>CM055606.1:600000-1136533 GCA_029379385.1 Quillaja saponaria | reverse complement strand
GGGCCTTGTGTGAACAGTAACCCCCTTATGGGCCCAGGCCCAACAATGATTTTATCGGGCCGAGATACTGTATGCTCGGGCCTTAGGTGGGCCTTGTGTGAACAGTAACCCTTTTTATGGGCCAGGGCCCAACAATTGTTTTACCGGGCTGGGCTTGAGTATGCCCGGGCCTTACATGGGCCTTTCTGTGAATAGTAACCTCATGTTGGACCCAGGGCAATCTAGGGATTTGCTGGGCCGGGCTTGGGTATAACCGGGTCGAGATAGGATTAACCTGGGCCTTAGATGGGCTTGGTGTGAATAGTAACCTCTTATGTGCCCTGGCCCAACAATGGTTTTACCGAGCCGGGATATGGTATGCCCGGGCCTTAGATGGGCTTTGTGTGAACAGTAACCCCCTTTGGGCCCAGGCCCAACAATGGTTTTATCGGGTCGGGATATGGTATGCCCGGGCCTTAGATGGGCCTTGTGTGAACAGTAAACCCCTTATGGGCCCAGGCCCAACAATGGTTTTACCGAGCCGGGATATGGTATGCACGGGCCTTAGATGGGCCTTGTGTAAACAGTAACCCCCTTTATGGGCCCAGGCCCAACAATAGTTTTATTGGGTCTGGCTCGGGTTTTACCAGGCCAGGCTATGGTATGCCCGGGTCTTAGATGGGCCTTGTGTGAACAGTAACCCCCTTTATGGGCCCAGGCCCAACAATAGTTTTATTGGGTCTGGCTCGGGTTTTACCGGGCCGGGCTATGGTATGCTCAGGCCTTAGATGGACCTTGTGTGAACAGTAATGCCCTTTATGGGCCCAGGCCCAACAATGGTTTTACCGGGTCTAGCACGGGTTTTCCCATGCCTTAGATGGGCCTTGTGTGAACAGTAACCTCACCTCTAACCCCAAGACAAGATTTAACTTAGGCGTTAACTTAAGTATGAATAAACACTAGGTTGGCCAGAACACACCAGTTAGGTGTAGCGAGAGACCGAGTAGGGTTCACCCATATCCTCAAAGGGTTATAACCCAACTCCCAACTTTGGTAAAGATAGGGACGAGGTTGGCCAAACACACAAGTTAAGTGTAGCATGGCACCAAATAATGTTCATCCAGACTCTTCAAGGCTTTACAACCTAACCCAGCTCCCAACTTCAGTGAAGATGGGGACAAGGTTGGCCCAAACACACTAGTTAGGTGTAGAAAGGGACCGAACAGGGTTCACCTAGACTCTCCTAGGGCTTAGAAGCCAACCCAGCACCCAACAGCATTCAAGATAAGGACGAGGTTGGCCCAAACACACCAGTTAGGTGTAGCAAGGCATCGAGTAGGGTTCATCCACACTCTCCAAGGGTTAGAAGGCAACCCAGCACCCAACTGGATCCAAGAAGGGGACGAGGTTACACTAAACATACCAGTTAGGTGTAGCAAGACACCGAGTAGGGTTCACCTATATTCTTCAATGGTTTAGAAGCCAACCCAACACCCAACTTAAGTGAAGATGGGGACGGAGCTTGCCCAAACACACCAGTTAGGTGTAGGAAGGCACCAACTGGAGTTCACCAAACTCTCGAAGGGTTTAGAAGCCAACCCAGCACAGAACTTAAGTCAGGATAGGAACGAGGATGGCCCATACACACCAGTTAGGTGTACCTGGGCATCGAGTGAGGTTCACCCATGCTCTTCAAGGGATGAGGTTGGCCCATACAGACAAGTTAGGTGTAGCAGGGCATTGAAAATGGTTCACCCACACTCTCTAAGGGTTTAGAAGTCGACCAAGCACCTAACTTAAGCAAAGATGGGGACGAGGTGGGCCCATCCACACCAGTTAGAAGTAGTTGGCCCTCAAGTAGGATTCACCCACACTCTCCAAAGGTTTACAATCCACCCCAGCTCCCAACTTAAGACAAGATAGGGATGACGTTGGCCCAGGCTTCCATAACTTGGGCCCTCGAATAGGGTTCACACACACTCTCCAACGGTTTAGAAGTTAAACCAGCTCCTAACTTAAGACAAGATGGGCATGAGGTTGGCCCATCCATACCAGTTAGGTGTAGCAGGCAATCGAGTAAGGTTCACCCAAACTCGCCAAGGGTTTAGAAGCTGAACCTGCTCCCAACTTAAACCAAGATGGCACGAGGTTGGCCCATTTACACCAGTTAGGTGTAGCAAGTCCTCGACTAGGGTTACCCACACTCTCCAAGGGTTTAGAAGCCGACCCAGCTCCCAACTTTTGCCAAGATAGGGACGAGGTTGGCTTATCCATACCAATTAGGTGTAGCAAGTCCTCGACTAGAGTTCACATACACTGTGCAAGTGTTTAGAAGCCGAACCAACTCCCAACTTAAGCCAAGATGAGGACGAGGTTGGCCCATCCACACCAGTTAGGTGTAGCAGGCTATCGAGTAAGGTTCACCCACACTATCCAAGTGTTTAGAACTCTACCCAGCTCCCAAGTTAAGCCAATATGGGACGAGGTGGGCTCATACACACCAGTTAGGTGTAGCAGGCCCTCGAGTAGGGTTCACCCACACTATCCAAGTGTTTAGAACCCTACCCAGCTCCCAAGTTAAGCCAATTAGGGACGAGGTGGGCCCATACACACCACTTAGGTGTAGCAAGCCCTCGAGTAGGGTTCACCCACGTTATCCAAGTGTTTAGAACCCTATCCAGCTCCCAAGTTAAGCCAATATGGGACGAGGTGGCCTCATACACTTCAGTTAGGTGTAGCAGGCCCTCGAGTAGGGTTCACCCACACTATCCAAGTGTTTAGAACCCAACCCAGCTCCCAAGTTAAGCCAATTAGGGACAAGGTGGGCCCATACCCACCAGTTAGGTGTAGCAGGCCCTCGAGTAGGGTTCACCCAACATCTCCAAGTGTTTAGAAGCCGACCCAGCTCCCAACATAAGCCAAGATAAGGACGAGGTTGGCCCATCCACACTAGTTAGGTGTAGCAGGCCCTCGAGTAGGGTTCACCCACACTCCCCAAGTGTTTAGAACCGACTCAGCTCCCAACTTAAGCCAAGATAGGACTAGGTGGGCCCATACACACCAGTTAGGTGTAGCAGGCCCTCGAGTAGGGTTCACCCACCCTCTCCCAGTGTTTAGATCCCCACCCACCACGATCTAACCCTAACCCTTACCCTTACCCAAACCCTAACCCTAACCCTAACCCTAACCCTAACCCTAACCTAACCTAACCCTAACCCTAACCCTAACACTTGTTATAACAGTTAAATTAAGATATTTCACTATGCTAGCAAAATCCATAAATGATTAAAGATTATAAGTTAGAATGCATGCAATTAATATAGTGTTAATTAGTATCATAAGGTTGACTTCCTTTGTCATATTTTAATTATTAAACATGATGTTAATTACAAAAATTTACGTTTTGACTTTATTCCCTTATAATTTAAAGATTACGGTTTGAGTAAGAAAGTAAAAATGTATTAATTTATTCCAATTTAGAAATTAATTACTATTATAAATGTAAGAAAAATATTTCATCTTTTTTTAATTATTTATCGATTAAGTGTATTCGAGTTAGTTTACGTGCACATCAACTAGTCAATTCTCTGATTTTATAAGAAAATGTAAAATTTTAAAATTTAAATTCTGAGTGTTGACATTAAGAGAAATATAATTTACTCTAAAATTAATAACTCACATTTACAATTTCAACAAAATATTAATCGAAAGTAATTTGACATAAATTGATTCAACTGTGTCAATTGGTCTAGATACCTCGCACATTCAAATACCATACTTCATATTTCTAGTATGAGTGATGCTATTGTGGACACCAAATTTTTTCAAATTTATTGATTTTCAAATTTTGGCTAATTGATACTAAAATATAAAATTTTATATTGGTTAGCAATTATAATTAGCCAATTAAATGATGATTGGACTCAAAATTACAATTTGGCTAATTCAAATGTTGATTAGTCAATGAATTGTATAATTGAGTGTTGATTGGAGACAAAGTTATTGGATGTTTAATTGAAAAAAAAATTGCCATTACCTTAGTGATTAAATGTTGATTGAAGACAAATTGTAATTAAGTGGATAAATAAATATTGATTGAATCAAATTGAGTTCAATCACCTTTTGATATTCTCAAATTAATTTCAATCATGTTCCAATCATTCTCAAGTTAATGTCAATCATCTTCAATCACTCGTAAATCAATTACAGCCGCTAATCAATCAATCAATTTGAATTGTCTCTAATCAACCAAAGTTTGTCTACACCACCTCCATTACCTTACTGAATTGATGAGAAATTGTAATTAAGTGGATAAATAAATGTTGATCGGATCAAATTGAATCCAATCACACTTTAATATGCTCAAATTAATTTCAATCAGTGTTCCAATCATTCTCAAGTCATTGTCAATCATTTTCAATCACTCGCCAATCAATTACAGCTACTAATTAATCGGTCAATTTGAATTACCTCTAATCAACCAAAGTTTATCTACACGACCTCTCCTATAAAATATCTCACATATTGACTTTGAAATGGAAGGAGAAAACTCAATATACAAAAGCTCTTGAAACTCCCTTGTTTTTCCCTTTTAAACAACATAGATTTAAGCAAGTCATAAATTTTTACGATCAACACTACAAGAAAAAGCAGTATTAGTGTCCACAAAAAAGTGGATATTGGTAATAGGTATCAGCGTTCATTTTTTAACTTATCTGCATCTGCCCATAAAATGCAAGATGATAAATTTAGAAAAAAAAATTAACGGATGTTGATAATTACAAACGGAAGCTGATAAACAAGAAAGTTTCACTCTATTTTCCGCAAAAGTATCAGCTTTCCTTTAGTAATTATCAACATCCATTTTAGTGGACGCAAATAATATATATTTTTTTATTTTTTAAAACAGTACCATTAGTGTCCACTACTTATACCATCAAGCGTCCACTTTTGTGGAATTTTCCCCAAAATAAATCTCTAACTCTTTTTCTTTATTTCCCTCATTTGAATTTTCAGATTCTTGGTGCTCTGTGCTCTCTCTCTAGTGCTGTCTCTTTAGTGCTCGCTTTCTCTTCTCTGTCATCGTTGCTGTGCTCGTCGGTGTTCATCCATTCTTGCCACCTTTACTTCTCAACCTACGGCAACCAGGTTAGACTTGATGACTATAATCCTTTCCTACTTGACCTCTTTTGGGTGCCTTATGATCTATATAAACCATATGACTATGAAAATAAGGCTCAAGTTTTAAGCTTTTCTTCAACATGGATTCGTCATTATTGTTATTTGTTTTAATTTTTTGATACATTGTGCAGAGATTCTTTGATAGCCTTGTGCCCTCTTTCAACCCAAAAAAAAAAAAAATATGGAAGAAAAAAGGAAAATTTGATTAGAAAGATAAAATCCCAAATCCACAGCTGAAAACTCATGTCCATTAGTGGGAATTTGTCACTCCCAAATCACATATGGTGAGATTTGTGGCATTTTGCTGCTTTGGGGCCTTATGGTCTTTTATTTCATCTCCTTACTAGAATTTGTTGCTTCTCTTTCTTCCACAATTATCATATAAATAATCTTTGATTTGTTGTGCATGTTTGGCTGGGTAAATGGCTCACTGAACGTTGTGAAGTGCTTCCTTTTCGAGGCTCTTCCTTTTTTTCACCTTATGCAATTTTCTCATTTGTCTTTCTACATTATATGATTTCACAAAAAAAATAAAATAAAAATCTCAATGATAGAAAAAAACTCCAGGATCTTCATATCATTTAAGGTGTCAATCAATTACTGCCACTACTTGTACTAGCCGTGTCCCTTCTAGCTCATTCAATTTGCCTCATTCCTATCTAATTCAATTCAGTTTAAATCCTACTGCCATTTTTTTCTCCCTTCCTTTCTTGCCTATATTTCACTGATTCAATCCCTCTTAGTCTCCAATATCCACTCACTCCTGCATTTACCTATTCTTAAACCCCGACTTTTCTGAAATGGGACTAAACCTTCATGTCATTTGTGACTATAGACTCTGCTATATTGGGATTCTTTTAACTTATTTTTTTGTTTTTTCTTTTTTTTCTTTTTTAATTTCTTTTGCTAACATATGAGAATGAATTCAATACCATTTACTGGGTTCCAGTTCCAACTCTTGGAACAATTTTGGAGGGTTTATTTCTTTGAATGCAATTGAGGCTATGTGTTTCATTGTGCCTGTGAAACAAAGAAGATAGTAATATACATTTATTGTTCATTGTCTTAACTATCCATGCTTTCTGCTGGTATAATATAATTTTTTACAAGAACTTTTTTCTGATTGTATTACTTTTCTGGTTTTGGTTAATGAAAGATGGAAAAGTTGTGATTGGTTGGTTTATTGAATAATAGGAAATGCATTTTTTATTGCTACTCATCAAGCTATGATTGTATTGATTACGGATTCACTATGATTCAAAGCTAAGCAAAAGCGAAAATGTTTTTGAGAAAAAACTAAGTTATGCAATGTTATCAGCAAGTACAACTTAAAGGAGCACATGGGGCTTCCTTGGGCTTATGGTGCCTGAATGTCCTTCTTTGTTCTTGTTGGTTGTATTTATTTTTCAACCACTTTGGAGCCCACGTAGATCATACCATTGGATTTGCCTACAAGTTAACGACATAAGATTGTATCAGACCACACTTTCTATGAATTGAACCCTTAGAAACAAAATATTTTGTTTGCAGTTTAAAGCATGAGATGTGAGTTTAGGTCACTTCAACTAACATCAATGAATTAAATAAATAGAAATTATTGGAGATGAATCTCAATTCCATTGAATTTATATATCAAATTAATTAATATATATAAGTTTGAGATGACTTTAAGTTGTATTTTTTTTTTTTTACTGTAATAAGTTGTACTAATTTAATTGACTTGATTTTTTTTGGATCTGTGATATTTTTTGTTTTGGTACATGCCTTTGCAGGTAAAGTTAAACTTTTTTGGGGTGGTTTCTAGATTGATGGATTGAGGACCATTTATTTACTTAACTATGGCAAAAACAAAATGGGTTTTGTACTTGTTAAATATATGGTAGTGAAATTTTTTTTTAGAATAATTATCTTTTTCTTTTGTATAAGTTTTTAGATTTATATTTTGCATAGGGTTTTATAATCTAATTACTGCTTATATATCTTTCATTTGTTCTTACTTTTCATTATTTTCTTACAGTGGAACCAAAACAAACATAAAAGAGCTCTTTTTAAAGCAGTTGAAAAGGTCTACGTAGGTGTTTCTTCTTCTTTTACTCATAGCTTGATTTGTTGTAAACTATTCTTAAAATGCTAACTAGTTTGTCCTTTCTTTTTTCTTATATGGGTTTGTTATGCTAGAGCTTATACTGATGGAATGTATATGTTATAACCCGATGCTCTAACATGTATTTTAGAATGTTGTATGTAAATTAGTATAATTACGTAAATAATAATTTTCATAAAACAAATTAAAATAATAAAGTACTCGTATTTATACAAGTAAATTAGTGTATGTAAATATAATAATTTAAAAATTAATGATTGTAATAGATATATGTGTGGATATATATATATATATATATATATGAGAATTAAGTAGTACCCAAATTAAAAGTAGACTTTGAATAGTTGTATTGATTTTTTCCTTTTTGCACTCCATAACCGACATGCTTTTCACCTCCTTTCTTCTTATTTTTTTTGGCCTTTACCCGTGTGCTTCTCCACCATTCCTTCCCTATTATTTCTTAATCGTAAACCCTCATTCCTTCTTGCAATTAAGTTATGAGATTTGGAGAGCTTTCATCTCTTTCGTTCTGATATTGGTACCAGCTGAATTGGAGTGGATATTCTTTCTTTTCCTATCTAATTGGTTTGCCACTGGGACTGAGTTTAGAGTCCTTTATTTGCTGTCCCCTGCATAAGAGTCTTAGCTGGTCTTGCAATAGTTTAGTTGGTCGAGACTTGCTGCATCTAGCAGCCATCACAAATGCCTTGATGTGGTATTGAGGCGTGAAATTTATGGCCAGCAATTGCTGGTTGTCTGCACCAACCACAAAACGATAAGTAATAGAAAGTGGTTAACCTTTGTTGATGCCCTGTTTTAGCCGTGGTACTGAGTTGAAGAGGTTTAGTGTAGTTCTGAAGGATTTAGGAAGGAGGTCCAACTGCTACAATTGACAGCAAGGGATCCTTTTTCATTTTGGTCACTAAGTAAGTATTTTCGTACTTGGTTTTGATGTTTAGTTATAGATAGCTCAAATACTTGGTGTATTAACAATTGAAGTTTATGGTAATAATAATAATAATTAATTGATTACGATTATGTAGGTGATCAACTAATACAAGTTAGTAGAAGGAATTGGAAATTAGAAATTGGAAACATACATATGGAAATTAAGATTGTATACACTATGTTTTAATGGAAGTTATATAATGGGTTTAGATTAAATTTAATAAGTGAAACCTAAGTAGTGCAAGAGATAGTAGAATTATTTTACAAATGTTGGAAAGTACATGCATGTGTGAATCAACATGAAAAACATATACTAGGCATTTGACAAAACATTTAAGCGAACTTCAATTATAAAGTACGCATAGAAATTGATTTACATGAATTAAGATAATATACATTTATAAGGTGTGCTATAAAAGTTGAGTGATATATATTTTACTAGTTAAATGGTTAATTAGGAAACATGAAAATTGAGTAAGTAAATGTTGAATTAATAATTGGAGTATAGGTAAAGTTAAATTGATAAGTTGTATGCAATTTCTTAAATGCATGTATATATACACAAGTGTATGCACGGGGAGAAAACTAAATATATTTTAAGATATACAGTAAAAAGTTTAAAAAGGAGTTAATAACCAATAATGTGTTAAGTATATATTTGTGGGGAATAAAAAGGTATAAAATGATTATTTTAAGTGATATATAAATTTATAATTTTCAGCTTCAGATCGTGTCAAGGATATTCCGATATCTTCTCAAACTAGACGAATGGACGAGCTACACTATTAAATTCAATGGGTGAATTACGTGCATTTTGGTTGTCAGATTATTATGTACAATTATATGTATATTTGAATTGATGTGCTATATTGAGTAATAAGCAAGTACATTATTTTAGTGATTTAATTGAATTATATTGTTTGATATTGCTTGTGGTTGATGAAGGGCCAACAAAGTGAAAAAAAATTTTAGAAATAATTATTATTTCCGATAGTGAAATTTAGGTACACCTAGGATATTCTAATTTGAAAGTCTAAGATATTTTGATTATCATAAATATTTTTAAAGTTGAGTGCTCAGTCCTTGTGGAATGAATTATTTAAGGAGAATTAATCTATTATGTAGGTGCGTAAATGCCTGGTAGGGGGTGATGTTGTTGTGCGGGGCTGAGTTACTCATTGCCCCTTTGTTTGCTTGTATGCTTGAATTGCTTGGTATTATTTGGCTGCTATATTGAAAGGTGTAAATTATATGAATCATGATTGTATGATACTTATAAGTACGTACGTGTATAATTAAGTTTAGACATGAGATTAATCAGTGATATATATGTTGTGTGATATTGGTACTCTCAGGGTACATGGTTTGCTTACTGAGTCTTTGTGACTCATTCTTTCCTTTGTTATTGTTTTTTTTTTAGTTTCAGGTAACCATTGCTCCCAGTGCCAGAAATTGTTATCTGTCGACATTGCTTGCGGTAAGATATATCTCAGAATCACATACTTGAGGCTTAAGGGAAGACACTTGCAGTCACTTTAGGTGTTCTGCTTTACAGGGAACTATTGCTGAATTTTTAGTAAATGCTTTATGTTTGATAACAGAGGCATGATTTTATTTTAATTTAGTAACAATTTATTTGTCTTAATTGTAATTTCTTTAAGTGTTAGAGATACACAATATTTGAGTATTCAGGGTTACGGGAGGTGGTTATCCATTCTACCGGCCAGTCATACCTTTAATTGAGGATGTGACAATTAGTATCAGAGCATGGTTAGAGGTCCGTGACTGCAAGTACGAGATGCTATTACTTTGTTTTCGTACTTGTCCCGGGACGTATGTGAACATAGTGATGCGTTCTAATTTGTCCTGTAACTTCAAGTTACGATTTATTCAAGGCATTGTCTTTTGCTTTTTCTTATAAATGTATATTAAAATTTTGTGTATTTGTTCTAGATATAATGTGAAGTAGTGGTCGTGTTGCTGGCTAAGAGGGATAGTAGGAGGCTAGCTCTGATCAGGGATCTACCGGTCCCCAAACACCGGCAGTTAGAGACAGGGTCGACGGGGATGCGGTAGAGGCAGAGGTAGAGGTAGGGCTGTTGAACCAGTCCAGGCAGCTAGCCCTGGTCCTGATATGGAACAGTTGGTGCAAGAATTAGATCGTGTCCAGAGAAGTGTAGGTGATTTAGTTGGGATTTCAGGCCCAATAGCTTCAGGCTCAGCAACAACAACCAGTAGCTCATTTTGTTCATCCTTAGCAAGAGGCAAACCGTCCTTTTCCAGCTCAGCAGGATTAGGAGGTATTTGTGACACTTCATGACTTTAGAAAGATCCAGTCGCAGAGATTGTTAGGGAGTGGACCCAGCTCAGGATCCTTATGCTTTCTTGGATAGTTAGATAGACTATGTATAGCTTTAGGAATGTGATCCTGTTCATGCGGTTGAGTTGGTTAGCTATCAATTATATGATGTGGCTTATGATTGGTATAGAGCATAAGCAAGTAAAGAGATTTATGCATGCTTTGAAGGATTATTTATTTAGATCAGTGTTCGTGTCAGGACACTACTACTTTTACTCAGGTTGTGGATGTTGCTTACCGATTAGAAACTAGGGTGGTGGAAAGACAGTAGGCAAGATAGGAGGGTCCTTCGACCTCTAGAGCTAGCAGTTCACATAGACCTGAGGGTGAATCTACCTCTGGAGAAGGTTCATTCAGAGAAAGTTTTTAGCTAGGTAGAAGTAAGATGAGGCGAAGTTCAGGAGCTCAATTCCAAGGAAGGTCATCTAGTGGACCCCGATCATATGAGTTTTCTGTATGTTTTACTTGCAGTAATAAGCATAATGGGCAGTGTAAATTAGGGACAGGTACAGTGTTTTAAATGCAGAGTGATGAATTATAGTATTAGAGATTGTCCTGTTGTTGAGAAGTTAGTCTACTTAAGTTAGAACATCTTCATTAGTTCAGGGTAGACCTTCATTACCTGCAACATCTACGAGGCCTTCAAGAGTACGTGGTGGCTTTTTCTTGGATTCTTCATTAGCAGGTAAAGGTCAAGCCCGAGTTTATGCTTTGAAGACTCAGGATGCATAGGCTTCTAATGCCATGGTAGCAGGTAATTTATCTATTTGTTCAATTGGTGCTTAAGTATTGTTTGATCATGGAGCTACTCACTCTTTCATATCACCGTATTTTGCTTCTTTTGTGAAGAGGGTAACTGAGCCTTTTGAAATCCCTTTAGTAGTTTTAACTCTGTTAGGGGAAACTATTCTAGCAAAATTCTAGAGTATGATGTGATTTTAGGCATGGATTGGTTGTCTAATCATCATGCTATATTTTTAGTTTGAGGAAGCCACTATTCCCCGTGTCAGAAATTGTTGCATGCTGATACTGTTGCGGTAAGGTATATCTTGGAATCGCACACTTAAGGCTTAAGGGACGGAACTTACAGTCACTTTAGGTGTTTTGCATTGTGTTAGAGATGCACAATACTTGAGTATTCAGGGTTACAGGGGTGTGGTTATCTATTCCACCGGCCAGTCATACATTTAATTGAGGGTGTGACAGCATATCCTTACTTCTAATAGCATTACAAGATCTAATTTTTGTTATATGTATATCTGCAAGTGCTGGAGACATTTGGCATCCTTGTCCCAAGAAATTAGAGAGAGAAATAACAACAGAATTTGACAACAAAGGTTAGAAATTTCTTGAATTTTTAGATGTAGAATCGAGTCTCCAGCATATGTTAGCTATAAAAGGATTTGATAAATTTGCAGAAAAGGTAATACTCTCATGCAACATATTTTATGTTTTTGGATTGCACATGGAACAAAGATCAAGTTATGTATTATACAACAAGATATGATTAAGTAGTTTGGAACTCTTGCAATAAAATGTTGCATTGGTTTCGTCCTATGGGATTCACCAGCTCCATGTATTCATTTTTATGCTTGTTGTATTCCATATCCTATACTGCATCTCCACCTTGGCTTTGGGCAAAAGTAATAGACACTTAACTTTCTTTTTACTCTGTCATTTTAATTTTTTATAGTATAATAATTTGAGCATTGTTTTCTTTATTTTTGCAAGTCTCTTACATTGATTATTTGAATCGATGCAGATAAGAAAATGGAAGGCATGGAAGGATGAGACTTAGACAATTCTTAGGATCAGTTACCAAGGTTGACTACATGGATTTATCATGGTAAGTAATTTTTTGTTTTTTGTTTTTTGTCTCATGTTAATTTTAAAATGATAGTTACAGAACTTGTTATATTTAAAGAATTAAAATGGTAAACATTTATGGTGTTATATTTAAAGAATTAAAATGGTAAACATGTATGGTTTTAGACACATTTTGATGAAAGATGTGCATTGAGTGTAAACTTATAAGTTTTACACATATATAGCTATTTTTTTATATTTATTATTAATTGATTTTTCAGGACCCTTCTTTATTAGCTGCTCCACTATCTAATGAATGTTCGTGAGCAAGAGGAGCAGGATTCAATGCTTGGGTATACTTAGTTTTAGATTTATTTACTTATTATTATTATTTTTTGTTATGAACAAACATAAAACTTTGAGTTGAAATTTTGAACCTTAATGTTTTCATTAATAAATGATCATTTTGGTTGTTATATTATTTTTTATGTATGATTTATCATTTAGTAGATACAATAATAAAATTTTGAAAAGAAACTAAATTATCAGCTTCTGCTTTTTTCTATCAGCGTCCTTTTTAAGTGGGCGTTGATAGATTTAAAGTAGACGCTCATAGATTTAAAAAAAAAATCAAAGTTTTCATCTTTCCCATATCAACATCCACATAGTAAACGCTGATCTTGTTAGCTCCCACTTATCAGGGTCTACAGAATGGACGCTGATACTATCATCATCTAATATCAACGTCTATTTTTCACACGCTTATATTTCTGATTCATTATTGGCGCCCATTATTAGCGTCTATTGTATAGAAGTTGATTAGCGAATGCTAATACTTTCAGCTTTCATGCGGACACTAATAATAGTATTAGATGGCATGGTATCAGTGTCCACTAGTGGACGCTGATAAATACTAGTGTCCATTTTTTCATTATCAGTGTCCACTTTTGCCAGACGCAGATACTGCTTTTTCTTGTAGTGCAAGAGCAACTGTTCTCAAAGACCACAAGACCTTTCCTAACGATCAACCACAATGCCATTCTAAAAGAGTTTTCATCACTTTATCTGAGATCAAGTTACATAGCACTCAGATAAAAGAAAAATCTTTCAAGAAGATCGAATTAAATATTCAATTCTTTTCTTTTAAAGAATATTAATTTAGAGATTGTATCCATTTATTTTATAGATATATAATACAATTATTATTGATATTACATGATTATACCAATTCAATAATATTATTACACATGATATGGTCAAGATATTACAGACTAATCTGAATTATAGCTGCCACAATTAGTGTGCTATTAATTTTATAACAAACGCCATTATCGTTCATTATTATTGTAACAAATATCATAATTGATGTCATTAATATTGTGATTAATACTCCGACATAACTTCTATATAAAGGGATTTAAAACTCCAAAACAAAATATATTGTTCTCTACAACTCATGCTCTTTACAGCTTTTTAAGGGATATTCTTTTCTCTTTGGTATTGGATTGTGCAGATTGGCTAGCTTCCAAGTGCTGCTAAGGGAAAGCTTGACAATGGAAAATTGCTCACCCCTCCTACTGGCATGGAACTTTGCACTTTGAGTGACATCCAGGGAGCCTCTCCTTCGCGCTGCTGTTTTGTAGTCCTTTCTTTCCTGGCCCCTTGGGCCCTTTGTTTACCAAAAAAACAAAACATGTTTCAAATAGGCAATTAATAGAATATACATTTAAGAGGCATTTGTTTTTCTCGTTGATGATGAGATTTAATACAATGGACCACTAGACAAGTACTTTTAGATGAAATCTGATGTCTTAAATTTATCATGCAACCAAATTACATTGAGGCTGGCCACTTTAAATTGCCAATTCACATGTAATTTGTATGAAAATACAAAAGTTATGGGCAATTTGCATGAAAATATAATTATTATAGGCAATTTATATGAAAATATAAAATTGTAGGAGCCCAATTAGCAGTAAAGCAAAATTATCAAGCAATTATATGAAGATATAAAAGCTTATGAGCCGAATCGTAATAAAGCAAAACTGTTAAGCAATTAACGAAACATAAAAGCTCATGCGTCTACTTGTAATTACCTTTTTTGGCCATAGCGTCTCCTTGTAATAAAGCACTATTAATAAAAGCTCAGGGCTCCTTTTAGTAAAAAATATTGTTCATTACCATCAAGTCAAATTGTCATTTGCGTTAATATTGCATAGTTTATATATATATATATATATATATATATATTTGTATAACCAAATTAAATGTATCACTAACTAAAGCAAAAATAATATAATATAAATATATTTTTATTATCAAGTATTAATAATATAAATTAAAATATATCAACCTAATCATCATCTCATTTTCAAAAAGAGTCGATGTGCTAAGAACAATTGTTCTTAAAGTAGAATCATAAACTCGTGATCTTAGAATATTAAAAATATCATAAAAATTAACTTAGCTTGATGATAATTACTCAATTGACTTTCTAATATTTTTTTTACAAAAATTTAATAAATATTTTAAAATCACTTTAATGAACCAAATTACTTGAATTTTATTTGGTTTAGTTTCGTCAGCTCTTAACAAATTTAGGCTCATGCTCATAAGCTTTAAGTGAACACGACTAGTTTTCTTAAAACCTAACGAGGTGAGCTGAATTTTAGTTAAACTCATTGTCTCTCCTAACGTCAAGTTGGACTATGTAAAGTTTTTGGGTCCATACCTGAGTGGAGGACTCCAAGTACAATGATATATATATTATAATTAAGAAAATAAAGAACAATATATCTGTCAATGATAGAATTTGGATTCAAACCAATACTTTTATTTTAGCCAATTGACGATATCATTAACCAAGAGAGGAGCCTTTAAGGATTCAGAGGTGGCCATGGCCTCTCTCAAAACATTTCAAAAATATAAATATTATAATATAAAATTAAATTTTTTTTTTCTCTAAAAGTAAGTTTAATAACATTTTCATTTTTTAAACTACAAGTCTAATAAGTTAAAATTTCTATTCTTCTTTTGTATTTTATAAATTTTTATTATGCTTTGTGAGTTATAAATTTTTTCTTTTTTTTTACTATTACTATAGTAAAATACGTTTATATAAAATTTTTATCGGTTTCTTCAAAAATAAATGTTTAGCTCTGTCACTGTCATTAACAATAGGATCCACTTTGTTGATAAAAAAAAAGGAAAATAACATTAAACCATGATAATGAAGTAAATTGAAAAATCACTAATATTCGCTTATCATGACTCAACTTTCTCTTCTTTCACGTTCCTATCTTATTCTTTAAAAAAAAAGTGGACAAATTTTTACTTTGATTGTCAATCTTTAATGCTACCTTTATTTTTCATTCGGTTCGATAACAAATATGCTGAATGAAGGCTATCAATTCAATATTCAAATTTTAATAAAGTTTATGTAACAACTTAACAAAAATAAAGTTTTTTAGATTCAGCCTTTTTATTAAAGTTGTGTATTTTTATTTTTTTCTTTTCCGTTTTGCCTGCTTTCTAATAATTTAAATTTTATCATTATTTTTTGAATTTTGAAATAAATCATAAGCACAATTTAATCATGGGGCTTGTATTTGGTAAGTGTCCACTCTCTCACCCAACCCGCTCCAATAGCCGTTTTGCCTGCTTTCTAATAATTCAAATTTTATCATTATTTTTTTGAATTTTGAAATAAATCATAAGCACAATTTAATCATGGGGCTTGTATTTGGTAAGTGTCCACTCTCTCACCCAACCCGCTCCAATTGCCACTGGAGAAAGACTTCACACAATACACATCAAACTGTTATATATTCTTTTTTTAAAGGCTACATTATGTTTTTAATCCTTTTAATTTAATTACAAAGTTCAATTTAGTCCCTATAATTTAAAAAATCAAAATATCTTCTTTTTAGTTTAAAAACCAGGTAATCTAGTCTCTGTCATTTTAAAAACCAGGTAATAGGGTCCTTGCTGTTAGATTTAATTTAACAAAGATGATGTGACACACTACAAGGTTATAGACTACATTAACACATAGTTGTCACGTCATTCTCTGTTAATTGAATCTGACAGGAGATGACGACAATATTCACATCGCATGATTTTTAAAACTATAGGGATGACATTTTGATTTTTTCAAATATAGGGACTAAACTAAATTTTTGGAAAAACTATAAGGACTGAATGTATAATTTAGCCTTTTTTGAAATGATGAATTGCAATTTATCTCATGAGCTACCACTAATTCAATAGCTCTATGAACTATTAAATTAGGCACATAATTAGCAAATAGACTCAAATTATTCATTAATTTCAATAAATTAATTTAAGATAGACTAAACTATTATTGAAATTGATTATTATTTTTTTTACTAAATCACACTTTTAATCCTTATGATTTGCCTGAAAATTCAGTTTCGGCCCTATATTATAAAAATTTTAAATGCCATCTTTAGAGTTTCCAAAATCACACAATGTGATCCCTGCTGTTACTTTTTAACATATTTAACTTAACAGGAGGTGACGTTTCAAACGATCATCATGACACGTGGATAAGTCATGTATGACACTATTTTCCACGTTAACTATTATTAAGTTAGATTTGACAGAAAGTTACGGTAAAAATCACATTGCGTTATTTTCGAAACTTTAATGATGTCATTTTAACTTTTCAAAATATATGAACAAAACTGAATTTTCTATAAAATAATAGAAAATAAAAGTGTAATTAAGCCCTATTTTTTTGTTAGTAAATTATATTTTATTTTCTTTTATACACTAATTAAGATATTATATTATGCAATTACTAAGAGCTCATTTGCGTATCATATATGATTAACAAAATAGTATAAGACTATTCACTTGTTTTTATGCAACATACAATAACATAATAATATAGACATATACTATTGATCCCCTTCATATACTATGCATGATAGTATAAAATGTACAATGGAAAAGAGAATAATAAGATAACAATATAACTATAAAGTTTAATGTATTATGTAGTCTTATATTATTTAATCTTATAAGATATGCCATATGAGCAATAACAGTCTCCAACCAATAATACTTTACAATTTTTATTTTTTTTATCATTGTCATAAATCTTAGCTGTACCCACCAATATAAGACCGACCCACCCTAACTTGCCTGAAATCTGATAACCCATTAAACCGGGTTTAAAGTTGGGTAACTTTTTGTTCCTAATTATTTCGGGTTGGGTCAAGTGACCTGGTTGAAAATTTTTGAGCCTAGATTCAATCGACCCACCTACTATTATTATTTATTATTTTGAAATTTATATATATATATATATATATATATATATATAGTATACATAATATATGAAATATTTCCATCTAAATATTAAAATTTAGGCTTAATTACTCTTTTAGTCTTATTATTTGATCAAGAATTTAGTTTTTTCACAATATTTCAAAAAGTTCAAATCTCATCCTTATAGATTAGAAAACCACACAATATAGTTCGTGTCATCACCTTTTGTCAGATCTAACTTAATGGCAGGTGACGTAGCAAATACTATTATTTGATTTATCCACGTGTAATGATGTATGTTTGACACTTCACCTCCTGTTAAGTTAAATCTGACAAAAAGTAATGGCAGCAACCACATTGTGTGGTATTCGAAACTTTATTTATAACATTTTAACTTTTTAAAATAAAGGGACTAAATTGAACTCTCGATCAAATTATAATAACTAAAAGTATAATTTAGCCTAGAATTTAACTTATTAAATACATATTATTATTTTACTTTTCAATTATACTTTGTAATGTTCACTTTTAATTTTTTTTATTTAATTAAAAATGTTTTAAGTTGATATTTTCTTTGAATATTTTAATGTAGTTTACAAATATTTATTAATTATAAAACTTCTAACCTTGACCAACTCAGGGCTAAATTTTTTCACCCAGCCACTTGACTTTTAAAGTGAGGTGGAATTTTAGTTCATCGTATTTGGTTGGATTGAGTGATATTTGGCTTCCACACAGTTTCACACCCCTAAATTGTTATATTAAAAAATTATTTATAATTTGTATAAATTATGTCTACGTAGCTATCATGTAATTGGCATGTCATACAGGCAGTCAAAAAGAAATCATGAACAAAAGTTGGTCGAGATTTTTTTTTTTTTTTTGGATTGAATGGGAAAAGAAAACAACAAACTAGAGAGAACTAACAGCAACTCTACGCTGCATGCTATACTAGGCATATCAGCTTCTAAAAGCAAAAGAAGAGAGGGAGGAGCTTGTCCCCAAACAATGTCATTAAGAGAACTGTCAAGAGATAAGTCGGCTAAATGGTCCGCTACCCTATTGCCTTCGCGATAATTATGCTGCAATCGAACCTCCCAATCTTGAGCAAGAAGACAACGAATATCAATAATCAAGGGGTTATGAGCATTCATTTTGAGATCATCCATAAGAACCATCCGAATTATCACATGCGAATCAAACTCTCCCACCACCTATCGAAAACCTCTGTTCCAAGCAGCTAGGAGTCCTAGCCTCAAAACCGACAACTCAGCTCTAACGGAACAACACCAACCAATTTTCTTACCAAACCTAACAATCTAACCACCCTGACTATTACGAATAAATCATGCAGCACTTGCTTGCCCTGGTGTCACGGGCCGACTTTGCTAGCACGCAAAGACGCCTATGTAGCACTTGCTAACCCCTCGTGGGTAGCAAGTCAGCTTCTCCAATGCCCCTCGGGTGTCAACCCGCAAGGCTAGTGCGCAACAATGTAAGCAAGAAAGCAAATAGAACACAGTTTGCAAGAAAGGGCTTCAACTTCTCATTAATTGAAAAACGATCAAATTACAATGCTATCAAAATGCTCTCGACATGGCTACGACATAGGCAAATGGCTTGGTGTAGGGGGAGTTACAAGCAACACCAAGACCTTTGACACTTATCCGACAAGCTCGTGTACAACTTTGATTTTCTCACATATACACCCCCCCCCCTAAAGAGCTTTCTGCGCCATAACCCCTCTGGCAGGAGGGAACATCATATTTCCCAGTTGCCCTGACTACCCCTGGCTACCTATTTACAAAAATGTCACACTTGTGTCATGACATATGCCTAGCTACCCACAATGTGCCCATCACAAGGCAAGAGGCCATATGCGACATGCACTGGACAAGCTTGGGTTGTGACATTCTCCCCCACTTAATTGGATCGACGTCCTCGTTGACTCAGCTGCTTGAAAGTCTTCAATCTTCTGCTGGAACTCTAACAGATCTTCGGCTTTCTCCCAACTGGTTTCTTCATCTCCAAGACCTTTCCACTTGACTAAGAACTCAAGTCGTCGGCGTCTTCTGATAATCACTCTCCTTTCAGCTAGAATCTCCTCTGCTACTCTGCTTGGTGGCTTCTTGAGGTTGACTGCTTGGCCTGGTTGACTGGTTACGTGCTGGATCTTCTGGATCAGGATGATACGGCTTCAGGTTGGAAACATGAATCACTGGGTGTATCTTCATCCAGGGTGGAAGGTCGATCTTGTAGGCAACTTTCCCAACCTTGGAAACAATTGGAAGTGGACCTTCGTACTTATGAATAAGCTTGTGATCCTGCCCCCTCAGTCCCTTTAGTTGTTCCTTCGTGAGCTTGACCAATACAAGATCCCCAACTTGGAACTCCAGCTGTCGACGTCCCTTGTCTGCCCATTTCTTCATTCTCTTAGAAGCTTTTTCTAAGTATGCTCGGGCAATGTCAATGTTCTGCTTCCAGTCTTTAGTGAAGTGATGTGCTTTAGGACTCTTTCCTAGTATAAGGCCCATCAAGTGTGTGTGGTAGGAGCGGCTGCTGCCCTGTAACAATCTCAAAAGGACTCTTGTTTGTCGCAGAACTCTTCTGAGCATTAAAACAAAACTGAGCAGTGTCTAGTAGCTTTGGCCAATTCCTCTGGTTGACACTGGCAAAATGGCGCAAATATTCCTCGAGCATGCCATTGAATCTCTCAGTCTGGCCATCAGTTTGTGGATGATAGCTAGATGAGATGTTAAGTTGTGAACCGAGTAGGTTGAATAATTCGGACCAGAAAGTCCCTGTGAACCTGCTATCTCGATCACTGACAATGTTCTTGGGCACACCCCAATATTTGACAATATATTTAAAGAACAATTGTGCTGTGTCTTCTGCCGAGCAATATTTTGGTGCCGGGATGAATGTGGCATACTTCGAAAACCGATCCACTACCACCAAGATAGTAGACAAATCTCCCAATCTTGAAAGACTGGTGATGAAGTCCAGAGACACACTTTCCCACGACGAGTCGGCACCGGCAACGGCTCTAGTAGCCCTGCAATCTTCTTCCGCTCAACTTTGTCTTGCTGGCAGATAAGACACGTTTTGGAGTAGTTAACTGCATCCTCTCTCATCTGAGGCCAGTAATACCCCTGTTTCATAAGGGCATAAGTTCTCTGCCAACCCTGGGTGACCGGCCCACAAAGTGTCATGACACTCCTTCATGAGCGTCCTTCACAGGTCCCCTGCTTTGGGAACGAACAATCGGCTTCCCTTCGCCATCAGTAGTCCATCATCCACCTAGAACTGACGAGTCTTCCCTTCTTTGGCTAGGTTTATGATCGCTTGAGCGACTGGATCCTTATCCAAGTTCTCTCGAATGCGCTCTCGCATTGAAGTAGCAACACGACTAGCCGATATGTGTGCTACTGTAGGTCATTGCCGCAAGTTCAGCCTTGCGACTAAGGGCATCAGCTGCCTGATTACTTTTCCCAGCCTTGTGCTCAAACTCAAAATCAAACTCTGCTAGAAACTCATGCCAATGGCCCTGCTTAGGTGTCAACTTCGGCTGTGTAAAGAAATGACTAACTCCCTGTGTTGTCAGTCTTCACAATGAACTTTGACCCCAACAAGTAATGTCTCCACACCCGCAAGCAACGAATAACAGCAAGCATCTCTTTCTCTTGAGCTGTATACCTCCTCTCGGCTTGTGATAACTTATGACTCTCATAAGCAACAGGATGATTCTCTTGAAGCAAGACTCTCCCAAGGGCATAATCAGACGCATCAATCTGAACTTCAAAAGGCTTCGAGATATCTGGCAAGGCTAAAACAGGATCATTAATCATAGCCAACTTCATGTCTTCAAACGCAGTTTGACATGGCTCACCCCAATGCCAAACTGTGCCCTTATTCAATAACTCTGTAAGGGGCGCAGCTTTCCTCGAATAGCCTTCAACAAATCGCCTATAATAATTTGCTAAACCAAGGAAAGAGCGCAGTTCAGTCACGCTAGTGGGAGTCTTCCACTCTTGGATGGCCTTCACCTTGTCCAAATCCATTCGGACACGACCTTCCTTAATAATGTGGCCAAGAAACTTGATCCGCTTCTGCGCGAAAGAACACTTCTCCCTTTTCACAAACAACTGGTTCTCTCTCAGCCTGTTGAAAACCAGCTGCAAGTGCTGTTTGTGATCTTCCAGAGTGGAGCTATAGATCACAATATCATCCAAGTAAACCACGACGAACTTGTCTAAGTAGCCGCGGAAAAACCTGATTCATGAGAGTGCAAAATGTGGCTGGTGCATTCGTCAACCCAAATGGCATCACCAAGAACTCAAATGCACCATATCGAGTGACACAAGTCAGTCTTCAGGCTCGTCCCCCTCCGCAATTCGAACTTGGTAATACCCTGGACCTACAAGTCCAGCTTGGTGAAGTACTTGGCACCACTCAGTTGGTCAAAAAGATCAGCAATAAGCGGTATAGGATAACTGTTCCGCACTGTGACCTTGTTGAGTGCCCGATAATCAACACACATTCGCAGGCTCCGATCCTGCTTCTTCTGAAACAACACCGGTGCTCCAAACGGTGCCTTTGAAGGTCTTATGAACCCTGACTCTAGTAGTTCATTCAGCTGTTTTCTGAGCTCAGCCAACTCAGGTGGTGCCATCCTGTATGGAGCCTTTGCAGGTGGCTTGATGCCTGGCACTAACTCAATCTCATGATCAATACCCCTGCGCGGCGGCAAGGTTTGTGGAAGTTTGTCGGGCATGACTCCTTCATATTCCTTCAAAACTCCCTGTATGGTTGGCGGCACTGGCTCTCCATCCCCTTGATCCTCAGTAACCAAGGGTACCACCACAAAAGTAGGTTCATGTCGCTTCACGCCCTTCTTGAACTGAAGAGCCGATAGATGCTTGGTCTCACCAAGTTGTTTGATCACTGCTGGCACCATGGCTGGCTGCTCTCCCATTATCATAAGAGAACTAGCAGCAGGGATTGGAATTGCTTTGTGAGTAAGCATAAACTCCATCTCGAGGACAACATCAAAATCATCAATCTTGGCCACCACAAAATCGACACGGCCTTCCCATGTCCCAAGCTTTACAGACACTTGCTTGGCTTGCCCCGCAGTAGGCAAGGATTTAGAATTCACAGCTTTCATCCGGCCTGAGTCTTTCTCTAACTTTAGGCCCAGCTTTCTTGGCCTCCGCTTCAGAAACAAAGTTATGGGTAGCCCCAGTTTCCAGCATGACACTCGTAGCCGGCTTCCCACCAAGATAGGTCCTTCACAAACATGAGACCCTTATCCCCACTCTTCTTGGAACTCTCAGCATGCTTCTTAAGTGCCCCAATAAACCGCAATGCCCCCATCCTGGGCTGATCTTCATCAGACTCGTCCTCATCCTCATCCTCATCAGCATGACTCTGAGGTACTTTACGAACCGAAGCTTGCAAAGCATTGAGTGCAGTTTTCTGTGGACATTCCGCAACTCTATGCGGTCCATTACACAAGAAACAAGAGATTGTCCTTGGTTTGGAGGTTGAGACAGACCCTCGTGATGATTGTGGACTATTGGAGGGGTAGGAAGGTTTCCTCTGATCCCCTCCCCCACTTTTGTTCTTTCCTGGCTTGCCAAACTGTCCGCCATTGCCTCCACTAGAAGATTGTTGTGGTTTCTTACTAGCAGAGCTTTCAAGAGCGTAGTCTGTCAAGCGCTCGGCTGCCGCCTGAGCTGTGGCCAAATCCTGGACCCGCTGTCGTTGAAGTTCGGCCCTCGCCCATGGCTTTAAGCCTTCAAGGAAATAGAACATCTTATCCTTCTCTGACATGTCACGAATGTCTAACATCAGCCCCGCAAATCTCTTCACATACTCCCGGATAGTCCCTGTCTGTTTCAACTCCCTTAAGTTGCGTCGAGCGATGTACTCGACGTTCTCCGGAAAGAATTGGGCCTTCAGCTCTCCCTCAAAATTTCCCAGGTGTCAATTATGCATCTACCATCTTGTATGTCAACATACTTTGTCCTCCACCAGAGTTTTGCATCTCCAGCAAGGTACATCGTAGCTGTTGTCACCTTCGCTTCTTCCGAATCCATTCTCACTGCTCGAAAGTACTGTTCCATGTCAAATAGAAAGTTTTCCAACTCCTTTGCGTCTCGTGCTCCTCCAAAAGCCCGAGGTTCAGGAACTTTCATTCGACGTTGCCCCACACCCTCAGCATACGGGTTGTGGTTGTCATTACCCACCGCTCTCATGATGATATTGACCTTGGTGTTCAGCTCACCAAGTTCATCTTTCATGATGGCCATGTCCTCCAAAATTTCACCACGCATGGTGTGGACCGCACCCTCCAGTTGTGCTTGGGATTGGTCGATACTACTAACTCGCTCCTCGAGCTCAGCAGCATTGTCACCTGTGCCTTGGACATTCTTATTCCTCTTGAGTGCCCCGCACACGGCTGACAAGTCCTTCAAGGGTAGTCACCCTTTCAATCAATCCGGGTATGTCAAACTCTTTCAATGACGCCCGTATGTCTATCATGGAGTCAGACACTCCAGCAAGCTCGCCCAGCTGCGAGTCAATCCAATCAAACTTTTGTTGATTCGTCATTCCGTTCATCATGACAACAACCAACTGCTACTTCCTCAGCGGTTCGGAACGTAGCTCTGATACCAACTGTCACGGGCCGACTTTGCTAGCACGCAAAGACGCCTATGTAGCACTTGCTAACCCCTCGTGGGTAGCAAGTCAGCTTCTCCAATGCCCCTCGGGTGTCAACCCGCAAGGCTAGTGCGCAACAATGTAAGCAAGAAAGCAAATAGAACACAGTTTGCAAGAAAGGGCTTCAACTTCTCATTAATTGAAAAACGATCAAATTACAATGCTATCAAAATGCTCTCGACATGCTCTCGACATAGGCAAATGGCTTGGTGTAGGGGGAGTTACAAGCAACACCAAGACCTTTGACACTTATCCGACAAGCTCGTGTACAACTTTGATTTTCTCACATATACACCCCCCCCCCTAAAGAGCTTTCTGCGCCATAACCCCTCTGGCAGGAGGGAACATCATATTTCCCAGTTGCCCGACTACCCCTAGCTACCTATTTACAAAAATGCCACACTGTGTTATGACATATGCCTAGCTACCCACAATGTGCCCATCACAAGGCAAGAGGCCATGTGCGACATGCACTGGACAAGCTTGGGTTGTGACACCTGGGTTACCATGAAAAGCTCCATCAGTATTTAATTTCACCCAATTGTCTGGTGGAGCTTCCCATTTCACCAATTGGGTTCCATAATTCTTACTTGGAAAATGCAAATTCATGGAATCCTTAGCCACCTCTATTTCACGAAGGAATTGACAGATTATAGTCTTAGGATTCCCCCGCCACTTAAAATCTTCTTGGAAAGCATCCATATTCCTCCATTTCCAAAGGTACCAACAGGTCATTCCAAATAACAGAGGCCAATGTTCACCCTTACTATAATCCTTAAGATTATTAATAAATCAATCCTCTATTGGAAGGGTGAAAAAATTAGGCCTAGAATCACTCAGAAACAAAGACCAAATTTTGATACGTACAGGACCCCTCCATTGCCATAAAAACTTCCAATACGTATTGTTGATGTTCAAATCCTCTCCATTAAGCCACTGATAGGCTTAATGAACTGAGAATATACCATTTGGAGAGAGGCCCCAAACAAAGTTGTCAGCGTTTCTGTGACTCGAAGAAGGAAGAATAGATTTAATATGATCACAAATGCTTTGGGGAAGGAGAGCGTCCGGCTTTTGAAAATCCCACTCGCCACTAGCAGTTGTGAAATCGGCAACTTTAGCCCATATATCCACTGACTCATACCTACAAACTTGGGATAACAAGGGTCCAGAGTTCCGAACCCAACTATCAACCCAAAAATTTATCGATTTACCATCCCCCACAACCCAATATATCCCATGGATAAGATCAATCCAGATACCACAAAGAGCCTTCCATAAAGGCGAATCATTCATCTTCGCTACTTGAGGTTGAAAAGCATCCTGCTTTTTCAAATATTTTTACTTTAAAATCTGAATCCATAGATTGTCTTCATTCATTAAAACATTCCAACCTATCTTCAGAAGAGAAGCTATATTCATGTTACTCAAGCACTTTAAACCAAGCCCGCCAGAATTCTTCTTTTGAATCACTTTCTTCCAACTAACCATATGGATCTTACTTTTCTCATCCATCTCACCCAGAGGAATTTTCTGCTTAACTTATCCACCTCCTCACATATACCTATAGGAATGAGAGTAGACTGCATGGTGTACAAAAGTATGGTTTGCATAACTAATTGAATGAGGGTGGCCCTGCCAGCCATAGATAACGCATGAACTTTCTAACCTGCTAAACAGGATTTGACTTTCTCCATTATATACTTGTACTTCTTCTTGGAGGTTCGCCAATGCATGAGAGGAACTCCTAAATATTTTCCTAAATCAGTTGTGTGTTTGAACCCTGTCAATCTTTCAATCTAATGCCTAACACTTCCTTTAACTCTCTTGGAACAAAAGAACCGAGTTTTCCCAGTGTTGACTTTCTGTCCCGAAACACTTCCAAATTCCTCAAGCACCTCTTTAATCATATTAGCTTGGTTGTAGGTAGCTTCAGAAAAAAAGGATAAGATCATCAGCGAACATTAAGTGGGAAACCTGAGGACCATCTCTATCCAATTCTAATCGGCCTCCACAAACCTTGCTCTATCTTGCTAGAGATTAGATGACCCAATCTCTCCTTACATAGCACAAAAATGTAACGCAAAAGGTGATCTCCTTGTCTATTGCCCCTGCTCGAGAAAAACTGCTATGTGGATTCGCCGTTCCATAACACCTGGAATGAAGTAGAGCTCACACAAGCCATAATTAAATCAACAAAACTATTGTCAAAACCTGCTAAACTCAGAGTATCTATTATAAACCTCCAGTTGAGCCGATCATAGGCCTTTTCTAAATCCACTTTGACCACCATAAACTATTTTTTACCTCTCATTTGCCGCATAGAATGTAAGATTTCTTGGGTAATGATGATGTCATCCTGAATTCTTTGACTTGGAACGAAGCTAACTTGATTAGGCGTGACCAATTTTGGTAAGATCCTTTTTAATCTTTTGAATAGAATCTTAGGAAGAATCTTGTAGATCACATTACAGAGGCTTATTGGTCTGAGTCATATTAATTGGGTAATCTACTTTAGGAATAATGGTGACAAAGGTCTGGTTGATACTACCAATGAGGTTGGGGTTTACTATGCATTCCTTTATCAGTTAGCAAACCGAAGTGCCGACTAGATGCCATTGAGATTGATAGAAGACTGCTTGGAAACCGTTAGGGCTAGGAGCCTTAAACAGGTGCATAGAAAACAAGGCATCCCGAATCTCCTCCAAGCTCGCAATATTAGAAAGGTATCTAAAATCTTCTATTGGGATAGAAGGAAATCAACTAGCCAGAACATGCTCATTCGAATGACAAAGATCATCATTAAATAACTTTTATAATAATTCAAGGCTAATAGTTTGAGCATACCAGCATCATCGATCCAGTTACCCATGTCATCTTGCAGCTGTACAATTTTATTTTGCCTTCTCTGATTGAGAGTGGTTGTATGGAAAAATTTGTGTTGCAGTCACCATAAACAATCCACTTGCTTCTTGATTTTTGATACCACAATTTTTCTTCTTGTCGAAGAATTTCTAATAACTCGGCGTGGATATCCTTTTCCAATTGAATCATAGAGTGGGAGTAAAAGTGTTCCAAGGAAACTTGAATTCCATGCAGCCTATTTAAAGCTCTTCTCTTCCTCGTATTCAAACTTCCAAAAACTTCTTTGTTCCAGAGGGTAATGGGCTCTACTAACTTTCTCAACATGTCTACAGCTTGGATAGAAGAATCCCAATGCTGCCTCATAAAATTTTGAAAATCCTTGTGAGTGATCCACATAGCCTCAAAGCGGAAAGGCCTTTGGCATTTTTCAAAGTCCAAACCCATTGTATCAATCAACAATGGATTATGGTCTAACTTCAAGCGTGGGAGGACTTTAACAACAGCTTTTGAAAATTGTTGGATCCAGGTAATCATTTGCCAGCGCTCTATCCAGTCGTTTAAAAACTCTCCCTCTACCTACTCTTTTTCCACCCTTCCAGGTGAATCTGGATCCTTTGGCTCCTAAGTCAACTAAAGGACAATCATTTATCCAGGACTCAAATTGGTTACAGCTATTAGAGGAACTCGGTATCCCCCCTTTCTTCTCACTACTTGTGGCAATTTCATTGAAGTCACCCACCACACATCACGGCCTCTGTACTCCAGTTGAAATATTCCTCAACTCTGCCCAACACTCCTGGCGAGTTGGTCGAGATTAGATATAGAATGATTGGTTTTTGTTCATAATTTCTCTTTGACTGTCCGTATAACATGTCGATTGAATGATAGCTACTTAGACACAATTTATACAAATTATCAATAATTTTTACACTCACACCCCTCATGACCACTCTCACACACAGACCCCCTCATCGTCACGATGCTATTTAAAGTTACTATTTTCTTCTCTACTTTTATTCCTTTCTTCCTTGCACACTCCGACCCTCTGAAGACACTCTCACTTTATTCTGTGTGTCTTAAGTTTGGGTTGAATACTAACATTTTGTTACAGCAGCAAATAAGAGTTTAGAGAGATTATCTTTTCTTGAGGAAAGTTTTAAGTTTTTAGAAGAGTTCTATCATTCTCGTCATAATTTTCACGGACACGTCGTCTTTACTGGCAGAAAATTTTTGTGAAGACCGTACAGGTGAATGTCTTGTCAGTAAAGAAGGTTTTATTTTTTATTCGGTTTCGTAACAAATATGCTAAAAGAAGGCTATCAATTCAATAATCAAATTTAAAATAAAGTGGCTGTAACAATTTTATAATTTGTGTTAGATTCATCCTTTTTATCTAAGTTGAGTCTTTTTTTTTTTGTTTTTTCGCTTTCTAGTAATTACAAAATTTATTATTATTTTATTGTATTTTGAAATAAATCATACATTCATACTGCACAATTTAATAATGGCATTGTATTTAGTAAGTAAAAGAGTTGAATTCAAGACTATTTATTAAATATTTGTTTAAATTATTGTTAAATTAAGTAATAATTTATATTAATTTTAATATATGAATAAATTTATTATAAATATATATAAATAATGAATAAATAAATATATATACTTTGGTTTAGCCAGTGGGGCTAGGCCTTGCTAGCCAAGTTTATATTTTCATTCAAATTCGCACGTTTCAAAATATTTCGCTGTTCACAAACCCTAATTTTCAAAGACAAAATTTCAGATATATCAGAAGGACTGATTCTGATAAAAGGTAAAGCTCTAAGTTCAATTCTGAATATAATCGGAAATGTTTTTTTTATTCTTTTTAAATATTTTGAATTGGATTTCTGTTTGGAGAAGAATCTGCCTTTTGCTTTTCGTTCGAATACCCATTTGAGCAGAAATTTGTAGTACCCATAAACTAATTATTCTGAAATATTTCAATTATAAATTTCAAGAATTTGGGAATTTATCTCAGTTTGTTCTCTGATGGATTTTGATGTTGATAAGTCCAGGTACACCTCCTTTAGTGAATTTCTGGGGTAGCTTTATTACACAAATGTCAAATAGCTCTAGAAGCGATAGTGATAACTCCTTTGACGAGGAGGAACTCTTACAGATTGAAACAAGATGTAAAGAGGTATTATTGCTTCCTACTTTCGTGGAGTGCAGCAGTATTGTTCTAGGATTGATTTTTGGTTGTCTTTAAACTTCTCTGCAATATATATTAATTAGCCAGTTTCTGAATGTAATTATGATGATTAAGCATAAGCATTTTATATATGAGAGTCACCTTTGAATTATTTGGCAACGATAAGATTTGGGTGGTAACTGTTACAAATAGAACTTAGAAGAACAAATTACCTAATTGATAGAAGTGCTGATGACTCTTGCATAGTTCTAGGCAGGATAACATCCTTACATACATTTATGTAGCATAAATGGGTTTTTTTGTTTATTAACACAAACTTGGATATGTACTATTTTTGATGTGGCTATAGAATTTTGACCCAAATTCTAGTTTATTTTTGGTGGGCAAGAAAGAATTAATTAGATGTTGATTGGGATTTCCTAATTAGGTTTATCTTGGTGGATTAGTAAATCTAATTAGATGATTGTAGAATTTCCATAAAGTGGAGAAAAAATTTAGTTGTCGGGAAAGTCCTATGTAGTATAAATGTATATGCTTGTGAGTGTTGTAGGTATGAGAAAGAGATAGATCTAATATTTGTGAGACCCCTTCTAGGGAGGAGTGCAAGAGAGATTAGTAGAGATATGACCTGAGATAGTACTGAGAACATTATAATCTTTCTTGAAATATTAGTGAATTATTTTCTCATCCTTGGATGTAGGCAAGGAGCCAAACTATGTTATATCTTGTGTTGATATTTATTTCTCTTTTTTTTTACTTATATTTTGTGGTTATTAAACTTTGTTATTTTTGCCATAACTCATCGAAGATTGAAGGGGAATTTCGTATAATTCCCTACAGTAGCCTTGTAAAGTTTCATCTGCTGACTAGCCTATTGTGTTATTAGTTCAAGTTTCAATCTGGGTTTCTACATACTGCTATTGAATCATTACATTATTTATTTATTTATTGAAGTAATCGTCTATCTGTTTTATGTGCAGTTAAGAAAAGAGAGAGAGATGTTGAGAGAATCACAATCCCAAAGTTTTGAACTTATCCGGGTAATGTTTATATGCTCAATGCTTCTCTTTTCTTAACGATATTATAAAGAGAAAAAGTTCAATGTCTTTCACATTTTGATTCTCTATTATCTTGAAAGCATATCTGATTTTATTTATATATTTTTTTATTGAAGAAGGAATATAAGTATTTACCTCCTTTTTCTTTGACCTCAAAATTTCACGCCAAAATGGCTTTTGGGTTATTTGTATTCTTCATATCATATATTAGATCTGAAACATTGGCATGCCAATAAAGAAAGTAGGGAAAATATGTATTTTTTACCTTTTTTCTGGGTGGGAAGTGGGGCAGTTCCCCAGATTTTGTTGTGAAATGTTATCGGCAACATTGGTCTTGCCTGATTGATTTGGTCTATATCAAGGGCAAGATTGCAAGGTGTATCACTAGGCTGATGGTAATGATTAAGCCTCTCATTGCCTCTGTGTCCTTATCTTCTAATTGAAATAAAGCTGGGTTAAAACATATATGATATAATTCAATTAGGTAGATTTTAGAACATTAAATTTAGTTCAATGCTGGAGAAAAAGCTGGCAATCACAACATTCCACAACCAATTGGCATCTTCTCATTTTGATTTTTTTTCAGAATACAGTGCAACAAATCCCCACTGCTGAGTTGCTATGGTCAAAAAGAAAGTAAAGGATGAACATATTAGACTCTTGCAACATGAAAATGAAGTTGAAAGAATTGCTTCTTCTGGAAAACTAATCTGATTTCTGATGTTTGATGCAGATACTAGAACTAAATGTAAAGTCACTATCAGAAGCTCGTACTGGAGATAAGAGACATGTTAGAAAATTGGAAAAGGAACTGATGAACTGTTCTCAGGAAATAGGTAGTTAGTCTCATATTTCAAGGTGTTAATCTTTTCTGATTGAATTTTGTTCTCTGAGAGGACCTTCTTGCATATAACTGACATAACCACTTTGCATATTAATATTGTTTTATAAATTTATTTTAGGCTCCCTTTGTTTCAGATTAAATATTGCATTTCTTAGTTTCTAGTGCTATGGCCAACAAAAATATTTGGTTAAAATTTATTCCTTCAAGAGGCCTAAAACAATATATATTGAAGGAGCAAATGTTTTCCCGGAACAGATTCAAGCCTCATAATATCATTGGTGTATGTGAACTGCACTATGTTCTCATGCAACACATCATGATATCATCTCACCCTTTTTTATTACATAGGAGACCTCTTTTGCGGATTTTTCTTATTGCTACTTCTCATGTGTTTGGGTTAACAAGTCCATATTGAAATCTGAATTCCCGCCCATGATTCGTTTGTATTTGACAATTGATCACCATATGATCACCTTAAAGTTTCTTTATGTGGACTTCAAATTTGTTTTTTGGAAACCCTGTGGACATCCAATAGGTTACATAGGAAGTGCTGTCTGTAGTGTTAAATGTGTTAGATTTCTCTATTAATATACTTTGAGGTTTTACTTCTTTTTATTGGCTTAACTCCTTAACCCAATTCACAACATTCATCCCAGATTACCTTCAGGATCAGCTAAATGCAAGGAACACTGAGGTGAACTACCTTGAAGAGCATGTGCACAGCCTCAAACTGAGATTGGAAGAGATGCAAAATCTACAGGGGGAGGTCGACAGGTTAAGGAAGGAGTTGCAGATGTCAAATTCAGAACAATTGTTATTGATACAGGAACTAGAGAATAAAGAAGTGGAGTTGCGAAAGTCAACTTTGTGCATAGAGAAACTGGAGGAATCTATTTCATCCATAGCATTAGAATCTCAATGTGAAGTAGAGAGCATAAAGCTGGATATGACGGCCTTGGAGCAGAGTTGTTTTGATTCTAAGAAAACCCAGGAAAAAACTGCACAAGAAAGAGCTAGAATGAATAGGTTAATTCAAGAGCTCCAAGTTCAGGTTGATGATGCACAAAAAATCATCAACTCTCTGAATGAGGAAAATAGGGGTCTCAGGGAGAAGCTTAGTACTACCAAAATGAATGCTACAGTATTTTCTCAAATGGTTGAAGAGTGGCTGGAAAACATGGACAGATTACAGCTCAATGGTCAATCTTCCTTGAGTCAACTAGAGAGCAATCCGACCATATCAGAGGACATGAGGTATATCACGTATAAAACTGTTCTGTTGCTTGCACTACTCTGAATTCTGAATGAAATTTGTGTCCTCTGAAGTATGTTATTTTGATTGTCTTGTGATGCGTGGAAAAGAAGCGCCCTTACTGTGCTCTGCTCGGGGCTCTTGCCACTTATGCTTTTGCTCAAGTGTCAAATGTTTGCTTCGCATATTGTATATTTCTAGCTAGAGAGTTGGGACACCATATATTGCTGGTGATCAAATTAATAATCTGTGAAATATTCATTCTAAAGTTTATTGATTTGTGACTAACTTGTTCAAGGTCTGGGTTTGTGGATTCACCTTTATATTTTATCACCACCTGTAGTGTCCTTTTAAGAATGATAGCTAAGAAATGGTGTATAGATGCTTTCAATTGTTTGTCACAATTATAATGTTATTGGTGTGATGATAACTGTACAATCATTATGTCATGGATGTAATGATAACTGTACAATCAGTGTTATTATTATTAATGCCAATTTGGTGTCATGAATTGGAAACTACATTGTCAGTGGCACAATTTTCAAAAAATGAAATAAGTGAATAAGAGTTTTTTTAGAAATCATGTCCTTTTGTTACTTTGTCACAAGATGTAGATCTTGAGCTCATTTTTCGAACCTAGGTAGTTTTTTTACCACTAAATTTTCAAAAGAAGCTGAACACTGTTAATGGAGTCTTGGAATTTGAAAACTATGTCTGGCTCTGTCAGGGGGAATTCATTTAAAACTTATGTGTATGAATTTCTTCTTCTTCTTTTTTTCTGCATTAAGTTTATGAGTTGAAGCCTTTTGTTGTCATTATATATGTAATAATGTTGGGACAATATTTATGAAGTGCTTGTGGAGAAGTGTTGGGTCCACTCCTTTCAAAATTGGCAACTGTTTTGGAACCAGATGCAGATGTAAGAGTCAAGATGGAGAAGATGTTGTGTCAAATGCAAGAATATGAACTTCTAGTTAAGCAACTTAAGGTATGGACTTCCATCACTGCACAATCAATTTTAATTTTATTGAAGTTAGAAATACCAATTTCTTGAATATACAACAGAATTTTCTTTACACAAGTCTGTTAGTTTAATCTCATTTGTGAGCCCTTAGATTTATATGGTTTACTACTTTCTTTACCAGGAAGAACTGAAAGAGGAAAAGTTGAAAGCGAAAGAAGAAGCTGAGGACCTAGCTCAAGAAATGGCTGAGCTAAGGTACCAAATTACTGGTTTGCTTGAAGAAGAATGCAAGCGCCGTGCATGCATTGAACATGCCTCTTTGCAAAGAATAGGCGAGTTAGAGGAGCAGGTATTATTTAATAGAAGGTTTATCTTTTTTGTTTCACCCAATAGAGGGCCTTAAATCATGGAAAGTTTAAAAAAAAAAAAACCTTTTTGCTTTTCTTTTTAATCAAGCTTCTAAGAGAACAGAGAAGAACCTTAGTTGCTGCGAGGCATCTCCATGAAGCTTAGAGGTTGGCATTGTTAAAAGATGTGCAGATCCATCGGACAGAATGGTTTGCAAGGTTTGTGCCAGGCCTGCACTTCCTACTATATCTTTGTGTATTTCTTTTGAAACACAAACACAGTTCATCTCATGCAACTGGAAGCTATCAAACATGATATTATTTATTTTTGGATATTAACCCAATTGTCTTTTGAAGCTTACTATATAAGTAGACGTGTACATGGGTTTGCACTCATTGACACTTGTTTAAAAATTTTACTTATCTTTTTATTCCCCTAAATGCAAGAAAGTCAAACTGAGTATAGTTGGCCTCTACAGTTAAATTTCTCTTGCCATTTTTCTTTTTGATCTTCATTGATTTGAATAAGTGTCTGTTTACGAAGTAAGTTTTTAAAAAAAAATCCCTTAGCAGAGGTTTGTCTCGAGGCAATTTAGGAACTATAAGAGCTAGTCGGTGGAACCAGTTACGACCTAAAAATTAATAATTCCTAATATTTCATGCCAATTTGTTTAGGAATAAATATAAGGACTTTGCATATGAATGAATATACTACAAGGCAGATAAAGACTGAGCACAAGTATAAACTGCATGGTGGATATTTGTTTTCTTTGATCAGTTGAAGAGGAGCATTAGATTGTTATAGTCCCTCAATTACAAGTCATTGCTTTTAACTGGATTTGGAATTCCAATGGAGAAGGAGATGAGACTCAATTATATTCTACCATTTAAAAGTAGGTTGACCTGGTTGAGGTTGGATACATAATTAGTTTTGCTGCTGCATCAGTAGTAATATTTATGTCAGACCATGAAGTTGCTACTGTTTATGCTCACCCCCTATGTGGGTAATCTGCTTCTGTAATCCTTTAAATTTTTATGGAGTACTTGGTGGAGGTGCCAACATTTATACTGTCATTAACATGATTTACTATTCTTTCTCAAGGTCTGTAATTTGAGTGTGCTGATAGTTGTTATTCTGGAAGACATTTCAGCCAAAACAATGAGTAGCCAATTATAAAATTCCAATTGAGTCTTTTTGCAACTGCATACAACCAAAACTTTGAATCGGTTGTTTAGATGACACAGCTGTCTGAGTGGCTATGAGTGGTTATACCAAATCTGAGACTCTTTTTCTAAGTGCATACCAATTTAACTTTGAAGCGGTTGTCTGGATGATGCAGCTCTCTGTTGGGTTGGGTGGCTATGAGTTGCAATGATGCAAGCTTGTTGATTTGTATTTTTCCTTCTGGATCCTCTATTGAATATTTGGGTTGTTTAGGTAGAATGGAATTGATTGCTTCAACATTATTAGATGTTGTTTGATCAGATTGAAGCATTAATTGGATTCTTTAGTCTATGTTTTCCATTGTTGAATTTTGTGGACTTTTAATTAAATGGAATATCAAGAAATCAAACATGTATGGAACTTCTCAGCAAGAGTTTCCCCTTTGCAGATCTTTGCGTGAGGTTATATATCACCAGTAATTCATCTTAAACATATAACTAGTCACAAGAAAGCTTTCATCGCTCAACAATGGTGGAAGCATCATTAATGGTGGCAGAGAGACAGGTTCTGAAGGTGGAAGTCTCCCTCCCTGGTTATGGCCTTTAAAAGAACACAAAGAAGGCCTGGAGAGTTGCAGATTCAAGTGATGACAGTTCAATCAAAGAAAAATTTTGCAGTGTGATATAGGAATTTATAATTGGCAGTCTATCTTAGGTCACATGAAATGCCATTCAGAAAAATGAAGAGTTTCCAGTAGCTTGGAAGATCAAGATTCATGGACTATAACAGCCAGTTAGACAATGAAGCTGCTGCTCCAAGTTGGAGATTGAGATTAAAAAGAACAAGGTATTCTGCAACTTTTACGTCTTTCTCATTTGCCTAGACTTCCCATTTATGTTTCTGGCATTGAACAAGAAAAAGATTGCTATGAGCTCTATGATGCTTTCTAGGAATATGGGTCCTGGAGATGATTATATTTATTACTTCTAGCTTGGTCTTTTTCTGACTAGTCTGGACTATAAATTTGAGGTCTAGAATTCTATCTCTACTGGTATCGAGTTAGCAAACTTGAGGAAACAATGCTACAAGATAGTAATTGATAATTTGGATTCTTTCCGGAATCTTAAAGCTTTGTGTGACAATCAGAATTTCTTGTCCTGTGAATTCTCAAGAAATGAGTATACGATGAACATAACAAAAATTCTCCTTTCACTGGGTTCTCAGTATGATTAAGTTTGGAAGTTTCTGTTGGTTCAATCTGCATCATAGAGTTCTGAAGATAAATTATGTAGGAACAATATCAATGGAACAAGGGTAGATCAATCAAAGTTGGATAAATTGTAATCTCAAACTAGTTTGGATCAACTATGAAAAAAAACAAGAAAAAAAAAAACTTAGACTTGTTCTTTAATGGATTGAAAATGATATTCACGTCACCATGCAATTCCAAAATGCATCACAACATTTCCTTAAATTTAATAAACAACATGACTCCATCTAATAGTCATAAAATAAATATTGAAGTCTTTGGTGAATTCGGTGGCATCTTTGGGACACATTTAATTATTGTGCGAAAAAAGAAAATTGGTTTTAAGGAAAGGGATTGAATGGAGATTGGGTGATGGGAAGAACATTGGTTTTTGGAACCAGAAGTGGCTTGGAGATTATATTCTCGAAGACATGGCCCTTGGAATTGATTCCTCCTGAAGTTCTTTTGGACTTTGACAGTACGGATCTGCATGATAGAGGCCAGTGTTAGGATAAGGCTTTCTGGAGCCTCACCTCTGATGGTAAGTTCAGTACTACATCTGCTAGAAGTCTTTTGGGTGGAACTAGAAGTGGCTTGGAAATTATATTCTTAATGACATGGCCCTTGGAATTGATTCCTCCTGAAGTTTTTTTGGACTTGGACGGTATGGATCTGCATGATTAGAGGCCAGTGTAAGGATAAGGCTTTCTGGAGTCTCACCTCTGATGGTAAGTTCAGTACTAGATCTGCTAGAAGTCTTTTGGGTGGAACCAGAAGTGGCGTGGAGATTATATTCTCAAAGACATGGCCTTTGAAATTGATTTGCTTGGCTAGCAGGGTTATTGGGAATCTGTTAAGGATGAGCCCTCAAAAGCTAGCTCACGATGGGGAACCTCCAATCCTTAACTAGCTCATGATGGGAGAGCATATCCCACCTGCATCAGGTGGATCAATCGCAGGTGGTGTCAAGCTTGTCAAAGGGGGTTGGCTTTGGTACCATTGTTAAGGATTAGAGTAAAACACCAAGATAGCTCATGAGGAGAGGGAATTCCAAGCCTTAATATATCCCACTTAATTGCTTTTTACCAGCATTGGTGGACTATTTTGGCCCATATTAGAATCTGCATTCTGGATCTAGTTTGTCGGCTGAGATTTCTGGTTTGTTGTATGGGCTACAACTGGCTTGGGATAAGGGGTTTAAGAAGGTTTTGGTTGGAATTGATTCCCTCCCCATGTTGGATCTGCTTAACAATGAAGATATTGACTGCCATACACAGATTATGGGTTGTAAATCCTATCTGCAGAGGGACTGGCAAATTGAAGTAACGCACGATTTCAGAGAAGCAAATTTTGTTGCTGACGGTTTGGCTAATCTTAGTCTGTCTTGGCGTTGTGCCATTCATGTGTTAACTTCGATGTGGCTCCAACTGCTGTGTCGGAGAGATTGCTTCAGGACTGTTTAGGGGTTGTTTTCCCTCGTAAGGGCCCTAGTTTTCTTTTTGTTGTTCCTTGAGCTTAGGCCCGCCGTTGCAAAAAAAAAAAAGAAAAGGAAAAGTGGTAATAGTCTGTCATCCTCTTTTAACTGAACAATTTATCTTTCAATTTGTTAATGAAATTGACTAATAGTTTTATTTATTTTTGGTAGGTAAAAATTTAACTAATATTTCTAACAGATCTCAATCTAGAATTTCTATTTTAATATTTCTTAAAATGTGAATTTCAAGATTTAATGTTGTCCGTATATAAATTATTAAAAGTAATATGAACTAAACTCAATTGGTTTTTTTTTTTTTTAATTATGACAAGAACTAATAATGCACATTATAATTCGATTAAAAAAAAAATATTGCACATTATAAGGAAATAAGAAATTTTCCTTAATATCATATTGTCCTAGAACTAGTCAATATCAATGACTTGCAGTCAGAAATGGCTAATTGGCTACCCACTCACACCAACTCAAAAGGAAATATCTACTGATTTGTTTTTCTTTTTTTGATTTATTTATATATTAGCAAAAAAAAAAAAAAAAAGTTAATTATATAATAAATGTAATAATAAATCACCAAAAACACACACGTTTACAGTAATCTCTCTTGTTTTTGCTTATTGTGTCCCCAAGTTCAAAGTTCAAATTGGACTTTCATAATAGTTTCCATCGTCAAGACATTTCTTGACGCGATTTCTGCAGGCTCTGATCTTCTCCATAGCCAAATTCTTTGAAGCTTTTCCCTGTCCCTCTGGATTGAAGAAGTAACTCTTACTAGGTTTTCTGCTCGTTTGGTCGACACTTTCAGGTACCCATAAAATTCCTTCTTCAATGATCATTGATTTTCTGAAATTCTGTTCTAGAGTAAAGGCCTCGATTTTACTTTTTTAGGTTTTGGGTTATTTTCTTTTTCTCTTTACCTTGTTGGGTTTTCTTTGTTATTATCGGAAGGTCAACTTTCAGGGTTTTGGTAATTAATCCATGTCTCTTTTACTTGTTTTATGATCTTTCTGTTTGTTTTTCTTCATTTTATTAGTAACCAAACAGAAGCACTGCGTTTGCTTATTTGGTACGATGCCCATCATGGTTTTGATTGAATAGCCTATTACTTCCTTTTAGTTTTCCCCCTTTTCCCCGGCTTGAAGTCGCTGTTTATGAAATTCCTTACTTTATCATTCTCTTTCCAATTTAATTCCGTGTTAATGATTTGTGATTCCCACTTTTTGTGTTGTTTTAAACGTTAGCTTGTGTCCTCATCTACCGTAATTCTTTTCTTTGACTTATCATTTTTAGTTCTAGTATTGAATTTTTTATTTTTTTTTCTGGGTGTCTATTGGTCGAATTAGATTAGCTCAATAATGATTCTGAATTTTTCTTTAGTTTTTGCTGCTTGGTCTTATTATCACTGCATCTTACATAAAATGTTATTTTTTACTTGCAGGAAGGATATTGATCTCTAGATAATATTATTTTTTTCTTATTTGTTGAAGATCTCTGCCTTCATTGACCATTTAACTGAATTCTGTGTTTCTGAGGAGAAAAAATGTCTGGCTTAAAGAAATCCCCCTTGAAAGATCCTAAACATAGTTCTGGTGATCCTATACATCCTGTTCATTCTGGGTCAAATCCGTTCGATTCTGATGATGAGATAAAGGATAGACAAAAATATAATTCCTCCAGAAAGACATCGTCAGAACCTGCAGTAGATGCACCAGATTTTAACACCAACCCTTTTGATGATGACGAGGGATATAGAAATACTTCTTCTTACGCCCTCACATCAGCAGCCAGAAACAAGTATAAGAATGATTTCGATGACTTAGGAGGGGTTGAGAATCAAAGTGTCCAAGAATTGGAGAATTATACTGTGTACAAGGCTGAAGAGACCACAAAATCAGTGAAAAACTGCCTTAAGATTGCAGAGGACATAAGGGAGGATGCTACAAAAACTTTAGTCACCCTGCATCAACAGGGTGAGCAAATTACTAGGACCCACAATGTTGCTGTGGACATTGATCATGATCTTAGCAGGGTATGGTTTTATTTGTGAAACTTACAGGTGCAATAGTTTCATTTTTGATGCGCACAAACATGTACATATAGTAATAATGAAGTTATATTGCTATGGATTATCTTTACTTTCAGACCTGCTCTCCAACATCACTTATACTTATTTCTAATCTATGGGCTTGATGACAGCTTAAGTTTTCTGGTAGTTTATAGGGATTGCAAAATTTGTTGACAACAAGGTTCTATCAATCCAATTTGAACATATCATGCTTATGGTTGTTTGATTTGTTCCAATATAATACTTAGTATATACTTCTTTGGTGATAATATGATACATAACTTAGGTAATGTAGGTTTTATTGGTTTTTATTTTAAGAATTTGAGAGGACAGATTTTGCATTGTGTAATGGCTCTCTTTATACTGTTTATGTTTCGAAAGTTACCTAACCCGTTTACTAATACAGCACTGTGCGAGCTTGTTAACTATATTATTACCATTAGCAGTAATCACTTGCTCAGCACATTTAAAATTGCCACTACCACTTCAACTTACTATTGTCTACTTTGTCAAATCAGTATATGAAATAATGGAAATTACTCAGACAACAATAAGAAGTATGGGCATCAATGTCAATATTTCACAAGAAGCAGGTGAATTGTAATCAGATGGAGTTGACAAGATAGAGTAGGTTGACTTTAGAGTTCCTAATGTAGATGCTGCATATAATCTTCTCAGTACACGGTTGTCTTCTGTGCTTCTTTCAAGACTTATTCATGTAGTCAATAATCTATATGAAGAGATATAAAATGTAGGCAACGAGCTCCCCAAGTCCTACCTTGCCCATCCTGCTTTCTGTCAAGAGCTGTTCACTGATGTTTTCCTTTAGCATCGTCATTGACTGAAATAAACTTTTATATGAATGCATAATTAAACATCCTGGCACTTCAAGGTGATGCTCACGACCTCTTGATTGTAAATAGAGGGGAATTCTGCTGTATTATTTTCTTGAACAAAAATTGTTTCTTTTGGCAATTATAATCCTGTGAGAAGAACTTCAATTTTACTCAACATTGCAAGTTATTTGACCATTTTTTTACTGTCATTTCTGGCTTCAGAGTGAGAAGCTTTTGGGAAGTCTTGGTGGCATGTTCTCAAGGACTTGGAAGCCAAAGAAGACACGCCCTGTAATGGGCCCTGTTATAACTGGAGGTTTATTGTCTCTCTCTTCTCCAAGCAATTACTTGTGTCTACCTTTATTCTCTTGTTTCAGTTTGAGCATGACGTATCTGGTTATGCAGATGATCCAATCAGAACCAAGGGCAGTCATTTGGAACAAAGGGAGAAGTTGGGGTTGGCTCCAGCTCCCAGGGGGCACTCAGGAACCCCACCTCCTGAACCTACAAATGCACTTCAAAAAGTTGAGGTTTGTGTTCTTCTGTTACTTACATGAATGATTCTCTTTGTACATTAAGTTCATCTAACATGAAACTTCTCTATTTTTTGTTTAGCATGATATGTTAGCCTCTCTACCCTATGCTCATGTTGCAAAAGGGAGATATTTCTTGGTTTGTGTTACTGTTCTAGTTCTGACATTCAGAGCACGAGTCCTACATATTATGCATTTCCTTTACGATCATTCACATTATTGTAGATTCCTCTGCAACCTCCCTCAATACTCGAAACCCACATTTTCCCCATCTTTTGTCTGCTCAGAAACTGTAAAATCTGACGCCATATCTCCTCATATTCCTTATATTCTTGCGAAATATGTTGTTGTCAATAATTGTTATAAAAATTGTTGGATACATAAAATAATAGATGTTACGAAACAGGTTGAAAAGGTGAAGCAAGATGATGCAATGTCAGATTTGAGTAATCTACTGGGAGAGCTAAAAGGCATGGCTGTTGACATGGGATCTGAAATTGAGAGGTTAGTTCTATCAAGTTAATTAGATCTATGCATTATCTTTGAGTTCAATCCTAGGATCTTCATGTGGCTGTGATTTATTATGCCAGATTTTACGTTTTTATTTCTCCCATACTTCCCCTTTTCTCATTAACAAAAAAGCAACGATGCTTTCAACAACAGTTTTACTTGAACTATCAAATGTCGATGCGTCAATTTTTCTTCAGTCAATACTATCTACAAAACCGTTCAGAACAATTCACGTACGTTGGTTCTAATGATTATTTGTTGTCACGATTACAGGCATAACAAAGCTCTGGATCATGTTTATGATGATGTTGATGCGGTGAATGACCGTGTCAAAGGTGCTAATCAACGTGGTCGACGTTTACTTGGAAAGTGAGAGCACAAGGTCACAACACTTGCTTACAACTATTTTCTTCCAATTTCCCCTTTCTTTTAAACAATTATGGATTTGGTAGAAATTTTTTAATTCATGTATGATTTATACCGTTGTAATGCACAATTTTTAAGAATGACAATACACAATTTCCATCACAATTCATCCAGCTTTCTTGTAAAGCTACTCCCAGTGTAATCTCTTATAGGGGCTTATTGATTACTGGTCATGGATGGCATAAGCACATGGAGTGATTATAGATTGGCTTATTGTCAACTCGTATCTTAAAGAGGTTCTGATTTTAAGGGAATATATTTGGATTTAGTACCTTTCCTGTGCAAGAGGATCTGTTCGAGAGAAAAAGACTCAATGTGAATATATTTGGAGCAGATTGAGATTTCAACAACCCCACCGGTGGTTATAAAATAGTTCAAATGATTGCAGCGCACAGTAAGTAGTTCAATAAATTGAGGAACACGTTCTTTTACAAAATGGGGCGTACCATACTTTCAAATGGCTTACTTCAATAAATTTTCAGTAGATGCACGATCAAATTTAGATCTGGCAAACGTAACAACTTAAAACAGTCAAAGCATTTACAGGTACAAAATAAATTTTGCAGCAAGTAGTTCATATGATGAGATATAACCTAAAAAAAAAAAAAAAAAAAAAAAATAGAAATTGTTAGGCATATAACTTCAAAATTTTGAAGAGACTGATGTCTACTCTCCTACAATTTTCCTAGCTAGTTGGAAGATACATGCTTTAAGCATTTATTTTAACACAAGGCATTGTTACAGTTAAACATATCAGAACCTTCGACGCAATCGTTGCCTAAACCTTCGGCACACTCATATAATGCAACCTTTAGGTGTCTTGTTAAGGATTAAAAAGTTCAGTAAGAGATTTCCTATAGATATGCTTCTAAAGCCTCTTAACAAGTGAGGTTTAAAATGTGATACAACATCAAATTGATCTTTTCACTATGAAATTATCTGTAAACGGACCAGCATTCTAATTCCTACTACAGAGAAAAATATGGTAATTTTGGGAAAGCGAAAAACTGAATCTCCAGTTTCTCAAACTGACCGGAATGTCTTGAGAACAAACTTTTTAAAAACAGTTTCTGAAACAGAAAACACTTTTGTTCTTTTCTGAAATCAATCTTGCTTTCTGAAAACTGATGTGGAGAACAGTTTTCAGAGGCTCAACTGGTTGTCCGTTCTTTCTAGTTTAAGGACATAGATGTTGCCAAAAACAGAACCAAACAAACGAAATGCTACCTCAGAGGCTCATAAACAGACACAGTTGCATAATACTGTGCTGCCCTGTCAAGGAGAACGCTGTAGATTCAAGCTCCATCAATCTCAATAGATACAAATCCAATAAAAAAAAATACGTCTATTGATCTCCATTTTCTACGATCAATTTGCAATGCATCACAAGTACATAAATACAACTTCAAAAGCTATGTGTTTTTTTATGTATCATTTGATCTTTTTGATAAACTCCGCGTCATTCTGAATACTTTACAATGAATCCTATCCTGAATCTGAAGCATTAATATATACTAACAGTCAACATTCCCAGGGAGTTAAATATCAGTACACCATCACGCATCACCCAGTAAAACCACACAATCACTTGAGGCAAATACATTCAAAACCCCATCACGCTAGAAGCACCAAACTGGTCGTTACTGAAAGAGAAAGAAAGCACGTTGTCCCACAGAGCTCAAGTTTAAGAATCTTTTTATATATGACATTTTTTCACATTCACATATGCAAAAGTCAGTAAAGTTCACTGTTAAGAATTTTTTGCTACCACTGAACTCTTTAGCTAGGCCCTATTGGGCTAATCATTTTTCTTCACTTAATGCTTGAAAAAGCAGACACTAACATAATCAGAGTGGTGGAGTTCAAGTGGTGTTTGCAAATATAAACAACGTAAAACCTCTCGTAATTTCATTTAGATATTGGAAAACATAGTTTTAACCTTTTACATAACTGATATGCAATTCTGAAGCATCATGATTTATGTATCAAACTGAATGCTAAGCTTGAACCTCCTGGATTCCCTTTTACTAATACCTGTCCCAGTTTCTCCAATCTAATAATAGCAAGTAGCCAGACAAAAAAAAAAATAAAAAAATTGACACCCAGAGTGGATACTAAAAACCAAACTCAATAATGAGTCACCGAAGGCCCAAATGATCCCCATCATAATAAATTTTTATTTTATTTCACGTATCACAATTACCTTCTACACTATAACAGGAGAAACCCAAATGAATAATAAAATTTGTGAAAGTAATTATCAAGAACCACTGGATAAACCCAAACACCTAATGAAGTATATACATCAATTTGATACTTGTAAACCGTAACTTGGAATCAACCCAAAACCCCTTCACTAGTAACATTTAGCTACAAGGAAAACCCATAAATCCATCACTGAAAGAAACAAGTTACCATGAAATATTCTAGCGAGGGTTTGAGTTTTCAATCAGTGTTTGAACTTTGATCTCCATGACGCTCTTGATCTCGGGAGCGTACAGAGAGTACACTATTGCCTGCCTCTTTGCAATCTCCAACTGGGTCTTCCCCTCTGAATAAGCAGAAGCAACAGAAGACGGGTCTGAGAGGTTCTGGTTCTGACGAAAGGCGTCGATTGTTCGACGCTTTGTGTATTCCTTGATGTTGTAATCGCAGAATTGACGAGCCGTGCGGAGGAGAGAGCGAAAGAGAGATAGCACCTCCGACCTCGATGGTTGACATAAAGGCGCAGACGCCATTGCTAGAGTTCGACCACAGTCAAGCCTCACAGATGGAACCTTCACTTATCTCCCCAGTCACCACCGCCACTGTCCAAAACGATTCGTTCTAATATATTGGGGGAATTGCAATTTTTCAATCAAACGACCACCGAATTTGTAATATCCACCGTTTCTTGCTTTTTTTTTCTTTTTTCTTTTTTTTTTCTACCTCATAGATTTTATCACTGCGACCAACGCACTATTTTTTTAGGATAGAGCACATTAGTTAAAAAAAAATTTATATAAACTATTACTATTTAAATTAACAGTTAAACTTAAGAGACCCTGTACAAATAGACCTACTTACACTTGAATCTAATTTGTTTAATACCTTTTCTCTATTTATTTTCTTCTTCCTACTATTATCTAATCCACATATGTGAGAGAAAGATTGAAAGTTGTCTTCAGTAAAAAAAAATTTGAATATTGAAATCAGTTTTTATTTTTATTTTTATATTTTATTCCTTGAAAACTAGTTAGGAAAAACAAAAATGGATTAGAAGCTTAGTTTGTGTGAAGTTTTATGTATAGATCACTCTTTCATTGCTTACCTTTATGATTTAGATTTAAAATAAAGTATTAAATTGTAGGATAAATAAGTCATTTTATATAGGATTTGTTAAGTTTAGCTGTTAAATTTAACAGTTTGGGTAATTTGTAAATTATTTTAAATAATATGGGTGTAATATGCTCAATTCAATAAAAATAATGGGCATTACAAATTAAGTGATACTTCGATAAATAAAATTATGGGTGTAATATGCTCAATTCAATAAAAAATAATGGACATTACAAATTAAGTGATACTTCGATAAATAAAATAAAAAGTGCAATTCTTTTTTATTTTATTTTTAAATGGTGGGGGAGTGTAATAAATGCATAATCAACAAATAGTAAATAGTTAGATGGCCAAAAAGATTAAAAAAAAAAAAAACACACGTAAAAATAAACGGTGGAATAGATTTCAAATGTACTAAGGAGTCACACTAACATTTTTTTTGTTCACAAATGAAAGAAGTAAAATGATGGAATAATAATTACTCATGTATAGTACAATTTGTTGGTTTCAAAGAAAATAAGGGCATGAATATTATTATTATGCAATCCCAGGAGGAAAAGTATTCCACAAAATTGGGCTTGGTGGAGTGTAAGAAGAAAGTAGGAAATATCAAACAAATGAAACAAATTCAAAAATAACTATTAAAAATATGATTTATTTGTTTTATGAAATGATGATAAGAGTTATTAACATTTTTTAAAAATTAAAATAAAACTCATCCATTTTTTTTTCCATATCAACACGATAGCACAATGCCATTTGACAAGTGGAATGCTTTTTTCCATATCAATAAAAATATGATTTATTTACTGGCTAGAAAGGAGAAACCACATTGAAATGAGTAATGTCCAAATGCTGCTCCAAATGTTTGGAGGAGGCAATTGAACAATTAGTATACAAGGGGGTGACTAGGTAAATGCCACTGAATCTACTTTCAATTTTGTAAATCTCATATATAGGATGTTATTGACTTATTGTTATAGTAAAAAGCTGCAAATTACATGAAACAAAGTACATAATCTAAGAGTCCAGAAATCAAAAATGAAATCCCATACGACTAAGCTATCAACTGGGATAGGTCTTTTATACATTGTTGGTAATCATGGTTCGAACTATGGAATTAGGGGTGGCAAGCTCGTGAGTCTAAGTTCGTCAAGATACATCTTTTATTATTTTTTATAGATAAATAATATTAATTAATATCGCGAACATATTAACTAAATTTTGAAAATATTGAGCTCAACCCTATTTTAATTAACGAGTTAAAAAATATAACTTAAAATCAGCTCGTTAAGAAAATAAACGAAACTCGATCATAACTTTTAACGAGTAGCTTACAAGCTAGTTAGCTCATTGTCACTCTTATCAACAATGCTTGCCAAAAATATTATTCCTTAAACCTTTCCACAAAGTCCAAAAAATTATTCCCTCTATCTTCAAAAAAAGAAGAAAAAAAAAGAAGAGTATTTACAATTGATGGTACATCTGATCTGCGAGTTCAATATATAATAATGCAATGAATATAGATTTGCTGTAAAGACATTCTCATAACTTACAATTACAATGAACTGACAAATCCGTAACGTTATTGCAGATTATAACATTGCTGTAAAGACATTAGCTCACAACTTACAATTATCATGAGTGATGAGCTAATTACAAATCTATAGTTCTAGTATACAAGACAATTGAATGAAACTACATAGATCAGCATGGAGAGTCAAACACATGCTGGAGCATCAAAGTTGGGGAGTACTATAAATGCAATGGACAAAGGAGCAATATATAATGGAGACTTAACTTCATTGAGTACAGGATCCAATTCTGGAATTTCTCCATCACTTGTTAACTCCAATGGAATCCCGTTTAGAACCATGGTACGACTTTGTAGGTAGCCGTCTTTTGGAGTTAAGTGGTACTCCTCTCTTAGTGAGACGTCTGATGCTTTGCTTCCAATCCAGGAAACTGTTTTCTTCAGACTACTAAAAAATGAATTTTCTCTGCGAATGCTGTTTGCCTCTGCACGCTTATTAAGGTTCATACTATTTTCAATGTTGATTATGAAACCGGTCTGATTACTTAAATTTATCAGCAGTAATGTTAAACCCTCCTGCACAAGATGAAAACAATATTCAAATCTACTACCATAAGATCAAGGGATTTGAGAAAAGAAATTGTGAAGTATTAAGGAAAAAAAAGTAAAAAGCACAAAAAGCAGTAGAAATTGTAAAACATGAGGCTCAAATCCTAGCAAATTTACATTGAAGATCAAGTAAAATATATAAGAAAAAGTAGAAGACTTCAAAGATCTGGGGTATTAACCACCATGCATATATACATTGTCAAGAAGTAACCTCCAAGTTAATTTATAAAGAAAGTCAGATAGGAGGACAAGAGAACATGAGACAAGAAAAGTGCTTAAGAAATTGGGGATCAAGAAAGAAATGACAGAGTTTCATTCTAGTAATCAGAATCCAATTTCAGTGAGTTCAAAATAAGTAGGTCAATTTCTCCTAAGCTTGCCAGACAATCCAACGAAGAGTGAAGATGGGATTTATGACAAATCAGAATCTTCAATACAATTATTTTGACAAGCTTAGAAATTTAAAGCAGAAGTAGACATGGATGATGGGTTTAGGCATGTTGGTATAACTTCATAGGTAACTTTGTGTTACAACTGCAAACATATTGTGATCATTTTCCCATGTCAAGTACAGATGGACAGATTGTAAGCTGCATATCTGCCCAAATATCAATTCCTTCTAAATGAATTTGAATTAAATTTACACACTTACTCTTCCTTTTGAACAATGGGCATAAGTGCGTAAAAAAGGTGAAGCATTAGTCCCAACAGAAAGAACACCTTTTCCAATAAGACGATGCCATAGAAGCGCACTATTCATAATCAAATGGAACATTTGGTTAGATAAAACTAGCAAAGATGTAAAATTAATTATCCTCACTACCCAAGCCACTGGAAAAAGGCAAGCATATAAAAAACCATTTGGTTAGAAGTTAATTCTCTTGCCTATAGTAATCAGGGTTGGGGGTGAAAGTGGTTTTATCGAGGAGGCCATAGTTCCCACCAACTAAAGTCTGCCTGCAATATACTTTAGTGCTGTAGTTGGATGACATTCCAAGTTGATCTAAGTACCTATAAGTGATATAAAATTCAGGATCCTGGTATAATCAATCATATACAACTGTCATATCGATAAAGTGAATGAAAATTTGGTGTAAGAAATAAAAATGAAAACAGCAACTGTGATGGAAGCACTGGGGAACCAATTACCAAAAGCTGTTCACAAATGTGTTAGAAACATTATGACCACCACTATTAAAGGCTCCACCAGATTCTCCAATCCATACAGAAGCCCAAGGACCATTCTGTTGGATGGTTTCCTCAAGATTGATGAATGTTCTTGAAACCTTGCTCAAGTGCTGTGGGTTTAATATCTTACTGACAAGATTTGGATCATTACCTGAATCAGAAAGCTCTATTTTCTAAGATGAAAGAAAGGACATACAAAGAGCTTTGTCATGTGAGTAACAAAATATAATGACCTTCATTTGAAAGAAATATATACTATGTAAGAAAATAAAGAGACGAATAAAAAGGTCCACATCCTTTATTATTTGTTTAATTCATAAAAGCCAGCTCTCAAAATAAAAATGTATGCCTTTGGGCATGTAAAGGAAACTCAGGAACATATTATGCAGTGAAGGCAATTATAATTGCCTTTTTGCCATGTTCTGCATACTTCAATACAAGCAACCATTGTGTATGCAACTGTTGGTGGGGCAAGGTCAGAGAGAGAGACTGGAGAGCCTTGTAAGAGTATTGGCAAAAAATAAGTGCTATTTTGCATTTTCTATAGTGGAAAGTATACTGGGGCAAAGAGAACAGAGATCTGATAAGTAGGATTTCTTTTTCGGCATATTGACTCCACAGGATTTTTAGCTGAAAAAGAATACTTGACTAGATGACATGGACCCTTTAACAGTATATATTGAGAAGGAAACACGGGCTTCCATCTATTTTGTTGCATAAGTGAATAGGTACAAGTGATTGTTGCGACAGACAACCTGCTCCATTTTTTAAGGAACTACAGTTATAGTAGAAGCAAAGAGATGAATAACAGGTATAACACAAACATACCTGGGCCCAAATTGTATATATGATGAGTCACAACGTTGACAACATCTGAACCTGAAACCTGAAGAAGCTTTGCAAACCACTCCTGGTCGAAAAACCCTCCAGGCGCTACAAGTGGAGGCTTGAAGTAAGATCCTATGTACAATTTATTGATAATGTTCTTAAGTTTTTTCAAGTCTTTTGCGTACTGTTCAGCACCAACACTAGCACCAATGCCGCTACCACTCAACTCATTTCCTACAGAAGTATAAGCAAGAATTAAGGTTACAGAGACAGGTAAAAAAAAAAAAAAAACCCACAAAAGGAGCTTTATATATTGTTCAATACCAAATTCCCATGAATCAATGTGGTATCCTTTCGAAATAGTGTAATTTATGAAGGCATGAGCATTACTAACGTCCCAATCTCCTGCCCACGCATTTTTCCCACTCTTGTGCCTCCCATGGAGGGCATTCAAGCCAAATGTCAAAATGGCTCTGTAAACATCAATTCAAACTGCAGTTAAGCAACAGTGTTACAGCAGAAATGATTCAGCTCATCCAGTGTTATTGAAGAATTCTCACCCAGTGTTACTGAAGAAAGTGATTCAGCTCATCCCACCTCCGCATGTGTAAACATCCCTTTGAAAATCCAAACAATCCGCCTTTCATCTTTTGAAATTGATGACAAGGGGACTCCAACCTTCCTACATCATACAGCACTTGATCTTGCAAAGAACCTCCAACTCTTATCCTTAAAGGCTTGAAAGCTATCAGGTCACCATTAGAGGAAAATTAATGTTATATTGCGGACAGATATTATAAAAGGGATCTAACTTCTAACACCCAAAACTGCATTGTCATTTATCAAACAAAACCCTAAAACACTTGACTACCACGAGAGTAACTGATTTTCTTATTGTCAGGGACATAATGACACAAATATACAAACCTTTGATTGCCTTGGCAAGAAGAGGACGAGACAAATCCTGAACAACAACAGGATAATAGTTAAAATTTCTTCATCGTCTCCCATTGTCAACAAAAAAACAAAAATAATTTTAATTCATTTTCTGTAAACCTCGCATAGAGACAAGTTTTCATATTCCTCACCAGATTTGTCACAGATGTATAACCCCATGGGCATTGGTTGTAGTTACACTTGTCATGAGGCCACCAATCAAGAGTAGCACAAATGAAACTGTCATCAGTTTCAGCAACTTTTTGAGTTCCATCAACTAAAATTTCAGCATGTGTAATTTCTTGAGTCAAAATCACAGGAAGAGAAGCCAAAAAGAGAAACAAGGTGAGGCGGAACCCCATTTGCGAATCAGATACAACAGCCTGCAACTCAACTTATTTTAAGTAACTGCAAAAGAAAGACAAAAATTTAGTCAGAGGCATATATTCCGAAGACGTGGCAGTACAGTTGTATCAATGACAGGCAGAAAAATAAGCTTTTATTAAAGAAGAAATACAAAATATGCATTAGTTTCCCCGGAAAGCCTCTGATTTTGAGGGTAAGAAAGATTTTGAAAAGGATGATTCCAACAATCTGGGTAAGTGACAAAATTATGATTCTACTAAAATGAGAAAGTGGTGGAGGTGATGAAAAATGTTTGATAGTTAGAAGAGTGACCATGAGATCAATCATGAAGGCAGTCGAAAAGATGGCAACAACAGTGTGCGATTATTGATTAATCATAGTTGAAATGAATGCTAAAATGGTGATGATGAGACATTGGAATTTCAGCAATAATTGATGGTAAACTGATAATAAAGATAGAGGTGGTTGGTAGCCAAAATAAAAAATTATAGAGGTGGTATGCTATCAGTGACAATATATCCTTGTCATGATCAACCAAAACTGAAAGAATTACTTCCAAATTGTTTTTCAAAGAAGGAGTTTCTTCAACAAATTTTTCACCATCAGTACAGGAAATTTTCAGTATTCAGCATTAAACAATAAAGTAAGCCATGTTGAGTAATATATCAACTATTTATTCAGTTACATGCTTAATTGATAAGTGATAACCATTAGAAAGGGTAATAAAATTGAAAATCTGTAAATGGAACTGTTATTAAATAGGACTTAAAATAGTTATTGGGATAAATTAGAAATACCTACAATTTTAAAATGATAACAATAGTAACTTTGGCTTTCACATTCAAAATCTATAATCCAGAAGTTTCTTCATATGCAACAAACTTCTTTCTTCAGTATAACTAACCGTAATTAATCTCCAGAAAGAATCGAACCATATAGCAAGTCCTCAATTACAAGCTAAACTTTAGTTAGTAATAGAAGATAACCAGAAATAAATTTTAGATTGAAAAGGAAAAGTTACAAGGAAGCCCACCATAGGGTATTGTTGTATACTTGTATATTTCCAACAGGTATCGGATTAGACATTCAAAATTTTGGAAAGCAGTTCGTCAGAAGGTTATTCATGAACATCATAGATCTTTGGGAAAGCAATTTGGATTTATCAACAAAGATACAAATAAGCTTAAGGGTATTATTAAGAAAGAGAATAGGATAAACGTAAGGGAGAGGCGACATTACCACAAAATGAGCCTACTCCACACTAACAAACATCAGAAGTAAAAGGAACACCACTTCGAGTTGCATTGTTTTAAAAGGAAGATGTTGGAAATTACAAAAGACGTGTAAGAAACTCATTTAAGTAACATCATAGGATACATAAATCTGAATATGGAAGAAGTGGCTTTTCAGCTTTCATCGTCTGTTGATACTAAATATAGAACATTTTAGTACAATTGAAGTCCAAGACAACGAAGGATGATGTAATTGAAGAATAATGGTTTCCCCAGTCAACGAGAAAAACAGAAACAGAAGACACAGAGAAAGAAAGAAAATTATTCCACCAACCGAAAAGAAAAACAGTGACTTGGATATCAACAAGCTAAATATAAAAGTAGCAGTACCCAGAAAGCATAAATCTGAATTCATTATGTAAGACAGGCTAACACCCAAATATGAAGCGACTCAGAAGGAAATTTGAGGAGTACGAGACTTACCAGGATGACAAACAGCCTCAAAGTACCAATTCACTATGATTGATAGCAATGAAGCTGGAGTCTGAAGCCGCTTGCATAAAACAAGATACATCGATATTGTGGTGCTTTTCAGCTAAAGATCGAACCTTTTCTCTCCCTTTCTTGGCTTTTTTTATTTACTTGCAGTAATTAACGACAAGATGAATATGTTGGTTGAAATGGGTCAGTTCAGATTTGTCGGGTTTTGGCTTAAATACAGTCAATTTTAGATGGGTTTCAGATAATAAGCATGAGCATTGGTCGGACTAGAATTATTGTAAGAGCCAGAAGCCAAGGTAATACGGTAAAACAGATGTCTGGCTCCTTTACACGTTAGCACTTCAACTTGCTGATATTGCAAGCTGTCTGAAAACGCTAACCTTTATGCACAAGTTATGCATTTATGCCCGTCAAACAATCCTACTCTTTCCAGAAACAAGGGGTTTTCGCTTTTATTTCCAGGAAAGAATGTTGTTGGACTTTGTTAATTCCATAATTTGTATGCTTAAAGTAGAGATTGCTACCCATAATTCCATAATTTGTATGCTTAAAAATTCCAGGGACTGTCCTTAATCTTATGCGTTTCCAAGCAATTTTATATCGTGCCCACTCTGTCCCTCGGCGCTGTTTGGTTTCAAAAGGGGAAGGGAAAGAAAAGAAACGGGATTTGTTAGTAGGTGGGGGAAAGCGAGTTGAAAGAATAGGAGAGTTTACCTTCTTAACAAGATAAGAAACTTCCTTTGATGATCACGAGACTACATTTCTTTGTAATTTTATGGAAGATTTTTTTAAGAAGTGTATTTAGGGTATTTGTTAAGGTTATATAAATAAAAAATTTGTAGTATTTGTTAAGGTAATTATTGATGAGTTCAATGTTATTTAATACAAAAATTATTATTTAAAAATTTTAATTTTTAAAAATTATATTTATTGCAGCTTAACTAGTATTTTTTAAGCACATTTTAGAAGAAAAAAAAAAAAAAAACCGTTTTACAAATACTTGTAAGTGATATTATAAACCAAGATATATATTTTATTATTTTTATTTGTACTTAATGATTATTTTCAAGATGTATCTTTGTTGCGGATACACTTAGACTTAGTTTGGTAAATCTTTATAAAAATGATATGTAAGTAAAAGTAATAAACAATGTGTTTGATAAAACAAGTCATAATTTATTGTGAATATATAAAATGATAAAAATAGACATCATTAATATAGATTAACTTTTATTATTCTTAATGAAACATGGAAAGATAATTGGGATGCTATACATATTTTTCTTTACTTTTTTTTATTATATAAATGTGTATTCTCAACATGATTACTAAAAAATAAATTAAATATTTTTTTGTAACAGTATATTAATAAAAGTCAATACTCAGTGTGTATTTTGCTAGATCATAAAGAAAAAAAAACTCATACACAATCACTATCGATTAGTTAACTAGATTATGCCATATAATTGTGAAGAAAAGAACAAATAAAATACCTAAATAACGTTAAAATTTCTTTAAGATGTCGTCGACTCAATGAAAAATATGATGGATTTTTTTAAGGTTGAAGCAAATAAAGGTGCTCTATAGTCCTATCTTATATAATGGTTGGAAAAATTTTAATTTGGAGGGGATATCAAAAAAAAATTATTGGGAAACATTTTGTTTTGGGAGGAAGGGAAAGTAGAAGATGAGATGGAAAAAATAGGAGGTCTTGGAATAAATTTGGAGAGAGAAATTATATGAATTATAAATTAATTAAGGATATATTAGAAATTTTATAATTGATTTTTGTACTTTTAATATGAAATAGTTAGAGCTAATTTTTAAAAGCATCACCTATGATACTTAAGCACTCTCGACTTTTTAAAAATAATAGGAAAAACACCCCCTAAAAAAATTAAACAAATAATTTTTAGGTGTTGTGGTTTTTAAAAAATGCACAACACTCTTAAAAAGAATTATCAAACTCAATCTTAATTTATCTAATAGAACAGTTTTTTTAAGGAAAAAGTAAGGATAAATTTTACTTTTTTTTTTTTCTTTGATATTCTAAAATAAAATTACATTCTCAATAACTTTCAAATTAAGTTCTAAACTTTAAATAAAAAAATTTAAGTCACTTTTACTCTCTTTTTTTACTTTTTATTTTAAAAATCACATAGTATAAATTAAAAAATAAAATCGTTTTGAAAGAATAAAAAATTTAAAAATTAATAAAAAGTTCTCATTATCTCCTTTCCATAGTTTTTATTTTATTTTAATTTTTTATTATTCTACTAATTATTACATAATGAATTTTAGTTTTCTATATTAAATAACTAGCAACATGCACTGCACATGCCAAATTTTTTAAAAATAATATAAAATGGTAATTTTAAGATTTTAGTCTTATTTAAAAGTTAAAAGATGAGTTATAAAGACCAGTTTGGTTTGGTGTATAAAAACTAGTGTTTTAGATAATTGATTTTAGCTTAATCTATTTTGTGTTTGGTTAGTTATCCAAAAAAAGAATTTTGAATTATAAGAATAATCAAACACTATATAGGGTATTTTTGTCCAAAAAAAATAAATATAAAATTATATTTTGTATTTTACTATAAGTGTAATCTAGAAAACTACACATGAGTAGCTATTAAAAAATGAACTAAAACTGTGTCTGGCATTTGACCAAAAGTGATTTTTAATTTTAACTAAACATATAATTATGCAATTTGAAAGTAATTTCAACTTAAAACGTCAAACACACATTCTAAACGCAAAACCAAATTGACATTCAGTGTGTGAATGAGGTGAAGTGGGTAGTTATTAAGAAGTTAATTTATTTATTTTTTTAATTAATTTAAATTAATATAAACATATTTAATTTATGTGAAAGTAATCATTGAATGTAATTACACTCAATGCAAGAATCATTAATCAGTATATTTAGAAAATTATAGGCAGCCCTTCATTTTGCAATAAAATGGTTAATGACATCTTTTATTTATATATATATATATATATATATAAATGTTTATATACATGCATGCATAATGTACCTTATAAATACATAGTTTACTAGTTTCAACAATAATAGAGGCTAATGGCAATATGTTAAATATTGCCCATTAAATTATGGAAAAAATTAGGATGCTCTTACTACTTTTAATTGGACTAAAAAATATGAATTAATCGAAATATACATAATTTTCATCTGTGACTATCTAAATAAAAAATATACAATTAATATAGACACTTAAGTATAAACTTCCAAAATTCGAACTTTGGGATAATGGTATATGGGAATACAAATAATTTTTATTTAATCATGAAAATTGCAAATTATTCACTTGAAATTCTGTAGACAACTAAGATATATGTTTAACTTTTGTCGGTATAATAAAATTTTAGTTTGATAAGTTGTTTCATCTCTAGTAAATAATGACATTAAAGAGTAGTATCGATGATTACACCATGATAAATATATTTGAATTTAAAACCTTGCCAGTTGTAAGTCGAGATTAAACAAACACTTCACACTTTGTTGGCTAACATCTGTGTTTGTTGACTTAATTTTGGTGTGTTTGAAGCAAACTAAAAAGCAGTTTTCATTCAACAACTCAATTTATTTAAAAATGAATTATTTTATTTGAAACAAATGAAGCATTCATTTTAGTTTAAGTATTTTTTTCATAATACCTTATTTTTTATTTTTAATCAAAACTAGCATTGATCAATTAAAAATATAAATAATAAGAGATTAATTGTTGTTCAATTAACAGAAAAAACAAGTTTAAATAAAAATTGTGTGTGTAAATTTTGTACGAAAGTGGAATAATAATTAATAAAACAAATTTAGAGTGAATAAATATCCATATATTTAAATATATAAAGCAATAATAAACATATTGGTGCACCGTATAGGATTGTATATAAAAGTTAACAAAAATTATACACCACAAATTACACTTGTTTACCTTAAACTTTAGATTTTTTGTTTTTGTTTTTGTTTTATTTCTTTCCTCCCTTCCTTGCTTGGGCAATGCCTCAATCCTTTGGTTTGTCTTGCCAAGCTCCCCTATTTTCTGCTCTTGAAACCGTTCATAGTTCTTGTTCTCCAACTTCAGAAATCCTAGTGTTCATCTTGCTCAAGGTAAAAGTTCAAGGAAAACAAGTTCCTCCTTTCCTCTCTCCCCTTGACCGTGAGTGATTTTCTTCCTTCCTTTCCTATTTTTTTTTCTTGTCATGTTCTGCCTTATGTGGAATACTCCTCCCGTTTCCAACGTGTATAAGGAAATCTTGAAACCATAATGGTAGCTGGTTGCTTGAGGATTTACCCTTGTCATGCCATGGTTGATGTTGCTTTTTGGTGATTGATTTTCCTTCAAGTTCTTGGGCGATGAGAGCTACGCTTGGGTTAGGAATTGTCTTTCTCTACTTCTCTTTGTGTGTGTGGTTGAGAAGTATAGTTTCCATCCTTACTTGCTAGCTTTGTTTGGTTATAATAAAATAATAATAATAATAACAAATCCTCCAACTAAAAATCAGTCTAAACAAAATTTGTACATCTTTGGGATCTGCTAGTACATAAACAATTACCTTTCCCTATTCCCGGTTTACTGAAACGAGAAAAAGAGAAATATCATGTTATATAGAGTGGGAAAGGAGGAAGGATGCACATGAGATGTCAAATAAAGGCCACGTGAGTCATCCTATTTCCTTTTAGATGATCTAATGGCTATAGGTATATTCTCTCAACTCTCATAATAACAACTCCTCTCTTATATATAAAAGACAAACATATATAAAATTCAAGGTTGCATTGGATGAGTACAGAAACAATGAGCAAATAAGTAAAATATAAGTGCATATAGAAAAGTGTCAAGAAACCAGTTTCCTGTTACTGGAGTAGGTTAGCAACTAAATCATTTATTTTCCTACAATATAACAAACAAATAGTGAAAATGAATAAGATAGAAACAACTATATTACACATGAGCAACCTTAAAGTACAAGAGGACATACCAAATATCACCTTTTGCAAATATGTAATGGGTGTTCATTGAGAAAATATAATAATTAGTTACTTTCAATAAAAGTTCATGAACAAGAGTAGAGAATAGTTGATTAATGTTGTGAGTTATATAGTTAATGAAAATGAGTAAATAATATGTACAAAAAGGTGATTAGTTGTTGGTAGAGTGTTGAAAATGGGAGTTAATTGGTTATTGAAGGGATGCAAGGCCAAATTTTATAAGCTAGAGAAATCGGGTATTTCAGGTGTCTTATAGACTGAATTAGTTATGAGTTCTAAAGAGAAAATGTAGCTTATAGTCTTGGGATGATATCTGAAAAGCTTCGTAACTTAATTTGAAGTATATTTATCGTTAGAGCGGTAGGTTTGTAGCTAGGTCCGTGCAGGATTTTAAGTGATCTTCAGTTAGTCTGGAAGACTTTGACGGGAGTTGTGATTTAAATAAGGACCTCTAAATAAGAATTGTTCCTAACATACTAAGGGACAATTATGGAGACTTACAGGTTTTTTGATATGAGTATTTTGGGGGTGTTGAAGTCATTGTTGGGATTTTTTGGTCCTTACTGTACCTGTTTTGATGTAATTGATATTAGGGGGTCTTAAAGATTGATTTAGAAGTGGAGTGTAGAACATGAATTGTTTTGTAACTATCTTGATAAACTAGACTGAAAGTTTCATAATTTAATTCCCAAGTATGAGAATTCTATAAGCCTTGAAATTCGATGTTGACAACTAGAAATTGTGTAATGCCTTATTTGTGTTATGTGAGGATTTGAGTGGGTTCAAGACTAATTTTAGGAGAATTTTATAAATAATAATAAAAGCTAACTTCCTAAAGATAATGTTTAGACTTAGTTTTGTTGAAATTGGTTAGATATGTAACTTAAAATCAAACATATTTCTAAGGTAGTTGTGAAAATGCCTAAGAGTGAGAAATTTTTTAAATATATGCATGAAACTAAGTATCTATAGAATTTCGTAATTAAAAGGTTATAACCTATAAAATTGTCAAGTATTACTTACCTTGTCAATTTTTATTGCAGCTCTGGAACTTATGGTTAAACCAACGACGATCGTAAATGTAAAAAGGAGTGACGAGTAAAATTGGTAAATGGTGAGTGGATAACTGCTACTCTTTGGTTACTAGATTATGATGTTTGATTGTTTTGATGTATATATATATATATGTTATATAGTGCTAAATAAAAAATTGTATTGCTATGATTGACTTAAATGGATTATGTTTGATATGTGAAATTGTTTGTGGTTGATAAGGGCCAATAAAAGTGTTTTTCTTCCAAAATGATTTTTATTTTCAAAATTGAATTCGGGTGCACTTAGGATATTCTTATTCTGATAAGTGTTTTAAAATAATTGAGTACTCAGCCTCGGTGGGATGGATTGTGTAAGGAAAATAAATTTGTTGTGTGGGCACAACACTACCCGGTGAGGGGAGATATCTGTTGTGTAGGGATGAGCTACTCTATTGGCCTTTTGTTTGCTTTAAGTGCTTTGATTGTTCTGTTTAAATTGTGAATTTTGAACATTCTGATTGATTTAGTAATTTTGTGTATTATGTAAATTGTGACTAATTGATTATACTATAATTATATATATGTACATGTATTATTGAACTAAGATATGAAATATAGCTACATGAAATTATTTAATTTAAATGTATTTTTTATGCTTTGGGTGATGCTAGTACCCTTTAGGTATTTTTTTTCACTCACTGAGTCCATGGGACTCACCACTCTTATGTTGATTTTTTTAGTAACAGAATTTCAGAACACATCATCGACGAGCTCGTGACTTGTTTATAATGTGCAACAAGGTAATGCTTCAAAATCTCATACTTGAAGCCAAAGGATTAAAGTTTTTCATCACATTAGGATTTTGAATGTCGTGTTTGATTTTGTATAATAGTTTAATAGTTATTGTTTATGATATAGTGAAGTGGAGCTCCTTGTGTATATTGTTACTGTTGTTACCTGGTTGAATGTAACCAGGAATTATATGTTTGTACTTTCGGCATGTTCCAGTTTATAGGGAACCTCAGTTGAAATTTTCAGTAAATTATTATGTATTTCAATAATTAACCATTTGTAGTTAACTTGAGTTATTCTAAATTCCACTTTTATTTTTTGGTTTGGTCAAGAGCTGGTATTTGATTCTTTGTTTTGAAATCAATGTTACGGAGGGTCAGTTATCCAATCTTCCGACAAGTCATGCCTCCATGTGGGCTATGATAGAAAAACTTGAAGTTAATTAGGTGAACATGCAATATGAAGTGGTGGTGGCTTTTTATCAATTTATCTAAGTGAAAAACGTGTGTAATATTTAGTATAAAAATGTCATTTAAGGTGAGACAAAATAATAAATTATCTCAAATGAAATCACAAAATAAAATATAACCTATTTGGTCTGGAATTCATATTTGATTGAAATGTAGATTTCAATTGAATTTCATTTAAATTCAACACAATTTTATTTGTTCCAAGAATAAAAAGTGTAGATCAATTCATTTCAAATGGAATGAATTTCACACTTTTTTAGGTTCCAAACTCACCTTATATAATTTTTCTTTTGTTTCTTGAAAAACAATTTTTTTTTTTTTTTTTTTTTATAGTTTTGCAATCTTTTTTCTTGTTTTGTTTTACATAAGGTAGATGTAAGGAAAGGGGTTGAGGGGTGAACCCCAAACAGTTGTCCACATGAATCGATTCTTGATGTATTAAAATTTTAGTGGAATTAAATATATTATTTTTATCAGTTAAATTAACAATTAACTAATATTATAAACTTACTATAAGATGCATTTCACAAAAAAAAAAAAAAAAAATTGCATATGGTATAATAAATTGTTTTTTCTACCCATATATAGATTCTATTTGTGATAGGTATAAGTACTTTGTTGCATGCATAATTTTGTCTCATTTTACACTTTTCACATTTTATCCCTATGATATTTATTGTCATAAGTTTCTCATTGGTTAAATTGTAAATTTTTTGAGTGCTTAAACATCAACTGGGATTACTCAAATCTTGAGTCAAAAATTTTAAATTGAATGCTTTAACAATATTTAAGAACTCATTTGACATACTATATATAATTATATAATATATAATCATAAATATAATAAAATTGATCCCCAGATGAATATGAGCTGCCACGTGCTCACTTTTTTGCTATTTTGGATTTTTCTTATTTGAGTGTCACGTGGCACATTCTTTTTTAGTTTGGAGGGGGTTTAATGATTTCGTTCATTCTCTTCAAACCCAAATTTGAAGTGTTTTTATTTTTCCCTTGTTGCTATTTGAAGGCTTAAAAATTTAATTCTTCTGCCGATTCATGTGTTTGCTAAGCTGGTTTAGTAACAGTTGATTGTTTACAAAGGATTTATTTCACTTCTTTATTACTTAATCTACAGTTTTCTTCTTTGCTGGTGATGATTGGAATTTGGGGAATCGATCAGGTTTCTGGCATTGACATTCCTTTGTTGTTTTTCATGGAATAATTAAACTTCTTTATTACAAGGTTCAGTGGATGGATTTCATTCTCCCCATCTGCACTGTAGTAGAATTGTTAATGCTAATTGTGGGTTGGGGGTAAGTGTTTCATTCCTAAGAGCAATGAACCAACACTTCTTTGACTGCGTTGTCCTTTCCTCTTTTTGAAATTGTCATCGTTTTCTTTCCTTTCCCAAATTATTTAAGTTGTTCTGGTTTCAACTGATTGACCACACAACTGCTATTTCTGTATTTGTGAACCACTTTTATTGAAGTTTATGCAAATGTTTGGGTTTATTTTTTCCACCTTTGTTGACATTTATTTTATTTAAAAAAAATGAATTTTATTATTTGGGTTTCATGGGTTGCTAGCTTAACTAAACTTTGTAATTTGGTTAACTGCCAGGCTTTTAAATTAATCCATAGCTGGAAAACAAGTTATGATACCACAAATGAATCTTTCAAAAGATAGCTAGACCATGAAGGCCAGAGTGACAAGACTGTGGGATGTATATGGATTCAAAAACAAGGATGAAGTAACTGGAATAGATTCTCTTTTACTTGATGAAGAGGTAGTTGTAGTTCCTTTGTACTTGGCTACTATGTCTTGCACCCCCGCTTCGTTTATACTTTTGCTTTGAGTTTTGAGTTTTGAATCTTGTGTAGTTTGCATGTAATTAATTGATCATGCACGTCATGATTCTTATGTAGGGTAATAGCATTGTTGCTCTTGGTAAAAACGTTGTTTTCAGCAATTTGAGAGGTATATGAAGGAAGGAGGTTTGTATGTCATCTCTAATGTCAAGATTTATGAAGCCAAGGAAAGGTATAATGTTGTTAGCAATCATGTATCAATCCTGCTTCTAATGAAGACTTCGATAAATTTAAGCTGATCTCTTTTGCTGACTTGCACACACGTACATGAAGGAACGATGTTTATTTTGGTGAAATATTTATTTAATCAACCATCTGTTTTGTATTCTCATTGGTTGTTTTTGTTCCTTAAACTGTTTTAAAATTGTATCAGATGTCATTGGTCGGATACGTACAACAACTGATGTGAAAATCATATATACTGGCGAATCGAAGAAAAACCATGTTGTTTTGCAAAACAAATGAAAGCAACCATGTCGAGGTCACGTTGTGGGGAAAAAGAGTTGATTTGATTACACCTCTAGTTATTGTTACATCTCCTGTGATTTTTATCACATCAGTAATGGCCAAATCTTGGAATGGTATGTGTGGTTTTCTTTAATGAAAAGTAATTTAACTCTAAATGCTTACTATATGTTCCTTTTTCTATTGTTGCGAGTTCTATAAGTATCTTTACAACTTTTGCATTTATAGGGATCAAACAATACCTGTAATTGAAGCATATTAATACTTAATTGTTTGTAGTTTATTTTACAATTTTAAGTGAGTCCTTAATTGTTTGTAATTTATTCCATAGGGATGTTACTCAGTGTGGGGTGGAGGTTGTTGATAGGGTTGAGATAAAGCTTACATATTCAAATTTAATGAATAGGAAACGAACGGTGAGCCAGTTGCTTGATTATGTGGCTAGAGATTATGGCTAGGATCGACACTTCTTTCTTTTCATTGTCATCATAGATATTAACTTTGATAGGATGGAACTATGCAACATGTGCAACTTGCAAGAAGGGTATGTCGTTGATTAATAAGACTCATCATTGCAAATTATGTGCAAAAAATGCACCCATAACTATGAGCAGGTTGGTGTACTTATGCAAAAAATGCACCCATAACTGCGTTATATTCTGTAGGGAGTAAATAACATGTGGCAGTTGCAACTGCTTAGAGGACACTTTCTGATCAATTATTGTTTTTTGCCTTTTGTGTAAAAAGGTATCTTATGGATGTGATGGCTGAGGATTATATAGGTGTTAGTTCATTTACCATGTTTGATTTTGATTCTGAAAAGTTGCATGGAATTTCTACAACAGAAATGGCTTTGAATTTTTCTGATGTAAGGATATAGGATCGACATTTTGAATTTTTATTGAAAGAAATTATTTAGATTGATGAGCTCTGTCAACTAATCATTAGGCCTTGTTGCATTTCTTTTATAGGTCTTGGATAATGAAGTAATGCCCCTAGAAATGGAGGCACTCATTGGGGTTGAGTATGTTTTTAATGTTAAAACTAATTCGTACAATTTGAACAAACCTGAAAAGGTTTTCACTATAAGCAAGGTTTTAAGGCTTCATGAGGTCCCCAGTGAGGTTGAATTCTGCTCTTAATCTTTTTACATGCATATGAATTTCTTCCATGAACAAGATTAAAATGAATGTTTTAACAAAAACAGGAGGGCCATGAAGAGAAACGTATGGTTATTAGAACCTAACAGAAGAAAAGAAAATCTATTGAACCGAATGTGAAGACAACCGTTGAAGACGGAAAGATAAAAGTTTGGTAAGCTCAGGTTCGTGCTTATAGACACGAATTTGCTGTATTTTCTCCTAATTTTATTTGCCCAGTTGGTTTGAAGGTGAATGATAGTGTTTTAGACGCTAATGGTAATGATGATGATGATGGTAGTCCTATAAAGCCTAATGGTGAAGAAAATTTGGATGAAATTGAAAGCATTGATGATGCTGATCAAGAGGATTAGTATTTATAGTAATGTTTAAGACGATTTGGGAATTGGAAATAGTGTTTTTGGACAACATCGAGAGATTTTATGTTATTTGTATATTCCTCATGTGCATATAAAAAAAAGTTTATCAGTGGCATTATTTTTGATTTTGAATGAATTATCCAGCAAAATCAATAGATATCCATCAAGTTTGTTTGTTTGTTTTTTTTTTTAGAACCAAAAAAAAATAAAAAAATTTAATAAAGATTTGCCTAACTTTAATAAAAAAATTGGTGATAAATATGGTTAGCAACAAAATGGTACACTCATTGAATAGGGATAAAACAAAATGTTAATTTTTTTAAAAAGGCATTGAAAAAAAAAAAAACTATAAGCCGCAGACTGCCATTCATTGTGAACATGAAAAAATGAGAAAAGAATAGAAAAAGAAATGAATGACCATTCAACAAAATCAATATGTTCAGTTTTTAAGTTTCCATATTAGTACCTTAAATGGAAAAAAATAAACAAGAAGAACAATTACTAAACAAAGTAATAATTATCAAACTACAATTCAAAATAAACTTCTCCACATCTTATACTCAGACAAAAGTAAAATTTTCAAACTTTCATTCAGGCTAGGTACTTATTATTATTATTTTTTCATATGGAGCTGTTTCATTCATGGATAAGTTGCTCAATTATTCGACCCTGCATTTGGAACATAATCCTTGGTCGAAGTTAAAAAGACAGTCTTGGCATGAGATCCGGGGTTAGCACTGAGTTGCACCTGAAACTTATTGGGTACATAGCGAGTGGTTCATCAGACATGAGAAACTCATTGGGTACATAATGAGTCATTAGAGAGAACAATTTACATTTTGACAAGGGAGAGGAATTTTGTAAAAATCAGATTGGCAGGGCGCTTTACGTATGCAGAAGTTAAATAGGACTACACGTGTTCCTTCGTGAGATTGAATTCTAAACTTAATGCAATGAATGGGGGCTGAACTATCAATTTGTAAGTAGTTACTTTTTTTAGTTATAGCAAAAATAGGCAGCTTTCTCAGCTAACTAAATTAATCATCAAAAAACTACCATTAAGACTAATAAAATGTATCTTTGCCTGAAAGAAGAAAAAATATGGAGTATTCCCAAGACACACCAACTTAATATGGCTGGGGTGACAATGAACCGAACTAGCTCGTGAAGGCCTCGAATCAAGCTCGGCTCATTTTCAAAACAAGCCTGATCTTGAGCTTCATTTTGAGTTCATTTAGTAAAATGAGCCAAGCTTAATCTTTCCAAAGCTCAGCTCGTAAGCTCGTAAACTAGCTAGTTTAATATTATTTAAATATAAACATAAATTATAATTTGGTTTGGTGATAATTTATATAAATACTTAGTAAGTGATCTTGAGTTCAACTTTTCTTGACTACAAATGGTCTGCAATGAGATTGTCAATGCTAACTGTGGAGTTGGAGGTAATCGTTCTAACTTCACTACAAACTAATTTGAAGGTCATTATCAAAAACAAAATTCTCCCATGAATAGTTACATTAGTGCTAATTTGAAATGATTTCCAAAGGGATTAAACAATATCTACACTCAGACTATCATTAGTAAGGAAAAAAAAAAAAAACCCCATCTTCCCGTTTACGCAAACACAAAAAAAAAAAAAAAAATATCTATAAATGTTCTTATCTCTCTTAAAACTTTTACTTTACTGTCAAATGATAATGCATAGATATCTTGATCATCAGCCATGAATTGTATATATATATATAATTGGTGTCTTTGAGTGTTATACAAAAAAAGTCGTAGTCTCAAATTTAGGATTGCTCAGCATTTGGTGGTATCCATTGTTTATTTTCAGTAGATCAAATATTCAAATAAAATCAACTACAATACGTAGATGAAGATTTAAATGAAATACCATTAATTTAAAACTATTACAACCACACAGTTACAATTGGAAAGGCTAATTCATGTAGGCAAAAAATAAAAAAAAATAAAAAATTTGCTTTGCAAGATAGACAAATAGGAACAATATAATTTCCAGAATCTGTAGATCTTAGCACTATCAATAGCATACAATAGTTTGTGGAAATCTTCTTATTGCATGCCTTATATCCATGAAAGCATTTTCATTCAGGGTACTCATACGAACTTGAACTCTATATAGGTCCCAGAAAACCTTTAAATGGATATGTTCCAATCCGAGTGAAAAAGAATGTGTGTATGGAGGGTGGAGTTGAGAATTGAAAAGTATCTGTTAAATAAAATGGAATAAGAAAGGGATTGTGGGATTGATTGATATCTCAAAGCCTACACCCATAAGCTTTATTTATAGTAAATAATAAAACATAAACTTCCACATCTAAATAATGTGGGACTACACAATATAATAATATTATATTCCTAATAGTATCCTTTCCAAGATCTGGGCTTTCTTCGATCAGTATCAATAATGACACAGAGTGAAATAGTAAATATTTATTTATCCTCTCAAAGATAGTATCATCAACAAGAAGATATATGTGAAAACTATAAAGCTAAGTGGCTCTTCAAAGGTAGGGGAATCAAGGATCCGAGGATGGAACTGTATATAAGGATTATTGTGATCTACAGCATGGCTAACATCAAGAGGAGGATTGCGGAATGTGAATGAATTTATGTTGTGATTAGTATCTCTATGGAAAATTGTTCTCACAATCTCCATTTTCCTGTCAACAATGATCAGAATGTTACAATTCTCAATTCTTATGGGCTGAGTTTCCTGTGGAGCTCCTAGGAAGACTGTAATGGGGAGATGAGCATCTGAGGCAACTATGGATAGTTTTTTTTTTTTTTTTTTTGGTAATCAAATTGGTTTCTTATTTGATTTATATGGTTGTTTTCACATGTGATCAAGTTGAAATAACCCTATATCTATAAAAAGAAAAAATCAACAACAAAAATTAAAAAAAATACAAAATCAAAGCTTCTTAAACCCTATAGTATTTATGTGAAGCTTGAATTCCGTGATAAATTCAATCACATATTAACTTTCTCAAAAGAAAATCATATAGTGTCTCTGATTAAACACAATTCAGGAAAAAAAGACAAAGGAACCCAGCAATGAACAAACCATGAAAGGAATGTGAGTAAGAACACAGATGGAAGCAGCAAAAACATACATGGCAACACCTTCTCACGCCATTCTTTCTCTCTGACTCTATCAAAATCTCATACTTTGAAAGTTTCTTTCTCACTTTATCATAATCTCATACACTAAAAATCGAAGATGAGTACGATCTCCGTCCGCACAATCTCCCACCTTCTGCTTCGCTCTACAACGACTGAAATTTGAAAATGGAGGGATTGTATTCACGGTTGGGAGAGAAATACAATTGGAGATTTAGGGTTTAAGACTTGTGGCTTCTAAACATACCCTAACCATCTAGCAAAGATATCTTGGCACCCACCTCGCAGAGAGGATGACATGGCAATTCAAAATTGTGTTTTGAAGACACAAATTTTCAAACAACTTGATTCTAGTAATTTTTTTTAAAACAATCATGTTTAACTCTTTATTTTTTGAAACCTTATTATGATGAAAAATTCCTTGATCCTACCTCTTCTCAATCTCTTTCTTTACTAATGGTTTTAGTAATTGTTTGATAGTCTAGCGATAAGCCGATACTACCATTTTCTCCAATGAATGACACATCTTAGTCGAAAATTTACAACATTTTTTTTTGGGTCGCACATTACAAAAAAAATAAATATTTTTCTACAACCTATATATATATATATATATATATATATTTAAATACCTTTTACATACAAAGTGATCGACAAACAATAAAATATAATTTATGCCCACGAATTTGTTATATGAGAAACTTTCTTCACTATTCTGTTGTCTTTGAAGAGAATTGTAATTAAAAGCCTAAAAAGGAATGGTTTGTCAAACTCAACTTAACTAAGCCTTAAATCCCAAACTAGTTGGGGTCGGTTATATGAATAATTTTCCTCCATTATCATCAATCCAAGATAACATTTTCAGTAATCCCTAGAGCAACCATATCTTTCTCGATGACTACCCCTCAAGTAAGTTTCGGTCTCCACCTACCACGTCTAACACTTGACACCTATACCAAGTCACATTTCTTAACTACTGCGTATATTGGTCAATGTTAGATATATCTAAATTGACGTAGGTGATTCTCCCTCATTTTCTCCTCAATAGGTGCTACTTCCACCTTCTTACTAATCTATTCATTCCTTATTCTATCCTTTCTTGTATATTCAGTCATTCATCTTAACATTCTCATTTCGGCTACTTCGATCTTATGCAAATGTTGCTTCTTAACTTCCCAATATTCAGTGCCATACAACATAGCTTGTCTCACTGCCGTCTTGTAAAATTTTTCTTTCAATCTATTTGGGATTTTAGGATCACATAAAACTCCCGAAGCACTTCGTTACTTCACCACCTTGCCTTGATATTATGGTTTACATCATGCTCAATTGCACTATTTTTTTGTATAAATGAATCTAAATACTTAAACACGTCATTTGTAGGGATTGTCTGACCATCTAAAATTATTTCATTCTGGCTCCCTCTAGTTTTACTGAAATTGTACTCCATATACTCAGTTTTTGTTTGACTCAATTTAAGACCTTTAGATTCTAATGCGTTTCTTCACATTTCTAGTTTGGAATTTAAACATTCTCTAGTTTCGTCTACCAACACGATATCATCGATAAATAACATGCACCATGAAACCTTATTTTGAATATTATAGGTAAGTTTATCCATAACTAAAACAAATAAGTAAGGGCTTAATGATGAACCTTGGTGAACATCTATTATGATCGGGAACTCTCCAGTCATACTATCTACGGTCTGCACCCTAGCCATTACTCCCACATACATATCTTTAATAATTTCTACATATTATATTGGGACCTTCTTCTTCACAAGTACCCATCATAAGATCTATCTTGACACTTTATTATACACTTTTTCTAAATCAATAAAGACTATGCGAAGATCTTTTTTCTTTTCTCTATATTTCTCCATTAATCTCCTAAGTAAGAAAATAGCCTCCATTGTAGATCTTCCCGGTATAAAGCCAAATTGATTCTCAAAAACTAGAGTCTCATTCTTAAGCCTAAGCCCAATCACTCTCTATCACAGCTTCATTGTATGATTTATAAGTTTTATTCCTCGATAATTTGTACAACTTTAAATATCTCATTTATTCTTATGAATAGGGATCAACGTACTCTTCTTCCATTCATCGGGCATTTTCTTAGTTACTAAAATCTTGTTAAAAAGATTTGTAAGCCAAATTACTCCTAATATCTACTAGGCATCTCCAAACTTCTATTAGTATATCATGTGGGCCTATTGCCTTACCATTTTTCATCTTATGAATAGTTTCTTTAATCTCCTGTACTCTAATCCGACAAACAAATTGGCTATTTGTATCATCGAAGGCTTCATCAAGGTCCCTAATATCGCTCATTGAATCTCCATTAAATAAAGTATCGCAATAAGTTCGCCATCTCTTATAATCTCGTTTTCCTTAACTAAAACCCTATCAAACTTTTTACAATATTGTTGGAATACACTTGTTTATTAATGATAAAGCATCAATTTGGGATCATCGTTAGTAATTTTTAACTTAAATGTTGTCATGGATACGTGGTAAGTGTACTTCCTATTTGTTTTAGACAAAAAATTTATTCTTAATTTGTATGTTAGTTTAGTTTTTGGCTTATCTTCTAAGTTGAATTATTCCATATGACTTTAAAGATTTTAAATAAAATTTCTCTAGTCACATCATATTATAATCTGGTAAACAACAGCAATAGATGCATTGGTTTATATATTTAGGAACCCTACTTTATGGATTAAGTTAACCTTCTTGCTCAATTTGTCTAAAGTTTTCCAAATTTTAGTTTGATAGAACCAAAAAAAATTCACTTAAGACACATAAGAATACAGAAAATGACAAGAAGTTCTCTTTATACAAAAATTAAAGAGATAAATAAAAATGCAAGTTTAAAACAATAATGTTCACTAATCATGCATGTTGTATAGTACTAAAGTTTTCCATTTAATTTGATGTTCTTACTGCAAGTCCTGTACTTCCTTCTCATTTTGATTGTGGAATTTTTTTCTTTCATGAACTATAAATTTGTCTTTTTGCAGGTTGTAATGTAGTTCCTTCTGTTTAATTTTTGTTTGTAAATTTTGAACTAGTTTTACTTTTGGACCTAGGTAAATGAACAATGGCAATTTTTTTTTTCTTTTTTATGTAAATACATCATTATATTATTTATTATTTAATATGATATGAAGAATATCTTTTATTTTAGTCAAAATGAATTTATTTCTTATTACATTATTTATATGTTCTATTTTTATTATTTAATGTGATTTGAAGAGTATTTTTGTCATTTCACTAAATTAAATATATTTATTATTTATTTCATTTATATACAACTTTTTACTTAATTATATATTTTATGTGATATGAGTGTAATTTTTTTCATTTGAAACTCTTTTAATTCCATAAAAGTAGGGATGAGAAATTCTACTCTTATTAGAGGATGTGCACGGGTCGGTTCGGTCCGGGTAATGAATAAATTTTTGAACCGAACCGAAATTTTCGAGGAATAAAATTTATGAACCGAACCGAACTGAAAATAGTTATTACCCGAATTTACCCGAACCGAAAAAATATGACTAGTTCGGTTCAGGTATTCGATTACCCGAAATTTATCAATATTTTACTAAAATTAATTTAAAAATTATATATTTTTTGTTTTTGAACCTCATACTTTTTAAATTCATTAGTTATTATAAAAGAAAAATACAAAAAACATAATATATTAACATATTCAACACAAATAAAAATATAAAATTATAAATTAATACAACAATACATTAAAAATAACAAAAAAAATTATATATTTTGATTTTCGGGTAACCACGGGTACCCGTTTGCATTATACTCCACTACCCGTAACCGAACCGAAAATAACGGGTATTAAATTTAACTACCCGAACCGAACCGAATAAGAAAAATACCCGAATTTAACTGAACCGAATTACCGGTTTGGTTCGGGTATTCCGTTTTTTCGGGTTCCTTGCACAGCCCTAACTCTTATGGTGTATTAATTTGGAACAAAATAAAAAATTCAATTCAATTCATTTTAAATGAATTCTCTTATTTGAAATGAAAATTACACTTGTAAAATTTAGTCTAATTATCTTATTTAGAACAAATGAAGAATTCATTTTAGTTTAAATATTTTTCCAATACTACTCTTAATTTTTTTAATTAAAACTAGCATTGATTAGCTAAGAATATAAAGACAATGTGATTAATTGTTGTTCAATGAACGAAAAATTAGTTGATAGAAAAAAACATGTAATTTGTTAGATGAACATTTGAGACGAAGTGATGGTGATTTTTATCAATTTATCTAAATGAAAAAGTATGTGTAGTATTAAAGATAAAAATATTATTTGAGATGGACAAAATAATAATTTATCTCAAATGAATTTTACAAAGTAAAATCTAATCTATTTGGTATGAAATTTATAATTGAATAAAATGTGAATTTCAAATCAATTTCATTTAAAATTTATATTATTTTATTTAAATAAATTTGATGAAATACAATAAACTTTCTAAGATTAGTAAATATGTATTAGACTTGCCATTTATGTATACCACACTAATCATGTCATCACCACTGAGCTTACGTTAAAATACTGAATTTGTGTCTACAAACACGAATTCAGCACTCAATTCATGACCATTAACACAAATTGGGTTCCAACTGTATAACTCGTTAGTTTTTTTGAAATCAGTATTTGAGGTGGTTGGTCCAAGAGGACATGGGTAGATGTTCCTCATGGACCACAGCCCACCATATAAAAACTCAATCTCCCTCTTCATACTCCTGTTTTCGGTTCTACTTTCATCGGCTGCCCTCATTAATGTAAAACCCTAGAAAACCTTCTTTCAGTAAACAGAAATTTCACCTCTTTTCTTGATCATTCCATTTCTTTCACTGTCAACTCCGTGGGATTTCAACGTTTCGAGTTTCTTATTTCTACAATTAGATGTCTTTTCCCGGAAAATCTGGATTTTTCTTCTTCCTGTAGATTCTGTACATTCAAATTATATTTGTTGTTTACCTCTTCTCTATGTAAATCAATGATCAGCAGTTATATTGATTTCCCTGATCAATTTCAACAATCCCTTCGTCTGTCATTCATAAAATTGACTTTCTGTTGTATGCACTGGGAAAATGTCAGCTTGTTTTGGTTAATAATATTTTTTTTCAATTTTTGTATTTAATAGGTTTGTGTTGAATAATGGGTCTTGACGAAATCTTTAGATATTTATTTGTTGTGAAACTGTATCCTTTTGGGAAAAAATAACTCTTTCATTCCTTTTGGAATGGAGAACAGTGAAAGAGTAGAAGATGAGAGCACTGGATGGCTCGAAGTGAAAAAGGTGTATTTTTTATCAGATATATTTTCTGTTTGAAGCACATTGTCTATCTATAATTTATTTTTCCACCTCTCTTATTATTGTTGATTTGAAGCTCCTCATTTTTTACTTGATTAATTGAGAAAGCTGACAAAGATAAGGAAAAGAAAACAAATTAGAATTTTTTTTTTGGTTCTTCCCTTAATGACAATGACGAAACGAACCACTCGCATATAGTTTTTCTATTAGTTTCTTTTTGAATATGAAGTTGGAAGTTTAGTTTATAACTGTCAGCAGAAAGTGAACATACTGTTTAGATTCAATAGGAATTTTCTCGTGGAATACTTAGTTTTATGTTTTAGGAGATAGACATATATGATAGAACTGCTATAAAATTTTAGTCTTTTTAAAAATGTATTTACTTGGAGAGGTTTCCGAGGAGAAAAGTTTTCATTGTCATCAACACAGGGTTGAATTGAATAATTGAATAATTGAATTTGGTTGTAATCACCTCATCATATAGTTTGGGACTATGAAAACTGCATTTTTGAAATTTGAAGTATTAGGAAAGGTAAAGATCAAAATCAAATTATTGATGTCCATAGGATTGGTACTTCTTTACTACAGTGCAAGTTTTTTTGCTTTCCATGCCATTCTTTGAGATTGATTGCATTTTCTTGGGTTCCAAGTAGTTCATTTTTTTTATTTTTTATTTTCCTAAATTGGTTCCAAACCCACCCTCGCTTAATTTCTAGTGTGGAGTTCAAGTATGTTTAGGCTTCATTATTTTTATATATTGATCTTGCATCAGAGGTTAATATTATGTTTTCAAAGTTATCATATTATGTGAATGCCAGTAATCAGTCTTGAGATTTTTTTCCCCTTCTTGTCCAGAAGCATAGAAGCAGTTCAAAATCCTCTTCACTGAGCTGTGATGGGGCATTCTCAGGAAAAAGGGATTCTAATTTTCTCCATATGGAAAATGGTCATAATTCGTTCAGCATGCACAGATCCCAGCTCCCAAAGGGAGGGGAGAATTATGTTGTATATAGCCATAAGTGTGTCACAAGTTCAATGTCAGTGTCAAATGAAGGTAAAAAGGGCACATGCTACCTTGACAAATGTGTCATTAAACATGATACTGAGCATCACAAGTCACCTCCATCAATTATTGCACATCCAGATGGTGGAACTGGAGATTTCGAGAAGACACCGCAAAGTGATAAGCCTGATGTGGTCCACAAAATCAGATGGGGTGACCTAGAAGGGGGTTTGGTACTGCATCATGAAAACACTGTTGGAGCTGGAATCAGGTTTGGTAATATTGGAGATGATAACCTGGTTGCATGTAGGAAGCATGAGAATAGTACTGATGATGTTACATGTGATTCCTATCGTACTACTTCCCAAGAAAAAGAGATGTTAGCAACATCTGTAAATGCAGATAATGTTCCTCATCAGATCTCTTCATTGACTTGTGAGGATGAAGTATTTGAAAAAAATGGTAAAGAGGTTAATGAACTATCTTCAGAAGACATGACAAAATCTTTGGTGAATGGAGAAAAACTTGATAAAGATGATAATAATTCTAATGGTGAAAAAATAGACACCGAAGACATCAAACCTGTAAATGATGTCTGCTTAAAGAATAATCTTTTGTCTGGAAAAGATTTTGATGCAGTTGCAAATCTAGAGGTACCTGTTGTACCTTTGGTAGGTAATAAAAAAAAGTCCAAAGTGCCAGTGTCTAGTAGCAGTCTGACTACACCAGTTATTGTGATGGATACCGAGTCAGTTCTGCCTGAAATTGGGTCTGAGAACTTTGGAGATTGTACCTCCACAACCACGGTTCAAGATGGTAGTAATATAGATGATGTTATGTCAAACTCTCATAACGTGATTTCTCCTGGAGAAGGTGACTCGAGTGAAAGCAAAGAAAGGTTCAGGCAGAGGCTTTGGTGCTTTCTATTTGAGAATCTTAACAGAGCTGTTGATGAACTCTATCTTCTGTGTGAGCTAGAATGTGATTTGGAGCAGATGAAAGAGGCAATTCTTGTTCTGGAAGAGGCTGGATCAGATTTTGTGGAACTAAAACGTAGAGTGGAGGAGTTTGAGAAAGATAAAAAGTCTTCTTCTCAATTAATCGAAGGGGCTCCTGTCATCTTGAAGAGTGACCATCGCAGGCCACATGCTCTCTCATGGGAGGTGCGTGTGCACATATCCTCACTATTAATATGTTAACATCTAGTGCTCCGGCTGTGATTATGTTGTGCTGAAATACTAGACTGAACCTGTTATATGTTTTTATTTTGGGGGGAGGGAGTGTGATGGGGTTAACTTGTGAACCTTTTAGCACGTTTTCCCTATGGGTTCCTCTGAACTTTTTACCGAAGCCTTCTCGTACAAAAGATTTAGGAGAAGACGAATTGATGCAAATAGCTATTCACTTTCCTCTGCTCCCTTTTTGGATTTCTCAAATAATATTTCTGAATTTGATACCCTGGAAGTAAATTTTCTCAATTACTTTTTGCTCTTATTTTCTATTTTTGAACGTTCAAAGGTAATAATTGTTAATAGCATTTTTGAGAAATCATGATTAATGTGATGACTTTTACCATAAAAGAAGTTTCTTATTTGATGTGATGACTTCTTTGATAAAGTAAGACCTCCCTTGGAATTTGCTCAAAGTCAAACATTACATAAAATGGGACAGAAGGATCAAATATAATGAACCTGAAGGTTTTTCTATGAGCAATGCTTACATCTTCACTCTTGTTGTTTAAATTCTGGCGAGATCAATACTATGAAAATTATCAATCACTACTATGACATGTATGTTTACATCACATACAAAGATAATATTTTTTTTCTATGGAATACTATGAATAAAGAAAAAAGGCAATACATTTGCATAGAAGTTTGTGGGAGTTGGTGTTTTGTGGACTCTGGACTGAAAGAAATAGTCTTATCTATGAAGGCATAGAGCAAACAAGGGAAGAGTTGAGATAATTTCTCTACCCTTTGTTCCCTTGGGTGTCTATTCAGCCCTCTTGCTACTTATTGTGGTCATTTTTGGATTTTTTTTTTTAGACGCTTTAGACTTCAATATTTGACCTTTTGTGTTGTTTTTGGTTTTATTTATTTAGTTCATTAGGCAGTGAGCTTTGTATATCTCTTGTGTACTAGGATTTGCCCCCTCTGGCAGGTTTTTAGTGAATTTTTACCTATAAAAAAAAATGAAAAATTGACACCAGCCACTATTATCTATTGGTAGGTTTGCCCCTCTAGCAGTTTCTAGTGAATTTTTACCCATTGACACCAGCTACTATTATCTATTGGTAGAAACTGTGGTCTAAACTCATTACGATTGGTTTCTTCATGCTCACTTCTTGGAGTCTGCAGTATGAAATATAAGCTATAGTAACTTCTAAGCATGTAGGCACTTGTGTATTTCGATGCTCATTTACTTGCTTGGGATGTGGCTTTTGATGGTCAAGTTTTGGCTAAACTTAAGGAATATGTTCGTTTGTTTGAAGAAACCTAAATTACCAAGCATGCTAATTCTAAAGTAGTGAGCTTCTCTGTGCTGATTGCAGGTTCGAAGAATGACAACATCACCTCACAGAGCAGATATACTATCTTCATCTCTGGAGGCTTTTAAAAAAATTCAGGAAGAGCGAGTTAGCCTACTTGCTGGTAATGATGCACAAACTGTTAGGTCCAAGTGTGCTAATCCTGAATCCCATGACAATCTAAAGAAGTCATCAAGGATAAGTGAAGTAACACACAATGCCAAAGATTCAGTGTCAAAGTCTAAAAAGCAGGTTGGAGGTTCAGATACCAATCAAAGGAATCTGAGTGGAGAAAAGCGAAGTACTGAAACAAGAAAATCCATCAAAGCGAACATTGTGCCGAATGGACATAGCCCACCACGAAGTTTAGTATCTTGCAATGTTAATTTTTCTAAGTTACCTCCTAGGGAAAGTCCTGCTGCTAATGCCACTGGCAAGAGTAAAAGAGAACTACTTGGATCTGAACCTGAGAAGCGTCTTCTTAAGAAAGATAAAGTGTCAACAGACGTTGATAAAAACCCCAGATACAGGGATAGTATTAGAAGGCATATTCCTGTACCAGAAAAAGATAAGGACAGAAGAAACATGGCTTCATGGAAATCCATGGATGCTTGGAAGGAGAAGAGGAACTGGGCAGATATACTTTCATCTCCATTCCGTGTCTCTTCCCGTAGTTCATATTCACCAGGCATGGGTAGGAAAAGTGCTGAACGTGCACGTATCTTGCATGATAAACTAATGTCTCCAGAAAAAAAGAAGAGAACAGCTTTAGATTTGAGAAAGGAAGCAGAAGAAAAACATGCCCGAGCTATGAGAATCAGAGGTGAGTTAGAGAATGAGAGAGTTCAAAAGCTTCAACGTACCTCAGAAAAGTTAAATCGTGTCAACGAATGGCAGGCTGTCCGCAATATGAAGTTACGGGAGGGAATGTATGCCCGTCACCAACGCAGTGAATCTCGACATGAAGCCTTTCTAGCTCAAGTTGTGAAAAGAGCTGGCGATGAAAGCAGTAAAGTTAATGAGGTTCGCTTTATTACTTCCTTAAATGAAGAAAATAAAAAGATAATGTTGCGCCAGAAGCTTCATGAGTCTGAGTTGCGGAGAGCAGAAAAGCTTCAAGTGATAAAAACTAAACAAAAAGAAGATTTAGCAAGAGAAGAAGCTGTTTTAGAACGTCGGAAACTCATTGAAGCCGAGAAGTTGCATCGTCTTACTGAAATACAGAAGAAAAAGGAAGAGGCTCAAGTTAGAAGGGAAGAAGAACGGAAAGCATCTAGTGCAGTGCGTGAGGCAAGGGCTATTGAACAGCTACGGAGAAAGGAAGAAAGAGCCAAAGCCCAGCAAGAGGAAGCTGAACTTCTGGCACAGAAATTAGCTGAGAGACTTAGTGAGAGTGAACAACGTCGTAAGATTTACCTGGAGCAAATTCGGGAGAGAGCTTCTATGGATTTCAGGGATCAATCTTCTCCTTTACAGCGTCGATCTATTAATAAAGATTGGCAAAATAGATCTACACCTACCAGCAATGTTGATGATTATCAAGCAAGCATTGCATCTGGTACAGGAGGTGCTAGTCTTGGAACGAGCAATATCTCAATACAACATTCAATGAAGAGAAGGATTAAAAAAATTCGGCAAAGGCTTATGGCTTTGAAATATGAATTTTCTGAGCCCCCTGTTGGTGTTGAAAATACTGGAATTGGATATAGAGTAGCAGTGGGTACTGCTAGGGCAAAAATTGGCCGGTGGCTTCAAGAACTTCAAAGACTTAGGCAAGCGAGAAAAGAAGGGGCTGCAAGTATAGGGTTAATAACTGCTGAAATGATCAAGGTATTGTTTGAACTTCACTGGAAATTATTATATCTTTGTGGTCCTAGTTTCTTAATATTGTGTTTTAAAATTGATACGTTAATGAGTAGTTGAATCTTTTCTTTGGTGTATTGGTTCTATTTGCACTTCTTCTGGATGCTACCTAAAATAGCATTAATATAAAGTCTCTTTCTTAATTAGTGAGTGAATCTTAGACCAGAAAAGTGTACTATCACACTATTACTAGTCAATTATATCTGAGAGCACTATGGTCTGGTTCAGCTGATGCTCTGATATGTACTCTTTTTGTTTCATGTATTCTAGATTAATAACATACATGTGATAAGTCGTATGTCGTCCTATTTAACTTCCCCTTCTCCTGGCTAGATGTTGACCCAGATTCCTCTTTTTTAGAGATTTTATGTATGACTTGCAACATGTTTGATGCTCCAAGTGCATCTTGTTATTGCGGAACTAGTAAAGATTGACACTTTTCTTTTTTCATTTTTGTTTGGAAGCGTCTAAGTAATTTGCTTGTGTCATTTGTTTCTGAACTAGTATTTGGAGGGGAAGGAACCTGAGCTACAGGCTTCTCGTCAAGCTGGCCTACTTGATTTTATTGCGTCTGCCTTACCTGCTTCTCATACATCCAAACCTGAAGCTTGCCAGGTGACAGTGCACCTTTTAAAACTTTTGAGAGTAGTGCTATATGCACCTGCAAACAGGAGTTATTTCCTTGCTCAAAACCTCTTACCCCCAATCATCCCGATGCTGTCAGCGGCCCTAGAGAACTATATAAAGATTGCTGCATCTTTAAATGTCCCTGGCAGCATCAGCTTGCCTTCAGACAAAGCATCAGTTGAAAATTATGAATCAATCTCTGAAATACTGATTAACTTTCTGTGGACTGTGGCTACAATTATTGGTCATATCAATTCTGATGAACGTCAACTTCAAATGCGGGATAGCTTGCTAGAGTTACTAATTTCCTACCAAATTATTCACCGTTTGAGAGACCTTTTTGCACTTCATGATAGGCCTCAGATGGAAGGGTCAGCATTTCCTACTTCTATTCTCTCAAGCATACATCTCTTGGTGGTTTTAACATCCAGATCTGGAACTATTACTTCCATTGACTGGGAATCTTTTCCTATTACAAAGCAGATAAATGAAGGAGCAAAACTTTCAAATTCTGCTAATTCTGGAGGAAATGCCTGTGGAGATTGCATGCTTCCATTATCTGTGCTAAATGGTAGCTCTGTTATGCATTTACCAGATGTTCCAGAGGACAGGCCATTGGGTGAATTGTGTAAGATAATTAATTGTGAAGAATCTGTGTCTATTAGCAAGGATGGTGAGTTGGGGCAGACTGATAGTTCAGTTCAGTTGGAAAAAGCTGACATGGAGAAGGATGAGAAACAGACAGTGGATATAGGTGGAGAACAGAAGGACGCAAAAGTTTTGAGATTGGATCAGCCAATGGGATTTCTCCTTTCCGCTGTCTCTGAAACAGGGCTTGTCAGTCTTACTTCTTTGTTGACTGCTGTTTTACTGCAGGCAAACAATAGATTGTCCTCTGAACAGGTAAACTTTTCTTCTGCCTGCAAATTACTTGTTACAAAGTGCTGTTTTGATACATTTAGAATTACATCTTGAGAACTTATAAATATCTACTATCATCATTTCCCTGCATATATTTTCTATTTGGTCAGTATGAGAATGGTGTTTTCTTTCTTGTTTGTCCTGTGTTTTTGGTTCAAGCGGTCTCCTCTAGAATTCAGGACTTTTCACAAGCTAGTGTGCGGCTCTATTTTCTACCATATTTACCCTAAAGGAAAGAAAGACAAAGGAAGCTATATTATTTAGACAGGACTATGGTTTTGTTGAAATTGGTAGAGAAAAAGAAGAGTTTGAATTACAAGTTACATCTAGCTTGTGATTTGTGTTGTTGTTTCCCTCCTTTCCTCAACTGCTTATTAATATCCCCAGGTGTTGCATAAGGTGCTGAAGCATCTGTATGTGCTAGGTCCACTCTAATATTGGTTGGATCCCTGGTTATGTGATATGTGGATGTGATACATTATCAAAACAGGAAAGAAAGGAAAAGAGGTGCTGTTATATTATAACTGTTTAATGATTCAAGAAGACTAGTGGAATTTTGAGTTTTGAGCCCTCTTAAAGTGGTTATGGAGCAGTGGGTCTCTCATGTTGATTCATAATTCGCACTGTTGGTTGGTTGTGTTAGAATTTCGAAGTATTGTTGTACTACTACCTAGATCTTGACTCAGATTATTTGGAATGTAGCTTTCACTAACGTAGGTGTAAAAGTGAGGAATGGACAAAAATTGCTCAATTGAGTGGCCATTTGATGATCTGGCATTGACTTTGGGAGGACGCTTGCATTGACAAGAAGAGTATGGTTGTTCAGGGTAGTGCTTTCCTAACTTTGCATGATCATAGCAGCTTAGTATAAAAATTTCTGTTCAACTAAAGGTCAAGGTATACTTTATGTTTATGGTCTCCAACCAGAGACGTGGCCAACAACGAGCATACTGAAAGAGGTCCATACAGAATATATGTTCCTGCTCCAGTATATGTTTTGATAGGCTGTAGTGTGTCTGGCATATTATATCCAAAGCTTATGTGATTTGAGGGAGGCATCTGTTCGCTTTATGAAATGCTCGTAATGAATTAAAACTGTGGTGTTTATTATTGCTCAGAAGTTGTTCCTCTATCTCTTGTTTGTTGACTATAACATGTATGTTCTTCTACATGCATATGTAAGGATACTCACATATATGAAATATTTCAATTTAGGGCTCATTTATCCTTCCATCTAATTTTGAAGAGGTGGCAACTGGAGTTCTAAAGGTGTTGAACAATTTGGCTCTTTTGGATCTTACATTTTTGCAGCAAATGCTAGTAAGTATATTATTTTTACTTATTATGTTTTTCGTTTTTCAGTTGATAGTAGTGTATGAAACTGTATTTTAATTCTTTAAAATCTAATTCATTCCGTGACAATCCTTTCTGATTTATATTTTCTTTCTTCCTCGGTTGGGGATGTTTTGGTTGCTGTTTTTTTCATTAACCTTATCATCGATCCTTATTTTCTCAGGCTAGGCCGGATCTGAAGATGGAATTTTTTCATTTGATGAGCTTCCTTCTTTCTCATTGCAGTAGCAAGTGGAAAGCACCTAGCGATCAGGTTCCTATAATAATTTTGAAATACTTTGAGAAGCATGAGACTCTCGACCCCCCCCCCCCCCCCTCTCTTCTCCTCTCCTGACCCAAAAATAAAAAATAAAAATGGTAGCCTTTAGGTGAAGATATACTGGTAGCTTGTGCAAACAAATGTCCCCGTGTCTGCAATTCTTTTCTCTGTGCAAGTGGGCGTAATGATTATTTGATCTCTTTATCTGTGAGCTTTGTTGGAAGTTTAGTTGTACTATTTCATGCAAGATATTAATCTGAAGAGTGTGTGCAAATGTGTCTAGGTTGGTTTACTTCTTCTTGAGTCGCTGTTGCTTCTTGCTTACTTTGCCCTGTTTCACCCCGAGAATCAAGCTGTCCTGCGATGGGGAAAGAGTCCTACCATCCTTCACAAGGTCAGTGACAAATCAGATACTGATTTATTTTATTAAGGATTCATTAATAAATTCTAATAATCGAGCTGTAAAAAGACAGGTGTGCGATCTGCCATTTGTTTTCTTCAGTGACCCAGAGTTGATGCCGGTCTTGGCGGGTACACTGGTTGCTGCATGCTACAGTTGTCAGCAGAATAAGGATGTGGTTCAGCAAGAACTCTGTGTTGATATGCTACTTTCCTTGCTAGGTTCTTGCAGAAATGTTTTGAATGTGTCTCAACATAGTTCCAACTTAGACAATTCCTCAATAGTTGATTCTGGGGAATGTAATCAGTTTGTTTCTGAGTTCAGAAAACCTCAAGCGGACATACCCACAAGATACATCCGTTACAATGGAAAAAGCACCCGAGTTCCTTTGGGAAAGGGTGGTACTTCAGGAAATAGCACCAGAATTAGCAAGATGAAAAGCCAAAAAGATAGCAAGGCAACAAAGAATTGCGAAGAAGTGATTCTGAAGCAAATTCTACCTGCTTCAGAAACCTCTTCTATGATGTTGCATTGTAGATTTCCTAGCAGCTTCATTGATAGAGCAGAGCAGTTCTTCTCAACTGAAAGCCCCAACAGGGCTGAAGTATAAGTATGGAAATGGTAGACTCACATGGTTTTGATTATATTGAAGTCACAGTGACCTTCCGGGGGAAAAACTTTTTCTCCAAAAATCATTCTTATCAACAACTGTTGCAGATTGGTCTATCAAAGATTTCCACGATGGGCTCCTGAGCAACAAATAGCTGACAGTATCTTTCAAGACAGGTTGGAATCCTGTCATTGTTAACTTATACATTCTCCTACATTTCTGAGAAGTCATTATGTATTAAAAAAGTGGTAATCTTTAGGATTTGTTTATGGATACCACTGCTTGTAGGTTATAGGTGAGGGTTCGGTTAGTACAAGGCAGCATTGTTCTTTCCTTTGGTTGGTTAAGTTGCACTGTTTCTTGGTTTAGTGGTGTTCGGATCAAGTGTATGCCTACTTTAATTAATTTACAGTTCAGCTAAAACTAAGAAATTTATATTTACCTCTCTAGTCTAGCCAAAATTAAGAGATTTATAAAAAAATTATTTTCAGTTTTTCTAAAAAAGTTTGACCATAAAACCTTTTGTACTTTGTATTTAAAACACACAAGCACATTGGTAAGACTTCATTTTAAATATACCCTTAATAATTAGGACTAGAGAAATAACCTTCAATAATTAAGTCTAGAGAAATAGGTCATTTGGATTTTCGGAGATCAAGTTATCATTAAGAAACCCTACAAGTGTCATAAAAAATAAACTAGCAGATGGCAATGCATACTTTCTACATCCAATTCTTGCAAATTCTAATAATCTTATTATAAATTCATTCTCCAAGTCAACTTGAAAGATATATTTAGAAGAAACAACTCATTACGAACCCAAGACAAATCTAATATCACATAAGCAATTCCCCCAATAACACAATGCTATAAAAATTAGTAGGAGAACATATGGTACAATTACAGAGATAATATGACTCACTAATTACTGCCTAGTGTAATTTTGTATAAATTGTATCGCAAGGATTTTCTCAATTTCAAGCTCTCCTCAGCTCTTTGAAGTCCAAATTTCAACAGCAGGTTATTTGTACTGTACGGGCAAGACACTAAGATGAACTGCTCAAAAAACCAAATTTGCCGCATTATATGGCAGGCCTAATAGATGTTTGTGCATAATGCTTACTGCAGATTGTCTCCAGTCCCAGCTTCGAGAATCTTAGCTTTAACTTCAGAGTAGGCACTTCCGGGCACCTTGACTAGAAGCTCATCCTCAGTTACATTCCTCTCAATCTCTGACTGCCCATGATCCTGAAGCTGGTTATAGAAATTAGTGTACTGTAATTTAACGCACTTAATAATTAAAAGTAACTTGCATCAGTAAACAAAATTATTTACAGGCTGTCTCAAGTAGTTGATAAAGGGTGCAAAGTGCAATACTCCTCCCAGAGTAGTGAATCGTGAATCCAGAAATAACATTATTTGCTGATTTACAGGTGACAAGTTTAAATCAACCCAAGAACAAGGACAAATTGGCCACTTGAGCAAAATTTCTATTCGTAAGAAGAAAGCATAAAAGAGACTTCAAGAAAGCAAATTGAATGTATTACACCATATCATTAACTAAAGACTTCAAGAAAGCAGAAAAGAGACCTCTGTCACAAAATGTACCTTAATACGAGAGTCTTTGCCATCAATCATTTGATTTTTCTTTAAGTCACTCATTCTGACTTTTAGTTGTTTCCTGGCGTTGACCCTTGTCAACCGTCGCTCAGCACATTGTGCTTTTGTCACGTCATAATGGCAGGCGACACAGAGAGTCCTAATATTTTCAAGTCGGCATTCTCCTGCAGAAAATTATAAATTGAGAAAGAATGAAAGATAATCAAACTTAAATCCAAAGCTCAACTGGATCTGCATTACCAAAAAGAGGGAGACAGTGGGAGGATGACAAAGTAAGGGACATGGGAGATGAGGGATTATCAGAAGAATGTGATTTTTTTAATAGTTTATCATTACCAAAATTACAAGATTTATAACAAGTGCAATGGAAGCAGCGGCAGGGAAAAAAGAACAATGCCATATGTTTCTGACAAACAAAATCACTAGTTATCATGTTCTAGAGTACCACCTGAAACTTGACCAATATAGTGCAAGAAGGAAATAATATATATGCTCAAGTATAGAGATCCTTTTAGCCTTAATTCGGTCATTTTTTTCTTAGCTTGTGGCTGGGGCTATGACAATAAATCTCAGTAAGGGTAGAAAAATTGTTGTCCAAAACTTAGCAGGATCTCTAAAAAATTGACAGCAGCCCCTCTCTTGCCGCTTTCGAATTTATCCAAAGGATACTACTGGTGCAATTCAAATGACTTTTAAACTAATAAATTAAAACAACATATCAGTAATTAAGTCTTCCCTCCGAGTAGCTTGCAGAAGGAACGAACAAGTTACCATAAGAAAAAACAACCATAACGCATTGCATAACACATGAAACAATCTCATATATATAATGCAACAAAACAAATTACTATAAAGAACTTACATGGATGGGTGAGACCAAGATTTCTTATTATAAGGGGTCACAAAAATGTATCTAGTACTACTCTCAACTATTGATGAAATATTTATAGTATCTACTGATCCAACTTTGGCAGGCCAACGAGGACTAGAGGAAGGCCAAAAGCTACATGGCTAGAAGAGGTGAGGAAAGACACGAGTATAAAAGGCTTAGAAGAGAACTTAGTCATGAACATGAATGAATGGATGGAGAAAAATAATTCATGTGAAAGACACCAACCAAATAGTTTTGTGGGTACCTATGCAGCCACGACAAGAATTTATAATTGATTCTATCCTAAACTGTCAGAATTTTTTCCTCCGGTATACACAATCCTAATTGTTAGTTTGTTTGGCTAGTGGTCCTTTCTAATATAATTAAACATTAAGAAAGTTTTACAATATAAATGGGCCTTATTTTTAATCAGTTATGTAACTTTTAGGCTTATAAGATTAGAAGTGAGCCCAATAAGCTGAGTGTCCAAGTTCTAATTGTAACTTGTAGACAAGTATAAGGACGGCTAAAAAACCATCTGATAGAGCCAAATTAAGAAATAATTAGATTTGTATATTAAATAATGGATAGGTATATACTTTTTTTTGAAAGGCAGTGGGACCATGGCTCCCCCCAGAATCAACGGGACTTTTCCCCTGTGTAAATGCACCCTAACTTAGAAGTAGATATTTGAATTATGGTGAGCTAAGACGTGGGAAATTTGGCTATGCCAAGCCTTTCCCAGCTGACTGGATTGTAATTAGCTCCCAAAGAGCATGAACAAACTAGCAAGAGGAGAAAAGGGTAACATAATGCAGTCCAGAACACATGAAAACAAACCTTTCAGATTGATATCATCATTCTACAGAAGAAATAAAGTGCACCATGTTTGCCCAACCTTAGAAGGACATGAACCACATCTTTATGCATCCAGATTGACTTATTTGAGTTGATCGGCAATAAAAGAAAGAACATTCATACTTATGACAAGAAAAGGATCATTTTTACAGTTGTGCAAACATCATTTTACAGTTTATATCCTAATCTCACATCATAGATATCAGTTAATCGCTTAATTGTTCTACAAGTACTGAATTTCAATAATAAATTAAGTTGTATGGGAGCCAATTATTCATTTGAGAGTAGTATTTATTTTGGTATGTTTAATGCTCTACACTGCAATGGTCTTCATAAACAATGGAATAGAGGTTTGAAGTAAAAAAAGGTTGCCAAACATAATCAAGCATAGCTTGTGCTTCTAGGAAAAGCAAGTAGCTTAAATTATCTTCGAATAAATATATACCTCCCCCTCTATAGACAGGAACAATGTGATCTGCATGCCATGCATTGCCCTCACTTGGATCAATAACAAGCTTCTCAAGCCTGCAGTATGCAATTGGTGTTACAAAAGATTGTTGTTATTCGAATACAAGTACCAGAGATCGGGTTATAAGCATCATCAAAAAAAAATTGTGCTAGTCTTGCTTACTCTCTGTCTGATCTATGGGAAGTCTATAACTGAGACTTAATAAACATCACGCATATGGTAATTATAGATTTAAGTTAAAAGATTTAATACACATTATTCAGCTATTAAGGATAAACAATAATGTTTAATATCTAGACATGAATGAAAAAAATTTCAAACAATATTATACAGAAAAACAGTCTCCTTCACCCAATGGTAGCACTGACTTTTACTCTGACAAACTTACAGGTTCTTCCGCTTTGCCATTTTGGGTGCCACTTTCTCAATATACTCTCTTCGCGTTGCCAATGACAAAGGTCTTATGTGCTCCACAAGCTTATGGCAGTCTAATTGGCAACTTGTGCAGACCCCATGTTCAATTTCGAAAAGTTCCTGTGGATATCTCAAGTGTGTTAACAAGGAGTCTAGACATAGTACTCACTATAGTAAAATGTTCAATTTCAAGTGACAAAATCTGAATTTTGAGAAATGGGCCCCCTTTTGTTGTACTAAATAATATGATCCATGTTCTAACCTGACGGAGAAATCTGTTGCTAGTTCGTAAGCGGTATTCTTCAGAGCAAGCAAGGTTACAGAATAGATCCTCAAAATATTCAGGTATCCTGGCAGTGTCGCTCCTGAAAGTGAAGAAATTAATAGAAAGCTATGACAAATATTCATAGGAACATGCTATTGCCCTAAGACTTACATGCACGGCTTTTGACAGAGCTTACAGAGTGGTTCATCTGTTAGAGTCCAACCTTGAGTGTACTCTTTATCCTTTTTTCCATTGCCACTACGCAGATGAATCTTTCTCCAGACAGCATCTGATGGTAAAGGGTGGCTAACCTCCATAAAAGGTGTCTTGCGTCGATTACTTTTACCCCTCAATAATCCCTTTCAAATAGACCAATATAACATTGTCAAAAACTCTGTGATATATTTACTCAAAGAAGAGACATCACTTATGTAAACTTTCATATAAATAAAACCAAGATGAGAAGACTATGGTGCAAGACAGCAATATCCATGGAAAAGATCAGAGTTCAAATTCAAAATTTACATACCCAATTATCGTGGTTAATGCTTTCACTCAAGTAGCAAAGCTCAGCGGCCAAGGGAAGTTGCAATGGTTTTCCACGTAACTTTTTCTTCTCAATTGGCCTTAGTTTATTCCACTGACTAATAAATTCCAGAAGAGCATGCCTGTAAGAAGGATTGTCCCTGAAAGACATAGTTTTCCTTTTACCATCTCCAGAAATGCAACTTGGCGATTCAAGTTCCTCCTGACGGAAATTTTCAAAAAGTGGTCTTGGTCTGGTATCTGCCCCTGGAACGCAAGTATACAAGTGGATCCTTTCAGTATATAGGCTCACCTGAAAAGCAAGCAAAGTCAATCGTGATTCTCTTAATCATGCGCAATTTCTTTTACTCTATCCATAATTGTTAATTAAAAAGTAAACTACAACTAATTCAGCCTTTTTCAATTTCATCTTACTACAAAGCAGTTATTAGACATTGATAAATTACCACCTCAGCTAAAAGCTTAAGCTTACAGTGAGAGAGGTTTTTTAATAATTTGTATATTCTAACACTTCCCCTCACGTGTGGCCTCAAAACTTTTTGGGCTAGCCCAACACTTGAATTTATGATTTTAAAGGAGTGGAAATGACGGAAGCAGGGTAAGAACTCAGGACCTCCTGCTCTGATACTATGATAAATTACCACCTCATCTAAAAGCTCAAGCTTATAGTGAGGGTGGTTCTTTAATCATTTGAATATTCTAACACATATTATCTGTTTTGACAACTGATAACACCAAAACTCAAATGATGTAAAAAACTGTTCTAACCTCTCAACCCCTAGCAGTCTTACCCTTTCACTGCATTGACAGTCTTATAATGAAACCTCCACATTCCAAATTTCCAATAAATGCAAAGAACCATAATATTGTGCCAATGTTATGTATTTTGTCATGCATCAATAGATACAATAATAGAAACCACCCAAATGAATCCTCGACTTAGCAAGATCAATAATCAAATACATGGCATTACATAAAGGCATGAATCACCCTGAAGAAAGAGGTGACTTGAAGTGAATAGAATCTACTCATAAGTTAGGCAGACATGGTCAAATATCACAGCTATTTTGACGTTATTGTATTGCTATTTCTTGGGAAGGAAATAAGTGTAAAACATTTCAAGAAACACGATAACAATGCACTTTATGCCAGGATAGTAGATAATCCAAGATAGCACTCGACAAGGGGAGGTTAATTGTAGATTCACTGAACACAACAAGGCAAATGCTTGACTTAGAGGAAGGACTCTACTCATTTGAAGCAGAGAACTTGCAGAGGCAACTTGCCTGCAAGTATGATCAGTTTATGGATTAACCATGGAGACTTTTCAAGATTAGAGGGAAACAAATTGAATAGACAACCTTTTTATCAACTCTATTTAAATAAAAAGTCCACTAGAAGCAAATGAATAACAATTTCTGGTGTCCTAAACAAACCTAAGAAAAACAAGCAGACATGGAGACACAGCAAAGTTCAGAAAAATTTAGACCATTCACTATCAGGTGTGCTGTATCACAAAGTGCTATAGAAATATGATACACAACACGCCACAAACCATTAGATATAACTGTCTCTTTTTCATGGAAAAAAACTAATCAAAGTATCCACAACTATTATTTCTACATAAAGAGGGTTTTAACTTTACACTACACCTCAAATCGTAGAGCATCAACTTGTTCAGAGTAACATTTATCATCTTCATTTTCTGGAACAGGTTGGTCGCATTCTACTTCTTCTGTTTGAGGGAAAATTTGGTAATCCTGCAAAGTCAAAATCATGAAACAATACCCACAAGCACACAAACAATTACATGGCATGTAAGCCTTATCTCCATCTCAGAAGACCAAAATAAAAGTTGCACCTTTATCACTTCATCCATGTCTTCATGGCTTTGATCCAGCCTAGAATGAAGAAGAATACCCGTTTCGACTTCAGAAACATCAGCTTCTAGATTTCCTTCCAAAGCAGAACACATGTCTATATCCACAATCTTATCAGTCTGTTCAACCAATAGAATTTGTGAGTTTCAGCCAATTGAATTAGAAGGAAAATATAAGGGTGAACACTGAACAGACAAGAAAATTTGGACATAATCTTTTAAAAAAAGGAAATGAAATCGTTTGAATCTATAGAATTACCATTGAATTGGGACTGTCTGCCAGCATTGAAATGCCAGCAATGCTGCTAGTCAGTCTTCCAGATGTATCGACCATTTTTGCTGCTGATTGATCAGAATTTTCTTCACAAGGTTGCAAAAGCAAGGCAGATGTATTGGGTGGCAACTTTAATAACTCCGCAGATAGTTCTCCAGGTGCAGTTTTTGCCAAAGAATGATTTTCGTAGTTACTATCAGCTCTACCAGATGTTTCTAAATAAGAAACACATTCCACCTGTCACAACATCCAGCCAACCCCAAAAGAGAGTTAAATGATACAAAACAAATGATAGACAATATCTACATCTCCAAAAATAACAAAGCAAGGATCATGAAAAACCTAAAAAAAAATTATTTCATTACAATAGTATATATGGTTCTGCTAATTAGGGGGAAAAAAATTCTCAATACAATTGGCAGGAAATAAATTATTCTAATTAGAAAACTCTCTTAGGCTATAATTACAAACTGTTAAATAAATTAGAAAGAGGAAAAGGGCTACAGCTTGAATTAAACAAAGCCTACCCCATAAGCTTTATACATAGTAAAAGATGAAACATAGACTTCCACATCTAAGCAATGTCGGACTACACAATACATTAATATTATATTTCTAACACAAACCAAAATCTTGAAACTAGACTAAACTTCCGCTAAGACGAATAAGAGTGAACCAAGAATAACCATCCAGCTAACCAAGAATAACAATCACAAAACCATGCATTGTGACTTGACAAACTATTTATCATAGATTCAACTACTGTTCCTTCCAGGCCTTTTTAATCCCAACTATGTTACAATATACAAACCTTAATCATTTCTATAACTTCTAAACCGTAATGTCTTTATCAAGCTTAACCACCATATAACCTCCATAGTCAGATTTGAAGTTTTACATATGTTCACCTCTCCAAGAAATCTTCCTTGAAACCTTTGATTGATTTATTCTAAGAAGAAAACCTTTGCCAAGATGCATCCACAATATTTTGGCTTAAAGTTAGTACAATAGTAATTTTCAGAAAGAGAGTTACTGCTATTTCTTGCACTGCATCATATTTTCCATCTGTTGTAGATGAAACCCGGTGCAAACTACTATTCAAGCTCTGCCAATGGGATTCGTCTACAGTGTCCTGCATATGGCCAAATCAACAAACCTGCTTAAGATGGCCATATTCATCAAAAGCTTTATAAAAATAGTAATGAGCACCTTTGCACAGAAGATGTATATGTTGACTGCATTTGTTTGCCCTTGCCTGTGAGCTCTGTCCTCAGCCTTGAAAGATTATTCAGAGTATTTGCATGAAACATTAGCATAATGAACAGAACGACAATGCTAACAAAAATGAGAAAGCAACAATGTAAAATAGGATTGCTATACCTTAAAAAAATTTCAGAAGTACAATAGTATAGGCCAACAAGCAGTAATAGACAATTACTGCATTATGTGACAGTTGATACTAATCATTAAACAGAAAAACAGTATCAACTCCTAGTAGTACCCAATTGGATCAGGATGCCTTAGATAAACAACAAAGTTGTATAAAACTATTTTTGCCCAAATGTCTGATATCAGAAAATGGCTATTATCTATCATTTTTACTTGGTCAAGAGCATATATATATAAAGTTATAAACCCACATAACTTTTGCCATTTTCTTCCCAAAGAAGCCCATGTATTATGCACATCCAAATTTTTACAGACGTATCAATATGAGCTGATAACAATTCCAGAACTGACTCATCTGCATGTAGAGGCATAAGGCATGCCAGATATAGCTCCTCTGATGATCATTGCACATCATTATAATGACATTCTCTCTAGCTCCTTAGATGCCCGTCAGTGTGTCTCTTATACTGACTTGGATTAACTAAAAGCAGAAAGCTATTATCCTATCTTGAAATTCCTACCAAGATAATTAACTAGATAAAGATTTATCAAAAGAACCTGAAGCATCAATGATGGGGATTGAGGTAGCTCTAGGAACACAACATTTTGTGCTGATGAGAAATCCAGTCCAAATCCTGCAGCTTGGATACCTATTATTGCAATTTTAACCTGTTGAGCATTGATGGTGAATTAGTTAAGGACAATTATGGAAGATCTCGTTTTTGACATTGACACGAGATTCAGCAGATAGTAAGTCACCAAAATATTTGTCATGTAGAAAATGCTGTACAATATGTGCACATGAAAATAATATTTTGTATGTAATCAGAAACATCTATAGAGGTTGTTACAGACACCAATTTTGAGCCTAGACAAGCAGACATATGCTAGACCACAATAAGAGTAGCACAATTTTTTACTTTTCAGTGTAAGCCTCTGATGTACAGTGACCAGGAGATACGAATCATAGCCATAATTTGGATCATCTACTGGACAAGGAAATAAGAATATGAAACCAATAGAATTATGTCATTTAGGAGTCAGAGTCCAACAGAGCATCCTTTCTATAAGTGCCAGAGAAGGCAGAAGCACAAAACAGATGCAATCACATCATGAAACTATAATGATTATGATTTGTTTTCTCTCAATCAAAGTCCTTTGTGACGTACCAAAAAATAAAACAACTCGATAAAGAGATGAAAGCATGAAAACAATGGCTTAGACCAAAAATGGGGACATAAATCCGAGAAAATGAAAAAAAGAAAGAAAGAATATTATCACTACAAACTGTGAAAAGTAAAGCCAGAAAGAAAAATATGAGACCTTTGGTGATGATCGAAATGACATTACTGCCTGCTGCCTATCTCTGGCAGGTGTCCTTCCATCAATGCGGATAAATTCTATCCCTTTCCGACATACAAATTCCTGAGCATTTCGGAAAGATAAGATTTTACATAATCAGTTAGATGTAGATTTGATGGAACATCAAAAACACCAAATTGTTGGAGGCCAAGAAAACTATTTAGTTTGATGAGCCAGAGACAGAAACAGTTGAAAAGTCAATGGAATTAAAACAACACCATGAAAAGATGCAGCCAACTAGACCATAAGTTTCCACGGGCATTTTTTAAGCAAACAAGAAGCTCCAACTAAGGAAAAAATCACCTGTATTCCATCAAGGACTTTATGGTGATGACCAAAAATTATCATTTTTAGAGAATTGGACTTCATGTTGAAGTCTAATCCACAGTCTGACTCTGCAATGAGTGGATGAATGGAAAGCCATTCACAAAATCCAGAGAGTTTTGCAACACCAAGTTCCTGCCAGGAAAGCTCCCCTGATTTTCCAGCCCCACCATCTGAAAGCAAAAGAGGAAAGAAGAAGAGAAAAAACATAAATCAGTAGTGAATCCACTAAAGAGTCAGTTTTTTATTTTGAGGGAGATAATTTGCTATGTTTGTTTATTTAGGTATTTACTGATGTGATCTTTTAGCAAGACAAATTAAAGAATTCTCAACTCAACTCAACTCAACTAAGCCTTAAATCCCAAACTAGTTGGGATTGCTATATGAATTATTTTCCTCCATTCATATCGATGCGAGGCATCATTTTCAGTAATGCCTAGAGCAGCCATATCCTTCTCAATGACTGCCCCCCATGTAAGGTTTTTGGTCTCCTCCTACCACTTCTAACACCTGACACCTATACCAAATCACCTTTCTTAACTACTGCGTCCATTGGCCTATGTTGGATAAGACAAATTAAAGAATGCTATGATTATAGTTAGAGATATTCTAATGGGATTTATATCTTGCTAAAATAATAGCTTTTACTGTGTTTATGCATGTAGAAAGCAGAAGAAAAAGAAGTATTAATTTTTTTTTGAGTTCATACGTATGTATACCCTGTAATAGACTACTAAATTACATCTTATTTTTGGTATAAACATAGCATGATTCAGAACCTTAGTGGACAGGTGAGAATCAAACTAGAATGATGCGAATCGGTAGTTCCATGAATCGAAGCAATGCATAAGATTATCACAACTATTTCCAAATAGAATCTGCAATAGCTCATGTAAAGATCTCAGATAATCCCAATGAACACCAAAAAACTCAAAGAGATCAAGTCACTGAACAGTGAACACAGAGATGAGTATTAGTCTCATGACGTGGGAAATACATCACACAGATGTCTGGCGACAGAGCCCTGGAAGGTCAAGTCGCCGGCAGCAAGTTATTCATTTTGACTTTATTAAGAACTGTAGTCCAAACAAATGCCTTAACCTTCAATTTGACTTTAGCCTTCCAAACAAAATTGTTCAAAGGGAACGAGAAAGAAACAGGGAAACAGACAAGGAAGCTATACAAGAATCGCATGAAAAGAAGCCCAAAGATTCAGACCAAACTCTTCAGTCTGGAACATCAGATAAATGACATGAATCAAGCGTCTCCAATAAAAGAGTAAGTTTACAAGCCTCCCTGACATTCATATCTCTCAAGAAATGAAAATTTTAAGAAACAATGAAATGTCCATAACAAAAAAGAAGAAACTGGAGGATGGATGAAGTGTAGAAAGCCACCATGGTGCAATATTATGAAGCCTCTTCCTGATTGGTTAGGATTTAGCTGAGATGATTATATTTATACATTCTTGATATAAGGCTCTACCAAGAACCACAGTAATACTATTTTTTTCTCTTTTCTTTTTCAGAACGGGAAATAAGCATGCAGTTCAAACAGATTTGTATAGGCACGAGCTAAAACCTGTGGTGATAATGAAGTATAGCAATAACAGGCAAATAATATCCATAAATTTAGAATTAGGATCTTGTCATTTTTGGGAAGCACTAATTAAAACCTAATTCAAATATCAGAAGCCAACAAGAAAATTATATAGGAAACAACAGAATCACCAGGACAACATTTACAGTGACATTATTCATTTTACAGTATAGAAAACTAAATTGTGAAGCAAGATTTGATGAACTAAGAACCATTTCACAGGACAGTAGAGTGACAGCTGTAAATCCAGCAGTTCATCGATATGGATGTTCATCCGTAGTAAATACGAAAATGTTCTATACATTACCATCAGGCTCATCCATAGTTTCGGAAGGAGTGTTTTCATCAGAACTTTTTTCAGAAGAATCAGAATTCAGCACATTGTCCTTCAGATCCTTCAACACAGCCTTTGCAGCGATTATATCTGAATGTTTTAACAACAATCTTATCATTTGCCGACGTTTTGGTGGTAACTGCACCAGAACATGCTCCTTCAAACGTCTTATCTACAATACATACAGATAAAATCAGTTTTCAAAAAAAAAAATTAATAGTGCAGAATATCATGAACGATCACAATTATAATTCTCAATGCAATTGGAGTGAAATAAAAAACATTAACCTGAAAATATCATAAAAACAGTAGCTCAGTGTAATTGGGAATCAAAAAGTAAACTACCATTAAACACATGAAGTATGCCAAGAAAACAATCTCAAAACAAAAGCTCATGTGTTGACCAAAGATTTTTAAAATTGAATTATACAAATTTCTTAGCTGCAGGTATAAAAACATCCCACGTAAGCTCATAAAACAATCTTCAATCACTTCATTACAACAACAACAACAAAAAATGAAGAGAAAATAATCTTTGTAAAATATATATGTAGAGGAAGAAAAAGTAGTAGCTTGGATGATACCAAGACTACACCAAAGCCATATATTTATAATAGAGCACTTACATAAAACTTGTTTATCTAAACAATACAGGATTTAACACCTAACATGACTTAACACTAAACATACTCCAATACTCCCCCTAAAGCTAGAGTATATATCCTTAAGCTTGTACAAATACAATCCAAGTATTAGAATTCTCAGCACTCCCCCTCTCATATAACAATTTAACAAAAAATTACATTAAGGTTCACTCAAGACTCACTCTATGCCTAAAAGAGAACGACACAAACAACATGTGCGTAAAAAAGAATGACACAAAAAAACATATGCCTTGTTGGTTCACAACCAACATAAGATGCCACTTGGCAACAACTTTCGTCAAGAACTTCTCTAGTTGGAAAACAACAACAACTCCAGAATCGGTGATGTAAACAACGAGCAGGGAATGTTAAAACAACAGCAACAAAAGCTTCAAAAACACTACTCATGAGTATTGTTCACCCGATTACTATTCGGGGCTGCTGTCAAAAGGGAGAGGCTGTAGCCCTAAATTTGAACTCGAGTTTAGATTAAACTCGCTCTGCTACCATGTAAAATATATATAGAGAGAGAAAGAAAGAATAGTAGCTGGGATGATACCAAGACTATACAAAGGCTATATATTTATAATTGAGCACTTTGTTGTGAGAGGAGAAAAAATATACTTTTCATAATATTCAAATCACGTACATCTTAGTATACAAACTCTATTAGGGTAAAGACTTAAACACCATCAACATATACACACTGTAAAATCTATATAAATAAGAAGAAAGAGTAGTAACTTGGATAATTCCAAGACTATACCAAACCTTGTATTTATAATAGAGCAATTCTATAAGACTTACTTATCTAAACAATATAGGACTTAACACCCAACATAACTTAATACTAAATATACTCTAACACTCTCCCTCAAGCAAAAGCATATATATGCTCAAGTTTGTACAAGTATAATCCTAAGTATCAAAACTCTCAACACTCCCCTATAACAGAAAATTATATCAAATTCACTTGACTCACTCAATGCCTAAGAGAATGATAACGGTACAAACAACATGTGCCTAAAAGAGAATGACATAAACAACATGTGTCTCAAAGAAAATTGTTGGTTAAGAACCAACGAAAAATTCCAAATTGGCAATAACTTCTGCCAAGAACTTATCTGGTCAGAAAACAAGATAAGGCAACTCCGGAATCGGTGATAACAAGCAGGAAATGTTAAAAACTCTTCAATCTTTTTAGTCTTGAATGGGAGTTTGTCAAAAGACTAAACAATCAACAAACATAAAAACGAACTTCTACAAAAGCTTCAAAACTAACAGCATCAAAAACTTCAAAACTATTCGGGACTGCCACCGAAGAGGAGAAGCGGTAGCCTCAAGATTAAACTTAGGTTTAGATCAAACCCGCTCTAATACTATGTAAAATATATATAAATATGAAGAAAGAGTAGTAGCTTGGATGATTACAAAACTACACCAGGACCTTGTATTTATAATAGAGCAATTATATAAGACTTACTTATCTAAACAATGTGTTGACTTTAACACCTAACATAACTTAATACTAAATATACTCTAACACACACATTCAACACTCCCCCTTCAAGATGGTGCATAAATATCTTTTATGCCCATCTTGCAAACAATAGAATGAAAAACTATGCTACTAAGACTTTTGTAAAGATATCAGGCACTTGGTTCTAAGATCTACAAAAGGTATACAAATGAGACGCGAGTCTAGTTTCTCTTTAATGAAATGTCTATCAATCTCAATGTGCTTCATATGATCATGCTAAATTGGGTTATGAGCTATATTAATAGTTGCAGTATTGTCACAATACAACAAAAGAGGCCTTTTCCCAAGATAACCTGAGATCTTCCATTAGCTTTTTAAGTCATAACAATTCACAAGTCTCATGAGCTATTGCTCTATATTTTACTTAAGCACTGGATCTAGCAACCACAGTTTGTTTCTTGCTTCTCCATGACACTACGTTCACACCACAAATGTGTAATATCCTAAAATAGACCTTCCATCATCCAATGATCCATCCCAATCTGTATCTGTATAGGCTTCTAACTTTAGGCTTCTTTGGTTTTCAAATAAAAGTCTCTTCCCATGTGCAGATTTCAAGTATTGCAATATGCGATGAACTACATCCAAGTGAGTTGAACTGAGAGTCACTAACCACACTGACATCATAGGCTATTTCTGGATAAGTGTAAGATAGATAAATCAACCTTCCAACCAATCATTGGTATCACTCTCTATCAACACATTCTTCACCACCACTCTGTAATTTGTGATTTGCCTCAATAGGTAAGTTTACAGGCCTACATCCAAGCATACTTGTCTCCTCTAGCAAATCGATGACATAATGCCTTTTAAGATTGGAAGATACCCTTGTCATAATAAGCAACTTCGATCCCAAGAAAGTAACGAAGATTCCCCAAATCCTTGATCTTGAATTCCTTGGCAAGGTGAAGTTTCAACTTGGATATCTCTGTAGGACTATTTCCTGTCACAACTATATCATCAACACAGAAAATAAAGTAATCATTCCATTGCAATGTTTAACAAACACGATGTGATCAGCATTCCTTTGTTAGTACTCAAAAGAAAGCATCCCTTTCCGAAATCTATCAATCCAAGCTCTTGATGACTATTTGAGGCCATACAAGAATTTATTCAACCTGCATACCTTCCCTTCAATCTTCTAACAAGAGAAGCCTAGGGGAATCTCCATATAAACTTCCTCGGTAAGATTTTCATGCAAGAAAACATTCTTCAAGTCCAGTTGATGCAAGTCCCAACCAAGATTCACTGCACAAGAGATAAAGAACTCCAATAGAATTCATCTTGGCAACAAGATCAAAGGTTTCTTGATAATTCACCGCATAAATTTGAGTGAATCCTCTTGCATCAAGTCTCACTTTATATCTCTCAATTGTTTCCATTAGGTTTTCTCTTAACTGTAAAGACCCATTTATAGCCAATGCTCATTTTCCATGAGGAAGACTAGCAAGTTCCCAAGTATTTTTTTTTGGATAAAGCTTTTATCTCCTCAACCATAGCCTCCTCCCATTTATGTTCAACAAGTGCTTTTCTCAACCCTGAGGAATAGAACAGACGACAAGGAGGACACAAAAGCTCTATATGAAGCCAATGATTTATATAAGACCTAATTAGAGATATGATGATGAGTACAAGTCCTAACTCCTTTTCTAGTTGCAATAAGAAGATTAGTATCATCAATTGGGGATCATAAGATAAGTTTGAAGAACGAATAATATCTGAAGACTTACAAGTTTGTACTGGTGTAGAAACGGGGTTTAGGAGAACTCTTAGCTAGGTAAAGCTGGCTCAATGGTTATATCTCCATGTTGTCAGCAGCTATACTTAAGCAAATCGAATTTTGCCAGCTTCATAAGAGTCTTACTACCACTCAATACTTTTGGTATACTCTCCTTATTTATAGTCTCGTCATGTTTTCCTTCATCTCCCATCACCTCTATTATGTCCTCCAATAACTCAGGTAGACACTCACCCTCACTTCCATAAGACAACTCTATTATAACTCTCTCCCTGAAGTGGTGTCAGGGAGAAGTAAGCAGTGGATTCATGAAAAGTGGCATTCATGCTAACATAAGTCTTCTTAGTAGGAGGGTGATAACATTTGTGTCCTTTCTGAGTGACAAAATATCCAATAAATATACATTTGGAGGGAAGAATTATCATTAGGGATTCCAACCCTACTCTCACTCCTTCGACATACTCAAGTGAATGAAACAAGAACCCAACCCATGGCCAACAATAGGAAAAATCGCAACCCGTGAAGAAAAATCTCTAAATGAGTTTCTTCTTCCAAATCAGCCTAAATAATTAACTTACATACTCAAATCGAAGCCAATGAGATTAAGGAGGGGAAGAAATCAGCTAAAAACCCCTTAAATTGAAAATTTTCAGAGAAATCTAAAACTAGGGCACAAACTGAAAAACCTAAATTACTCCTTGATCTGGCATCCGTTTTAAATGAAATTTTAGGGGTTTTAGTCACCTAGAAGAGGTGATTCAAGATCTACAATTTTTTTCCGGTGGGTCTCACCAGAAACCACCGTGCATGGCAACGATGGCGACGATTAACGACTGTGACAGTGGCTGATGGTGGTGAGGGCAATGAGATGCTAGGTTTCACTTTGAAGCTCTAATACCATGTTGTGTCAGGAGAAAAACTATATTTTCTATGATATTTAAATCATGTATATCCTATATATACTCTAGTAGGGTAAAGACCTAAACACCCTCAACATATATACACTTACATAAGACTTACTTATCTAAATAATGCAGAACTTAACACTAGATATACTCCAACAATCTTAACCATATTACTCAAGTTGTACAAATGATCCCCAAAAGATTCCTCATTTCAGTATCAATATAATGTGACATTAAATTATTTTATGCTTTCAAACCTATGAAATTTGATTCTATCCTTCCAAATGAAATGGTTATACAGAAACTTCAAGAAAAAAGTTGACACCATAGCAGAGACATGCTTTTCATGTACACAATAAGTCAATAACCCATAAAATAATATGCACATCAAAGTAAAACATCATGATTGATATTGTGACTAGTATCCCACCATAACAGTTTGCTTTAGTAACACATTCAACTCCTCCAAGCGAATGCCCTTTGAAAAATCCTGCAGAAACAATCCCATCAAGTTTCACAATTTTGAACATTCAACAAACAAACAAAAAAAACATTAGAAAAAATTTACATCAATCAAATACCATATAACAGCTCCATTAGCTAACTACAAACATATCTTATTAAGCCATTTTCATATCTCATATTTAGATCAACCAAAAAAAATGGGGCCAAATATCTTAGTTTCCCATCAAAACAGGCACCAGGAATTGCTTCTTACTGTTAGAATTACATTACCAATCAATTACCTGAAACGTTTTCCCCTGAGAACCCCGGAAAATTTTGACATCACAGTAAGTTTTTGCAAATTCAAACTTGCTTGTCCCCAGCAAACCAGGCCTATAAAAAAGAAGCATCATGGAGAAGAAAAAAATACTAACTTAGCAGATAAGGAGGAAGCATATGCATCCAGTAGAATGTTAAAGTGTTAAAGATACTTGCCATAACATGTTTATCTGATGAAAAATGTCATATGGCCTATGAGCACCTAGGAAGATATGCAGAATCAGATATAAGAACACATCCCAAAAATAAAAAATCTAGAAGAAAGCTAGAAAGATGGTCAAATAACTGAAAATAATAAATCAAATTTTTTGTATTGAGAATAATACAGAATTGAGGTAGTGTTGTTATTTAGCCTCTGCCTATGCTACAACCTTGACAAAGAAGGTGTTCCAGATAGCAGAACTATTCGCTTGATCTTTGAAGCCACATCAAGGACGGCATGTATCTGGTAAACCAAGAGATTCAACAATGTAATGTAAATGGCAGTTTTAATGAGCGCAAGAGACAAATAACTGAGTATAATACTCCGAAATCCAGAAAGGATACAAGAACTAAGACAAAAATTGGCTGCATGCACAAATTGACAGTTCTTGAACTCCAAAACCAAACATTCTTATTGCACTACTCTAAGTCCTATCCACATATCTAAATCCAACTTCTTATCAAACTCCGAGAATATATTTCTTTCTGATCCATCAAGATCAATAGATACTTCAAATAGTTGAGGCGGTACCACATCAAGATCCCTATATTATATATCATATATGTAATGCCTATTCAGAGGGAAAAGTAACAGTGATAATAACATCATCACTTGTAGGTTGCTTCACTCTGAGTAAAAATAATAGATTATGTTGGTAAAGCTTGACAGGGGAGTGGATGCTAGACACATGCCACCCAATACACCAGTATGTTCAGTTCGACGTTCTACACTTTTTTTTCGGACATATGAGTTCATTACCCAAATATCAATTTCTTTCAAAAGGTGTCTGACATAGGTAGGATAGAGTATAGTGAAGAAGAGTTGAAATAATGGAGCCATGAGGAAATAATCTAGTAAGATAAGCAATATAATGATTTTTTTTGTTTTCTTTTTTGAGTAAGAAAGCATACAACCAAAGAGGGCATAAAAAAATGAGACACTAGCAGCAACAAGCGAGTTAAACATGGCTTCACCAAAAATAAAATACAGATTTTTCCAACCTTATGTTTCCTTTCCTCTATCTGGTGTATGGTTGGTTCACAAAATTACTATTTTTTATATAAGGAAGATCACAACTGATAATTGCATTATCACTTTCAAGTAGTTTGGATACACTTCACGAAATCACTCTGTTATATTTCACAACCTAGATGTGTTTAAGCCAAGACAGCAATGAAATAAATTCTACAGGATTTAGAAGGAACTCTTAAAGTTATTGAATGTTCCATTTAGTGTTGGGGCATTATTATCATTATCAATTGACATTATCTTTATAACAAAGACATTGCATCCATCTACAAAGTAAGTCTTCCTATAATTTAATGGAAAAAGAAGGCAAAAGAGCATTTTATACCTCCTGTGATTCTGGCTTCTTTGTACATCGAACATGATGAGATTCATCAACAATCAAAAGAGCCCACTCCAGCTCAATCATACTTTTCCGTAAGCGGTGAAGCATTGTATAAGAAATAACCACAACTCTAGGACATCTACTTAAGTAGGCCGGATTGTCTTTGTGACCAAAAACTGGATAGAAATAAACTTGTAAACATGATGATCCCACTACAATAAAAAGTTTAAATGTATGTAATACAAAATATAGGCCAAAGGAAAAAAGTAGCAAATAATGATTACTAAACTCTAATATAAAAGCACAGGAAATGTAGAAAGCACTAAGTGAGAAATGCCTCTCCTGTTTATTAACATAGATGCTTGGTTGGATTTTTATTTTATTTTTTTTTCCTTTTCTTTTGGGTAAGGAAAGAAAATTATTAAAGGAGAAAGTTACAAATAAAGTGGTTTTCTACTTACAGGAAAAAAAACAAAGAAGCATAACAAAAAAAGAAACTGAAGGCTAGAACTAGTGTCATAAAGATCTCCAATCTCTCGGAACAACACATAAGGAAAGCCTCTATACAACCTAAACATATAGCACTAAAGATAACCCAGAACACAATTGTAGCCAACTCAGCTGTCAAAGAGAGACTCCAACAAATTCTCGCATTACACTTTAATGAAATACACAAGGGACCACAGAAACAGAAATCTTCTAAACAGACCTAGCCTCTTTCTAGTCCTGAACACTCAAATTAAATTGTTACCAAACTCTTTAAATCCTTCAGGCAAACCCACTGCTCACCAGAGACACCAAATAATTTATTCTAAATACTCCTAGAAAACAGAAGAGGCAAAACAGTTAGGTATTAGACTAACAACTGGCAAAGCACATCACAGAGCACCTGATCTTGTAGCCTACTCACACTAGGGAGATGAGGGTTTGCAGGAAGTCAAGGGATGCCCCCTCTAATGTAACCTAGTTATTGACCATTGTACCCAAAAGCAAAATAATAATAAAAATAAGAACTCGGCATAACAAACACCAAGTCACCAAGACATATTTAGGTAGGGAACAATGATTGAATCTACCCGACACCTCATTCTTACATTTTACATTAAACAACAACCGTTGATTTTTATAATCTATCTGCAATATATTCTACCACACCAAAAGTTAAACTCTGTCACACAGCTTTATTTCCAAGTAGAAGTGTAATAACAGATACTGTTCAAGTGTTCATCAAGGACCAACAACCTGTAAATGTTACAACCGTTACAAATAGAGCGAACTGACTTGCCACAGTTTGTCTTATAAAATGCAAGAGGTATTCCTACATTTAAGTCTTGAAGTCATTAATTATACTGAAAAACATAATGCAAATTTGTACAGTGAAGTCAATACAAACATAAATTTCTTGTTGTTACAAGAAGGAAAAGCAATGATGACATAAATATAGTGAGGAACACAAACAAAAAGTATTACCAAGATGGATATCAGCAGGCAAACAAAAGGGAAGCCAACGCTCTAGTTCTTCTGCCCATGAAAAACGCAAAATAGCTGGGCAAACAACAAGTATAGACCCTTCATTCATGAAACATCCCGCAATAGCAATAGCCTGAAACATATAAAGCATATAACTAATTACATTTTCACAACATGTTATGGAAACTTAAAATGTACGAGGGAAATTTTCCCATTTATCACTTAACAACGGAACTTTGCTTATTTCTATTTCTACATGTATTCCACATGAACAGTAAGAACAATGCAGTCCCAGTGGACAACCTAATTATTACAATTGGAGACTTCCAGTGCAAGGCAACCAGGGTGGCATTTGGCTGGAAGGAAAGCAGTGAACTTTTCAAGATAATGTTTCCTCTTGTAGCAGCTGTAAAGCAATATTTTTTTGGCAATTTGTTCTAGTGGATTTTTGTTCACACTTCAATGCTGGTGAATACTACACTATTCGAGTCCCAAGCCACTGTAATCTTGAGGAATCAATTGTATTTTATTTATTCTTTTTCCTTCCAATTTTTCTAAAGGTTTACGGCCCCTCAAAACCTTTCCTATAAATCTTATCGTAGAAAAAAATAAAAAAAAAGGATGACAATGCTGAATATCTGAATCAACTAAGAACCATGAATATAGTAGTATTGTTTATGTCATGGGATATAAATTTATTTAAACATAGGGCATACCCCAGACGGCCTAGAAGCACATCAAATACTCAATATGAAACTACCTGGAGTGTTTTTCCAAGGCCCATTTCATCTGCAATAAGACACCTCCCACCCCTTCTCAAACCGAACTTTAAACCATCAAGTTGGAAAGGCAACAATACATCCACCAATTTTCCTGGTAACTTCCCAATCAGTTCATTGACCTTGTCATCAAGCAAATGTTCAGGCCTGCATGGAATCCATTGTCCTGCAATAAAAGAATGTGAAAGCCTCTCAACAACGTTGAAAGTTCCCCAAGGAATTTCTTCAACTTCAATGCCTGTCGAGGCATTCAAACATTTTACAACAGCACGGTAATTTTTCAGCTTGTAAACACATGCCTTTCCACCACCGTGATCTTGAGTATAGTGTGATGGCATTACCTAAGAGAATGACAGACAACAGAAAAGTAACATAAATTTGCTGCACAGAATTTTTAAATTTTTAAGCTAATTATTCAAGTAGCTCCAACAAGTTAAATCCATGAACCATAAGCTCATAAACCTTGTCACATAAACCATCCAAAATTGATCAAAAGCACCTATACCCAGAATGAAATATAAAACCCAGAATGTCTTCTCTTCTTTTTTCTTTTTTGCCAAAAAAAAACCCGAATTACAGTTTCTTGATTAGTGAAACACTTAGGTAACAATGAAAAAAACTTCTGTTTTTTTTTTCTTTTCTTTTTTTTTTCCTGAAAACCATATACCCCACCATTTTCAGGTCACATACCACACAAACTACACAACACCCTGAATTTAAATTTCTAAATTTGAGAATCACTTACATCAGACAGACAATCTCTCAATCTCCGCAAGCAATCCTCCTCTCCCGGGTATGGGAAACCCCTAAGGACCGTTGGGGTTGCTTGAAAAGAGTCGGGAGAACATATTTCTAGCCTGACTTGGAACTTATCAGACAAATGGGTCGTAGAAACCGGTTCGACCGAGGTAATTTGATGTTTTTTGTCGCAGTGGATGATAGAAGGGTTAAGTTCTTGAGAAAACTTCCGGCACTTGAAAAGCTTCCATGGTTCTTGCTGTTGCTGTTGCTGTTGTTGTGTGGTAGATTCCAACAGTGCCTTTCGTTTTGCAAGGGCAGCCAAACGGTTCCCCTCAGCTCGTTTTCTCTGTTCTTCTGTAATTTCCATAGGAGAAATGACCGTGCAGAGAGCGAGGTCTGGGAGTTAGATTTTGAAGTTGGAGGAACAATTTGAGCGCGGAAAGAAAAGCGAAGTGAGGTAGACTGGTCCGTGTGTGATTCTCTGCTCACGGATAAACGAGTCCAAAGTTTTTAGTACGGGAAAATAAACATACTTTTTTTATAAAAAATAATTTTTGGTTTTTGCTAACAAAAAAAATTATGAGTTGCTAAATAATTAAGTCTTTCATTTTTTATTTTCTTTTGGTTGGAAATGGACCTATGAGTTGTGTTTTCTCCTTGAATCCCGAATGAACGTCAGGTTCCATGTTATTAATATACTAGTCCCATTATACTTGGGGAAAAAGGATATATGTTTTAGAATAAGTTATTTTAAAAATAATTAATTAAAGTTAAAAATAGTTGATTTTTTTTTTTTTCCTTTTAACTAATAGGAGAAAGTTAATAATTTTTAATAAATGATAGAATTTTAATTTTAAAAAATGTTAAAATTTAGAAAGAAACTATATTCTCTTTGAGTATGTTATTTAAATTAAAAATTATAAAAAAATTAAAAAAGTACCATAAGAATGTTTTGGCTTTTAATATAGTATATATATACTAACACCAAAAATATTTTACTAGTTGAATTAACTAATTATAATTAAGTTTTAATTTTAATTTTCTCTTTAATATAAATTTTATATAATTATTATTTTTTCGTATTTAACTAACATCATTTTAATTTACTATAAATTTAGTTGCTTAAAACATTTTTTTTGCATGGGACAAAATCCTTATTTATTATCATTCTAATTGTGAGGTTCTATTACTTTGGGAAAAAATAATAATTTCTCATTCACAACTTATTATATTCAAAATCACTATACCCGACTATTTGTGTATCACCCAACCCACCCGCAACCGCAACAATTATTTTATTACTCATTTTCTCTATTTAATGCATTTTTTCTTAAAATTAAATCACAATAGCCCCAAATTAACCCCAAGTCAATAGCACGGGAAAGTTGAATTTGTTTTCAACCCAATTTCGTATTTATATATATATATATATTTCATTAACCTAGGAATCAATTTATCAAAAATACGAGTAATTAATTACACCGAGTACATAATGTTTATTATTGTTCAACAAACAAATAGAAAACCTGGAAAAAAAGAAAAACACTATTTACTTATAAATCTAACTAAGCAGGAGAATTGTGATCTAATTTTTAGACGAAGACTGGTTGTTAGATTGAGGAAATATATATAAAAAAACTAAAAATAAAAAGTTGAATATAATTTATTGGTTTGTTTATTTGTTGCGTAGTATAATTTTATGTTTCATTAATATGATCATTTGAGTTGATTGTCAATAGTTTGAGTTAATTTTTTTTTTTTTAAATAGATTGAATGGAGAAAATTGGGCAATAAAATAATTAGAGATTTGTAATTGTTGCAACCACATTTGGGTTAAATGATACAAAAAATAGCGCATGTTTCAAAGAAATTTTTTTTTTTCTCCTGCGACTATCCCCACATCCATTGGGTTAAGCCTAATCTCATTCAGAGTTCAAAGTTGTCCCCATCCACAATTATTTACTCAAACTCATGACATCATGTTACAGTTTAAAATTTATTAATCATGTAAAATTATGATACAATTTATTAGAGATTTTAAACAAAATAAAAATTTATCATTATTTTTATCTTAATACTTTTGTTAAATAAATTTCTTCATTGTTTAAAAAAAATAAAAATGAGTTGATTCTTCTAATTACACTCTAAAGAAAATTACATATTTTAAAACTACATTTATTTTGAAAAAAAATAAAAATTAAGATTTTATCAATCATGTACAATTATTATGAGATTTTCATTTCCTTTTCCCTCTCCAAGTGTTTTTATTTTTATTGTTTTGTTCTATTTTCACTAATAAAAAAAATGTAGGCAACCAACGGTGATTGAGCCTAGCGGAATGGGCTAGTGACTCCCAGTAGAAAACTCAAGTTCGAAATTGGAGACATTACTTTGGGAAGTGTCCCATCTTAAAAAAGAGCCCAATAGAAAAGTAAAAGAAAAATATAGAAAAACTAATTTGCAAAGTTTTATATTTAGAAAATCATAGATGTTATATTTAGAAAAATAGTTTGTCGAGTAATATATCTTAATTACCATGATGTTTGTGTCCTAATAGCATAACATTTTTGTTTTTTAAGTTTTATGAGAATGAAGTAGACATGCATCCACAAAATAAACTATTGCATTTTACTACTGAAAAGAAAAAAAAAATACTACTTGTAATTATCTATTATATCAAAACGTACATATCAAATTTTGTGCACAAAATAAATTATTCCATACACATAACCCTCTTGTGAAAAAATAATGATTATGCATGCGAATTCACCTGTATAAGTTGAGTTCCAAACACATAACAATTGTCATTTTTAATCAATTTGTGTACAAACATTGCTTCTTAATGAATTTGCAACAATTAATGAACGATTATGAATATTCAATCAAGGAAAAAGAAGTATGGTTAGAATTTTAATGCTCACCCTTTTCTTATAGATTTTTGCTTTAGTCACATAGGTTGCTTGTTAAGTGGGCAACATAATTCTTCGGCCAGCATGTAATCGTGCAAGTGTGGCCTTCCATTCAGATTTCAGAGGAATCTATTGTAGCTACAGGGCTTCCAATAAATAAATAAATAAAAGAAAAAGAAAAAAGGTGAGCATGTGCAAAAAGGTGAGTTTGTGCTAAATATAATGGATAGAAAGCTAGCATGGAGCTAAAAGTGTAAGCTAGTTTAGTTGATAATATAGGGTTATGTGCATGTGTGGATGTGTTTGACAGAAAAGGGAAACAGATACTTTGATTCCCCGAAAGGCTTCTTCCATAAAATGTTTTACCTTGTTTGTTTGCTTGTTCCGTTTATCAACTAAAACTTCTACGTGTATTATGAATAATGCTTCTATTATTGTCGCTTTGCATAGGAAATATGCAGAAATTTCAGATAAGAAACTGATATATAGTCACATTTGAAAGATGTTTCTCAGAGAAACCTGGAAATTAATTGCATGGAAATGTAGTTAATTTCTTCTATTCTACCATTTTTGTTGTTTGTTTCCTTCCCATGTTATGGATTTTGATTTCAGAAAATAATTGAATACCTTTCTAGAGTGACATTTTCTGATCCAAAACCAGACAAGCAGGAAGAGTCCAGTGGTATTAGAGAAACAAGAACACAACCTTGGCCTCAACAACCAAAATCCTTCAGGGAAGGGAGTTGTTGTTTGTATTAAGTTTTCCTTTTCTTCTTTTGCAGCATCATAAAAAATATAACAAGTAATTTGCATAAAACAAATCCTATTTAGTGAAAGAGCACCATTTGAAGGACTAAAACGAGTCCTCCGCCTAATAGTGTCTTGGCGTCTTTTCAAGCTTTTGTTCCTTTCATTTCTTAGATTACCAGGCAAGTGACTGGTTCCAAAGGCAGTTTCCAGGCCAGATGATTCAGGATAATGTTACCAGAGACAATGACTACGCAATTGCAGTTGCAGCTGCTGCATTCGCTGTTAACTCACTCGAAAGAAGCCGAGTTACAAAATATGAGAAAGATAAGAGAGGTCCCTAAATCTTCTAGGACCAAGAACATGAGAAGAAAACAGGATAACACAACTAGGTGCCCAAGTTTTGGTAACCTAAAATTTTGTTTTTACGAGTTTCTTAGGACAATTTGCAAAGATAACTAACACGGTTGTACCAGGTGAAGCTTCAATGGGACAGGACCTTAATACACCAGAAATTGCTTTTCCTGCTAGAAATCCAACTGGTATATCCTCTGTATGACCTATAGCTCCAACAATTGGGTATCAAATACAAATGAGGAGTGCAACAGTAAGCAGTAATGTCAAAACCAGAGAGAGCAGATTCCTGGGAGACAGTCAATATTGAAAACATTAAAAAGCGGTAATGGGTTATTTAATTGTGTGGAGTGTACACTAATTGTTAAATGAAAATAGATTGACTGTATGAGGATAAAATTTTTCAAAATATGAGAAGATAAAATCTAAGATTCTTGCTTGGGAGAGTGAGAAGAAAATGGAGAAGAAACTTAAGATGGAAAGGAAAGAGGTTTTGCCTCAATTCCTATTGATCTGTTTATTTCATTTTGTAAAATAGTACTTCATTGTTGTCCTAATTTTTGAAACCACTCAGCGTGAGTTGGAGCAAAAAAGAGTAATAAACTTTCAACATTTTCAAGTTAAGCTAGGAAGGATAGATATGATAGCAGAAGGAGCCAGAACCGCAAGCAGAAGAGAACAAAGGAAGAGGCTGAGGCTAGAGAAAGGCAAAGAGAATCAGAAGAACAGGAAGGGCTCCTGTTACATGTTTCTGCTTCAAATGTCAATAGGAATGAGTCTTGAGTGGACTCAAGAATCTGATATTTGGCAACAATTTAACTATTTACTTGGATTCATGAATCTAGCACAAATCTACAGAACACATTCTGATTGTATATGAATTTGAAGTGTCTCCTGCAAAATGAAAAAAAAAAAAAAGTGTTTATATCAATTATGTGTTGTTTCCATGAAAATCATATCTTAATTTGTTCATACATTTGCCCCCTTTTCAGGTTCTAGTGAATGTTTTACTTAAGCTTGATTTCAAAGTACCTGACAGGTTATATGCGTGCATCAGAGATTTTTAATTTATTCATTCATTGGCTTCTGTAAGTTGTGTTTCATTTTTGAGTTTTTCTAAAGGATGCCACTTAATATAAAAGAAATTGAGAAAAATTTACTCTTTGATTTTTGTAGTTTGTGTTTTCACTTGAATTATATTTGTACAAGCTAAAGTATAAATATGCTCTAGCTTGAGGGAGAGTGTTAGAGTATCTTTTGTGTTATGTTGTGTGAGGATGAAAGTCCCACTTTGTTCAGGAAAGCAAGTGTTTTAGTATAAATAAATAGCCTTGGTGTAGTCTTGGCTTCCTAAACAATGTGGGACTTTCATCCTCACACAACATAACACAAAACATACACTAACATCACCGAAGAGTTTTTTTTTATACGGATACTACTTCTACTTCCTCTACAATTTGGTGTCTCGGCACAGCTTTCTTTGACCTGATCTTCAGAACATGTAACTCATTATCATCACCATCTGACCACCTAATGATTTTTTTCCGAGAATCAACTTTACCATTTTGGATATGATGAAGCAAGATTACTTGCCTAAATTTGAGCCTCCATACAACACTGTTATGAGGCTGAAGTTCAATAACCTTTCCTCTCCAAAAATTTAACTTCCAGGCTGGGATAACTTTATTTCCTGAGCCAACTAGTGCACCCCTTTTAGGCCTAATTTTGTGCCCCACCTTTACATTTTCTCCTTGGCAGCCATTTTCAGTTTTGTTATGCCCAGAAGCATAACCATTTTGTATGTCATGGAAAGAGTTGGAAAGAAACATGGATGACTGTGATGATGAGGATGACCAATACTACGGATGTGTCTCCAGCCGTTGTTCCTGTGAAATAGATATGAGGATGGATCAGGTATCATCGGATGAATTCCATTTCCAGCACGCCTAAACCTCTTCCTAGAAGATGGAGGTGACCCAGAATTGAGGATTCCCTTAGGAGCATTCTTCAAGCTTCTGACTTCGGATGATGAAGATGAGGGCAAAATAAAGTTAGTGGTAACACCAGTTGAACTGTATACCACATATTCATTCTTAGTGCTAGATTCAATGACGTGCAATGTCTTCTCAGGAAAATCCTCATTACTAGTCTGCTCAGGTTTGACTTCCTTAACATTCATTTTATTCTTCAGATAAGACACCCTTTCAAGGGTTTTATCAGTATTAGCATTTATGGTTGAAAATTTCTTCATAGAATGTTTTGGAGACAAGGAAATTCTTCTCACCCTTATGAGCATGCTTCAATTTTCTGGATTCACATGATGAAGATGAGGACAAATGCAAGTTAGTGGTAACACCAGTTGGAGTGGATACCACAGATTCATACTCAGCACTACATTCAATGATGTGCAATGTCTTCTCTGGAAAATCCTCATCACTAGCCATCTCAGATTTGACTTCCTTAGCATTCTTTTGATTTTTCAGATAAGACAGCCTTTCAAGGTTCCTATCAGTATTAGCATTTATAGTTGAAGATTTCTTCACAGAATGTTTTGGAGACAAGGAAACGATTAGTGGCACCAACGATTTCTTCTCATCCATTATAGAGGTCCTTCCCTTTTTGCTTCTAATTTCACTTTTCCTAGGTGTGCATGAACCATGCAATAGTTTCTTACTTTCTGCAATTTCATTTTTCTTTGGGAGAGAAGTCTGCTTCAACTCTTCTGGCTTCAGATTTCTTTTCCTAGTCTCTTTTGCCAAACCAGTACCTAGTTCAGCAGAGGGTGCTAAAATATTATCTGAAGAAATAATTTCTTCATTTGTTGATGATGAATAAGCTCCTTTTTTTATGACAACAAGATGACTGGGCTTTCCAATTTCTGCACTTGGAGAAGGGTTAGGACTGGTTGAATTTTTCTTCCCCTCTGCTGAAGTTACAGTCTTTTACAGATCCCTGCATTTCCTACTCCTTGCTGCAACTGTTTTCTGCATTGGACTCCTTGGAGATGCTTCAGAATCATGCCTAATGCCATATATGCAAAGATCATGGCAGGAACCAGTAGGACCCCTAAGATAACGAGAAAGAATCTTCGCTCTATTATTTAAGATATCTATCTTGCCTGTAGAATTTATTTTCTTTTGACCACCTTGAGGCTCAATGTTTTCTGGCGTCAGAGGGCTATCAATGCTTTCGTCAGTCATCACTAACCAAGTCACGCAGCAATCGCACACGAAATCTGCAGTAGATAAGAAATTTTTTCAGTGGGAGAAAGAGGGAGGAGGGTGTAAATGGATTCAATACACTGTTCATCTGTCACTTTCTTTCATTACTTAATTTAATGTTTCAGAGAGAATTTCAAGTAAGACATTTGTTAATAAATAATAACAAAAACCAATCTATATTATTACTGAAAGGGAGCACATCAGTTTCGTTTCTTTGCTCAAGTCTTTAAATGTAGAATTACTGAAAGGAAAAATTCTTCTTTTTTGGAAAAAGTGGGGAAAGGGATGTGGAGTAAGATGTCCCATTCTTGGCAGAGACAAATCCTTATGCGTGAAATCAAACAATTACCGGTTTCAATGGTATGACAACAACAGAAAGAGAGGAGTATAAAATTAGTGTTCATAGCAAGTACCATGTTTAATCTCCACCAACAAATAGATCCATTTATAGGGAACCTCTCATGAAACCTGAAAACTTGATTAAATACAAATAAAAATCAAGGTATACAAGAATGAATTACAAAAGAGTGTTAATTTTTGTATCCTTTGTTCTAAATGTTGGGCAGTTTTGAAATAACTCTCATGATATGTGCAAATATTGAGATGAATGATAGAATATACAAGAAAAGATAGAATATGAAATGATCAGGAGATATGTTGGAAGGTTAGGGTTATACCAATTGAAGAGAAAATGAGATAACCATTAATGGTAGTACTGATATGGACATATTCAACATTGGCTAGTGGATGACGTAGTTCGGAGAGGTGACTTGCAGGTGGAAGAGGTTGAACGGTGTAGAGAGAGACCAAAGATTTCATAGGAAGAAGTCCATGAGAATGATATGATTGCTCTAGGTATTATTGAAAATGATACATTGAATTGATGAGAGTGGAGGAAAAAATTCATGCTGCCGACCTCAACTAGTTTAGGATTAAGGCTTCTTTGAGCTGAGTTGATTTGAGTTTTTGCATCCTTTGCTATCAATTTCCAAATGTTACCTTACCCTTTAGAAATCAACATATTTTTTAGATGAAAATAACAGTCTTTAAAGCAGTAGTAATGGATCCAGACTAGCTTGCGCATGAAGGAACACATTCAGATTTCAGACACGCAAACAGAAAGAAAGAGAGTACCATGTACAGAGACAAACATGTAACCGTCTAGAAATGGAAAAGGTAAAAAGATTTCAACAAGTGTTTCTAATCAGAAAGTTAATCCGTCAAAAAATGAGGTGCTATCTGGTTCAGTTTGAGAATTAGTACTTTCTGTCTGAAATGCCTAAGATTAGATCTGCATTCACCACTTGGGTTATTTGAGTTCAAATGACTGATTTGCTGATACTTCCCATGGATACTGGGATTGCATGAGAAACAAACATTACAATTACAACTGCAGCATGGTTTTATGAGAGAATACTAAAATGTATAACATCTGCCACATACAAATTAAAATCGAACACCAGTTATTGCTTTTCACAATCCACTAAAATCCCAAAACAAGCCAGAAATTCTGTAGGGAGGCAGCAAGCACCATTTTCAACAGATACAAGACACCAATTCTGGTACAGAATATTTTCAAGCACTAAGTAAGCAACTTAAACCCATACGAATTCTTTTCTCTATCAATACCAACAACTAAGAAGAATTGTCTTATCACCTGCAAAATCCCCATTTAAAACCATGTTTCTCCCTAACCATTATACTGGTGAGCAAAAGGGAAAGGAATCATTTTGTGTTTTCCCAATCACATACGAACTTTTCATCACCCCATATTTTTAATCAAAAAGACCAGCTCACTTGCAACTTCATCACCAATTATCAAATCCCATAGCAGAAAAGACACCAATTCAATTATAATTTTCTTAGCATAAACCACATTGTCGATTACAGAAAAAGCCAAAATTCAAAGACTAAGAAAATGATTCCAGATTTAATACCATACCTTTGTTCTGCCAATTTTCTTACTAAGAATGCGAAACAGGAAGAACCCAAAAAACGTCTCTGCAGTTGTTTGGCTTAGCCATGCTTAATTGGTTCGCCAATAAGAAATGGGCTGTTCTTTTACGTGGGTGTCTTGTCTTGACAGAGAAAAACAGCTTTTGTTGCAAGTTGCAACAAAAACAACACCTAAAGAGATAGAAACTAGAAAGTCACACCAACAAAGAATGACACCTACCTCTTGCTGGGGAAAGCTTTATCCAATAGCGAAAGTGACCATTCGAAGGAGCCTCAACATAACTAACCCCCGCCCAAATTTTCCCGCTCCAACTGCATAGATTACTGAAAAAGTCACAAACTTGAAATTTCTACTCTCTTCCCCTCAAAACATTGTTAATACGTAATATTGTGGACGATAATTAGTTTAATGACACGAGTATGATATTTTATATTTAAATTCTTATAAATTAAAGTGTAAGTTCTGAAAATTATTAATTTTGTGGACATAAATAATTTTTTTTTCATTTTAAAATAAAATCTTTTAAGAGAACAGCCATATCGTATATATATGACCATTAAGTATATACGGATGATAATAAATTTATCTGTTGGTTTTAAAAATAAAAATATTGTGATAATTTTAATGAAATTTTAATGAGATTGAAGTAATATAATCTAAAGAATTAATAGTAATTTCTTGATGATGTTTGCACTTTTTTTCTTTTCCTTGTACCTACGTAATTAGATAGGAAGATTTTAAAGTTATTAACTGTCGAATTTGCTAACCAGTGTCCTTAGTCATTGATTAAGAATTAATTGTTAGTATTAGAAAACTAATTAGTAAACTACAAATTTCATTATAATTAATAAGAAGATAACAATTAATTATCACTTTATCTTTTTTATTTGATTGACAAAATCACCCCTCTAGGGTTAAGGTTAAGTTTAGGGTTAGTGGTAATTTTGTCTATTAAATAAAAAAGATAAAGTGATAACTAATTATTTTATTCTCATTAATTAATTATAATGATATTTGTAATTTATTATATTTTCAATACTAATAATTAATTCTTCTTAAAATTTATAATTTATTAGATTTTTAATATTAATAATTAATTCTTAACCGTGGCATGACATATTAAGTATTAATGAGAAGCTTGTAATTGAGAAATATATAAAGAAGATTTAGGTGCTCAACTACCATAATATAACATAGCTAATGTGCTTTACACGCTGCCCCCACTGAAATTCCAAAAGTGTTCTTGAAGATTGGCAAAAAAAATTAAGCTTGATTGAATGCAAACGAATTTTGGAGCCAAGTTCTCTCAAGTTGAATTGAGATTTGGGTGATAGCATGCAGGTCAAATTACTTAGAGAAAGTATAATGGAATCTAATAATTTAGAAAGTAATAGAAAAGGAAAAGAAAAAAAAAGAAGTCAAATAGATGAAAGTTTGGTTTGTGAAATAGTGTTCCTATGAATGTTGGGAAAAATGAAATAAGGGTGTGAATAATTGATTTAAGATTAATTTGAAGAACATAGGGTTGATTGAAACTTTTGGAACTTAAATTAAGCATTTAAATGATTTACTTAGCTTTAATTTATAGCTTAGAATTTAAGAGTTCATGTTCTTGAATTGTTGGTCTTGGCCACCTATGTATGGTAGAAATTTCATGATCATAAATATATAATTATGCATAGCAAAATTTAATTGAATGTAAGAAACTTTGTGTGGAATTGATGAATTATAAATTGAGTGTTAATGGAAGGGAATATATGAATTTTTATGTTACTTGCAGGACTTGTGTATGTAAAGACTAATTAAACTAATTTGATGAATAAAAAGAGGTTTTAGTCTATTAGTACCTTGAAATCATGATTTGTTTGTAATATATATTTTAAATGATGATTAAGTGCAAAGTTATTTTGCTTGTCAAATTATCCAAGTATTTCTATAGATTAACTTAACACAGATTCAAATTCCTTTAGAAAACTATTTGACAATCGTTATAAATGAACTAATACACATTTGTCTACTTAGTTGAACATTAATTTAATTTGAATTTGATTCTTGAATGTCCAAAGTGGACAGTTTAGAAAAGCAAACACATGCTATTTCTTACAGTGGTAGACTTAACTTCTCTTTCAGTTGGTTGACATTTCAATGACGCCTTTCTATGTTCTCCACTTACATACTTAGACACATACAGTGACTCGTTTTCACATTGTCTATGTCTTGTCCTTAGGAGACTATAAGGATATGCTGCTTGAATTTTGCCAAATTGGGACAAAAAAAAAAAAGCTACTTACTAAAATTCACGTGTAGCTTTTCTGAATAGGACAAGACCTATCTAACCCTTATGAAATTATTTTCAAGTGTGAATTACTAGTTGAAAATTGAAAAAAATTAGACTTTTGGGTGTTAAAATACTAAAATAGTAGTCTGTGGTGCAAGCCAGGAGCATTGGCACATTCATAGGAACGAATAAAAGAAACAGTAAATTTGTTACAAACACTAGAAATTTGTTTACAAGTGTGTGTTTCTAGTTGAAAACTTTGAAAATTAGGCTTCGGGGGGTCAAGTAGCAAAATGAATGTCTGTTTGATGAGTCGGGAGTACTGACACGTTCATTCAGGCAGTCAAGTAGTCGAATAAAAAATTTAATATTCTCTTATATTCATTCATTTTTGCAAACTTCATTTTTTTTCAAACTAAATCTTATAACTTCACTATGTGACTTATTTTAGGATATTGATCTCTCACCCGAGCCAAACGGATGATGAATAGAACAATCATACCTGAGCCAAACGGATGATAAGTAGAGGGATGACGATGAAGATATAGGAGACCCATAGTCTTATTTCTACATTTTTGGGGGTTTAACAATTTAAATTTTTAATGTTGTTGTAGCAAGTGGAAAAGAATGTGGCATTTGCCTCTAACCAGGGCATCAATGATATGTGTCCTACAATACAAGATGATACTATGAAACAAGATAGTGCCATTGGTTGGCGTTTTCTTGGACAACAAAACTAAGTATGTTTATTATTCTAACAGTACAATCTTGACTAAATGAGATCACTTAAACTTGCATTATGGGGACTTAACCAAAACACCAACAATGGGAGCTAAGCATTAACCCTCTCAGGATTTTAAGCACAACCATAATATCAATCATAGGGCCTTACAAACTAATGGAATTCATCCATTCTGTTCGTCTATGGAAGATATGATGAAAACAATGCATCATATGTTGACTTCCAAAAAAGCATGATGCAATTCCAACAAGAAACAAGTAAAGTATCCAAAACTTGGAGAAGCAAGTAGGACCAACTTGCTACTAGTGCGAGTAAATTGGAAACACAAAGGTCTGATAAGCTGTCTTCTTATGCTATGACTAGTTGAGAAAGTGCTTGTGCAATCAAGTTAAGGAATGGAAAAGAGCTTGGAGAAAATAAACCAAGCAATAATGCATTGGAGGAAGAGATTGAAGTTGAAGCCAAAACTTCTTCAAAGTTGGCCGAAACTTCTGCCCTTAATCAAATGAATGCCGAGCCTAATTTGGGTGTTCCCAAGATAAATTCTCAACCTATGAATTCTAATTTTAAGCTTACTCCACCTTTTCCTTTGAGTTCTTATAGTTCTAAGAAAGAAGATAAGGAGAAGGAGAGCTTAGAGATGTTTAGAAAGGTTGAAATCAATATTCCTCTCTTGGATGCAATCAAGCAAATCCCTCGATATGCAAAGTTTCTCAAAGATTTGTGCACTAATAAAAGAAAGCTCAATGGTAATGAAACAGTAAGTGTATGAGAGAATATATCTGCTATCATTCAAAAGAAACTCCCACTTAAGGAAAAAGATCCTAGTTCGTTTTTCTATTCTATGTAAGATTGGTAATACTTGCTTTGAAAAAGTTGTGTGACTTAGAAGCTTCAATTAGTGTAATGCCAAATCTTTTTATAACTCTCTTTGTCTTGTCCCTTCAAAAGAAACAGGTGTTATTATCCAACTTGTTGATCGTACATTTGTTTATCCTTTGGGTGTGCTTGAAGATGTCTTAGTTTCAATTCATAGTTTGATTTTTCCTGCTGATTTTTATATTCTTGACATGGAGGATGATCACTCACACACGTCTACTCCACTTTTATTAGGAAGACCATTTCTTAAAACAGCTAGAACTAAGATTGATGTTTTTTCTGGTAATTACTAACTAATTTAAAACTATCAAAATTACTAATTAATATATTACATTAAAACATACAAATACAAAATTATTAATTATTTCAAAACTCATTAAATTACTATTTTAAGGCAAACAAAATTACTAACTAATTTAAACGTCACAAAATTACTAATTAATTTGGTGAAGTTGCACATAATTCTATTTTAAAAACTTATAAATATTATTTATTATTAACAATGAAAAAATTTAAATTAATTATTATATCATAATGTAACTAATATTGGCAAATTATCATAAAATTACATTCACAACAAATTTTTAATTATAACAAATAATAAAATTAATATTTCAACATATAATATAAAATACTTGTGCAAATATAGATATATGCATACAATAATTATAATACAAACTTTCTACAAAATAAATAAACTTTATGACTTACCGTAAGACAAATAGCAAAAGTATAAACAACCGGCAACGGCATGACTAATATATAAGTTTTAAGAATAGGAATTTTATTTTAAAATTTGTGACTAATTTATAAAATTTCTACTCATAGTATTATTTCTATATTTTTGTGCATTTACAATTTAAATTTTTATATTTGTTTCCATATTTGAATTCTACTTGTAAAATGATGTTTTGTTTAATAGAATGTTGTTTTTAACTATTTGCAGTATTTATTTATCTAAATAATAGGTTTAAAAAAAGCAACAACCAATTTTGAAAGAAAAAGAAATAAAAATCAGCAAGTCTATATGTGACAACAACATACTATATGCGACAAGAAAATGTAAGAATTAAAAAAATTAAAAAATGCATCCACTTATCTACAGGGATGTAAATACAAATTAAATATCAACGATAATGTATCTATCTCCACTTATTTCACCTTGACAATATCACAAAATATTGACTATAATTGTTTGCGTTCATCTTATTATTGCAAACAAGTAGATGCTGATAATTATTAATTTTCGACTGTCGTAGATGATGTCATTTGTAATAAATGCATCCACATCCACTCATCATAGATAAAACCATGTTGCTCAATAGCGACATCAATTTCTTATTGTGCTAATCAAGAGTTCAACAAAAAACTACTAAATATATGTATTGGTATTATGCCAGTTTTATTTATGAACGTGATAATAGTGTTTGACAGTCCAAAACAGACATACCTAGCCTGTAAGAAAATTAATTTGGGTTTGCTGCTAGCTTAATTTTCACTTTCTAATGAGGTTGATACGTATAAGTATAATCTCATACTTGATCCTAACAAATATGGACAATGATACTCAACCTACAAAATCACCATGTTGATCTTACGCTTCAATAGTTTTTCGGCTCGTGCCTTATAATTATATAAATGTGAAGAACAACACGTAAATACATGCAATTATATGTAAACTAAAGTAAAAGATAGTGACTTGGTAGCAAAAAACAACATTCTCTGGACTTTAAAGGCTAGTTTGGTATACAGGAATGATCATTTCATTCCATGCATGATTTCATGAAAAGAGCATTCTTTCGTTTGATATATTTTTAGTTTCAGAATACTCATTCCATTTCGGCCATTTTATTTCATAAAAATAGGAATCCTCAAACCCACCCTGGGGTGGGATTGCTTATTCCTATTTCTATAGAATTGGTTTAGTTCAGTTAAATAACCAAAAAGTCATTCTATCATATAAAATAAAAAGTAAAATATTAATAAAATAATAATATTATACATAAATAAATAAAATATGTTCATTTTTTTAATTTAGGCAAATGATAAAATACCCTTCATTTCACATTAAATAATATAAAATAAAATAAAAATTATATAAAATAATAATAAATCAATTGATTTTAGTCAAATGACAAATTCTTCGTATCATAGTTAATATTATAATTATAAATAAATAAATAAATAAAGTAATTTTAAACTAGATTCTTAATATTAATAAATAATAGAAATAAGAAATAAAACTAATAAAATGAATAGACGTAATAATAATAAAAAATAATATAATTTTTTTGAAAAAAAAAAATATATATATATTTAATAAATTATGTTACATTTTTATTATTTTATCTATTGAGGGATATTTTTATCATTTTAGAATAAATGTTATATTATTTCATATCTAAAAACTACATAAAAAATGAATAAATAAAACAAATAATTATTCTTCACTGGCACTACTAAACAATAAAATACATTCTATTATTGTTCTAACAACTATTGTCATTTTGTATAAGCCACGTAGTTATTAAACTGGGCCCATGCCAGGCCTAAGATTGAGGGAGCCCAAAACATCACAAGGATTCAGGTCATGTTGGCGAAAGTTAAAAGGCAAGATGCTGGTTTCTATGCATGCAGATGCGGTAGAAAATGAATGATAGATTTTAACTTTCTTTATCTTACATCAAACTCCACCCTACTTCTTTTAGGTTTGCTGATGTTACTCAATTAGAAGTTTACCATTCATTGTAATTATTTTCTTATTAAATATATAAAAATAAAGAAGACTTATTCATTTTACAACATTTATTTCTGTTATGACTAGATTGATATCAGTTGTGAACTGAAAACAACAAACAAAATTAATTAACTGAACACAAAATTTATGTAGTTAAGCTTTTGAAGTAGTTCAAAAGTATGCAAATTACTGGGGGATAAAATTTTTATATATAAGCTACAAAATATATAGAGTTTAATTAAATTTATTTTTTTAAATCAAGAGATACTATGAATAAAAGGCTTACATAACAATTTCTAAGCTTGAACCACCCTATTTCATATTAGATATTATACCTTATAAATATCTGGGCAAAAAATGATACTGAAAGCAACACAAGTTCATGAGGATGTAGATGTATCACGAATGTTATAGCCTGACTGTTAAACGTCATTGCTTGATTTACACCCAATTTTAATTATATGTTCAAGCTTTATTAATGTATAGATATATATATATATAGTTTCATTATTTGTCTCCTTGTGATACTGGTTACCACCAACCAAATGCAATCTCCAATAAGAATGGGCTATAATTTGAATTCAGAACCTTTTCAGTGAAGGCTTCCTTGAATCCAGAAAAAGTACTGACAGGGCTAAATTCACTTTTTCCTCTTAGTAATGAAGGGTCTAAAATTATTTTTCTACGTTAGGGTTTGAATTGTGTCACTTAATTTTTACTCTCTTTTTCTCTGTGCTATTCATTACCATCAAAAGGGGAAGAAAAGTTTATACATATCAAAGCTCAAAGCTCAAAGCTCGAGGCACAGGTCGGAAGTGCAGAAATAAAACTTAAACAATATTTTATAAAATTAATTTATTAATAAGAATTTTGAAATAAATTTCATACAAACATAAGTTCATTAAATTTATCGATGTGGATAAAAATACAAACTCTCGATACTATATGCTCAAATAAGATTAATTATTATATCGTATAAATGAACAATTAATCCCACCAAAAAAAAAAAAACTCAAGGCCCTAAATTAATTGGTTTTATTCTCTTACAAAAAATGGGTAGGAGGATAATCACCAATTAATGTCCATGATTTTTCTTGAAAGTTTCCAATGTAGGAAACTTGAATTATAATATATTATCAAGCCTATCATTTCAGTACTTAAACAACAATTTATCTTGTACGTTCATTCTTAAACTTTACCCATAAACAATATAAATGAAAACATGAATCCCTTAGAAACTACTCAAATCATATTTAAAACAGTATTCAAAGACTTGTTTTTTATATATATTTTTGTTTGATCTGCATTTTTTTCGTCTTCTATTGATTTGAAGCATGTACTTCATATTAAGTTATATATAGAATCAAAAGAACATATAGTATTAGAAAGTAAAGGAAGAAATGACTCACTTTTGACAAGAATAAAGTGTCAACACTATAATAAGAAAACTTTGTTGAATGAAGTTTGGTGAGTATTGCCCATGATTGTTCTTGTTCCCCTGGCTTGAAGGTGAGGCATTGCTATTGTGGGGTATCCCAACAACTGGCTTAGAAACCATCATATCATGCTTTAATCACCTCACATACTGTTCCTATAATAAAATATATAGTATTCCAAAATAATGCTCATTTGGCTTGATTGATGCTAGGTTATCGATTTTACTCTTATAACCAAGAGTTTTTTTTTTTTTACTCGAGGTAGATGGGTATTCCTTGAAACTTTACGGGAGAAGAATTAATTAAGAAGAGAAAATTGAGGTGATCAAATCTTCGTGCAATCATCACTGGGGTTTGAGTTTTGAATGGTTGAATTTTATATATGGGTTTAAGCCTGATGTTTTGCTCAGTTGAAAGGTAGCTAACCAAGAGGCTGGTTAATTATATTATTTTCATTTGCATGTGCCATTAAGCAATACAATTAGGAGAGATTATTCTCTTCTTTCTCACAAATTTACCATTCTTAAGATTTAAATCTTAAAAAGGAAACCAAAACATCCTCTTATCTCTAAAATATCTTAAATTAGTCTATACTTTCTCCCATCAATTAGAATATAACCAAATTCTGTACAACAATAACAATTATTATTTGACTATTTAACAATCAACAATGAATTGGTTTAGCAGTAAAATAATTAAGAAGTATTCTCCAAAAAATTGAAACCAGTTCAAGTCTCTTTAATTGCAACCTAAGTCTTGTCCCCGACATAACTAGGTGCATGGAGTTCTACTTACTTTTTCATTTTTGTTCAAAAAAAAAATAAAAATAGAAAATAAATGATATTGTATGTAAGTTAAAGTCTTTCTTGAGTTTGATTGCATAAAGTATATAACAAACTTTCAAAATGGTACTATAGAAGTCCAAACTTTAAAGCATGGACAAATCTCTCAAAGCATTGATTTTAATGGTCACGTGTGTCTCCCAGCTAGCAAACCAACTCTATTTCCACATTCTACGAGAATCAAATTCAACTATAAAACAGAACTCCCCCATGCCAATGCTATCAACCCCAAGTAACACAGTACTTCACCTACAATTTCCCATTTCAATCACAATTCACACACACCTATATAAGCATAAGCCATAAATCCTTATATATCCCACACAACCTGGTTGGAGTACCGCCATGGTGTCTGGGAGAAACCATCTGAAAAACGTGTGCGTGATTGGAGCCGGACCGGCCGGCTTAGTGGCGGCAAGGGAGCTGAGAAAAGAAGGTCATGAGGTGGTTGTGTTGGAACAAAACCATGAGGTTGGAGGGCAATGGCTATATGACCCTAATGTGGAAGGAGAGGATCCTTTAGGAAGAAACAACTTTCTAAAAGTGCATAGTAGTATTTATGAATCCTTAAGGCTTACATCTCCAAGGGAAATTATGGGTTTCACAGATTTTCCATTTTTGATTAAGAAAGGTAGGGACATGAGGAGGTTTCCTAACCACAGAGAGCTCCTTTTGTACCTTCAAGATTTTTGTGACAAGTTTGGTTTGAGAGAGATGATTAGGTTCAATACTAGAGTAGATCATGTGGGAATGTTGGATTATGGCGTTATTGACAAAGAATTCAAATGGTTAGTAAGAAGCAAAGAGAAGAACAATGATCAGAAGGTGGTGGAAGAGGTGTATGATGCAGTGGTTGTGGCCACTGGCCATTACTCTAAGCCTAGGTTGCCTTCCATTAAAGGTATGTCAAAGTGTTCTCATCACCCACACAGACAGGACATGCATACACAGGGCTCAAGAAAGCCAAAAGTGACTCTATTAGGACCTTTGAATGGTCAATCTATTTATGAATTTCCTTCATGCATATTATATGGGACCATGCTCATGATTATAGATTTCAAACACATGTTTCTTAATTATTTTTATTGTTGTTAAGGCATAATTAAATATAAATAATTAGACTCAATTAGCTATAATTATGTAGACAAATAGCCTTGGAATAAACATGTATGTTACGCACCTCCCGTCGAGTAGGCTAAGAGCCGAATTGCGTATATTTATGAGTCTCTTTATTCTTTTCATTTGTCTTGTTTCTTCTGAACTTTTCCATATTTCTGCTAATAATTTTCAGGAATTGGTACTTGGAAAAGGAAGCAAATGCATAGTCATATTTATAGGTCTCCTGAGCCATTTCGCAATGAGGTATTACATATGTGTTATTCTCATTAAAATTAAATCAAAAGTGTTTTTGTATTTTTTGAGAATGACCGTTTTCTCTCTTGTAAAATTTACATGTAGATCCCATTATATTTAAAAAAAAAACCAGTAAAATCATTCATAATTCACCGCGAAAGATTATATATATCCATGAGTTGCTCTTAGGAACTACTAAGAATGATTATGGATCAAATTCCATAATAACTTTCTTGTTCTACTAATATAATGGAGGTGAATAATTTGATTCAACAGGTGGTTGTAGTCGTTGGAAATTCATTAAGTGGACAAGATATATCAATGGAGCTAGTGGAAGTAGCAAAGGAAGTCCATCTCAGTGCCAGATCTTCCAACATTTCTGAGGGTTTATCCAAAGTCATATCCAAACACCAGAACTTGCATCTTCATCCACAGGTATCAAATATCATCTTCAAAATTTCAATAATATAGTTATGCAATAATTTATGCTTTTGCTTGATAAAATGTTCTAATACTTTCAGATAGACAATCTTCAAGAAGATGGAGAAGTTGTATTTGTGGATGATTCTTCCATTGTTGCAGACACTGTCTTGTATTGCACCGGGTAAGTACTTATGCCTTCTATTCCTAATTGAGATATATAAAAACAAAAAAGAAACATGGATTGATTAGTTATTCCAAACTTGAAGTCAAAATGAAAAGGGTGACCCTAATTCCACAGGAGAGGAGTCCATGCAGCACTCCCTGGTAGATAGGTTCAAACGTGAGTCTGCACATGCAAGAGAGAGAGTTATGTGAAAACAGTTTATCTCATAAACTTAGTAATATCCAAATAAAAATAGCTCTTGATTGGATAATTATGACTTTTGGCTTGTAGATTTTTTTGTGGACCATATATTCAGTTTAGAGACATGCTCATGCAATAATTTGTCATTGCAAGGTATCAAATTGACTATGTTATGCGTGTAGGTATTCCTATGCATTCCCATTTCTTGACACCAAAGGAATAGTAGTTGTGGATGATGACAGAGTGGGTCCTTTGTATGAGCACACCTTCCCCCCATCACTTGCTCCTTCTCTTTCTTTTGTAGGGATTCCTAGAAAGGTAAACAAATCACTTTTTCTTTTCTTCATTAATCTTGATCATAACTTTTGCTAATACTCACATTGTCTTATATAGTATTCTTTTGGAGGAATCTTCCATTTGTTTTTGCAAAGCTGAAACAATTTAGAGTATTTTTTTTAAAAAAAAAAATTGATGATGTGGTGCAGATCATAGGGTTCCCTTTCTTTGAGTCCCAAGCAAAATGGATAGCTCAACTCTTGTCTGGAAAAAGAACATTGCCATCATGGGATGAAATGATGAAATCCATCAATGAGTTCTATCACTCAAGGGATGTAGCTGGAATTCCAAAGTATAATACACATGATATTGCAGATTTTGAGGTAAACTTTTCTTTCCACTTTGTCCCAAATTACAAAAAGCTCTAAAAACTGTCTCCTATTCTACCTTCTGACATAACACAATAAGTAAACGAAGACATGCATGCTTTTGTTTAGCAAAAAGTAGTTGTCCATGACTTCTAGTCCAACATGCATGTCTTACAAGGCTTTTCCTAATGATTAAGATTTTTTTTTTCTTGCAGTATTGTGAAAAATATGGAGACTATATAGGATTCCCTCACTTAGAAGAATGGAGGAAAGAGCTGTGTTTATCCACCTTGAAAAATGCTGATGTAAACTTGGAGACATATCGTGATTCGTGGGATGATGATGAGATGCTTCAAGAGGCACTTCAAAGTCCTCATTTCACTCAACTTGGAATTGAAGATTAAAGCATTTAGGTTTTATTTGGACCACAGTATTTAATTACAAGTATTGCCATTGATGGAAGGAATTAAGTGTTTGGTAGTCAATTCTGCCAAAAAAACAGAATTGAAGAAGATATGCTTTTCTTTTTTTTCTTTTTGGTGAGAGAAGTTATGTATTTTAGTTAGTCTTAAAAAGTATTTTTCAGGCCATATCTATGATTTTTGTCATGATGAAGTCAAACAGTAAATGAGATTGCTCTCTCCTTGAATTTTTGTCAAAAGGTAAGGATTTGACTTGATGATTTGGCAAAAAATTGAAAACAAATAGGTAACTAAGCAAATGGAACACTACACACCCTACTTGAATCTTTAAATAGTTAGATCGATTTTTTTTTTCTCCGATAAGAAGTTAACCAGAATTTTTAACTAGTTAGATCGACTATATAATTTTTTTTTTTCTAATAAAAAGTTAACTAGTTGTATATTAACCATCAATTTACCACAACCATCATTCTTTACCCAAACTTGAAACCTCAAGGTAAGACCAGAGTTATACACCCTGCACCGATATCAGACTCTTAAAAAGGTCAGATAGATATAATGTACTATCAATTTGATGTTGCTGCTTTTCATTGTGTATTTAGAGATCTATCAATCTTTAGCCAAGAAAGAGACCAAAATTAAAAGTTTTGCATAGGATAAAGTGGAACATATACATAAGGATTTCTTAATTTAAGCCACCTATACCATAGTCGTATATATGGTTGTCGTTTACGAAGACATCTACAAGACAAAAGCTATTGTTCAACCTCATCCAAAAATCCAAAACCCACAGAAAAATTATAATCAGTAATATACTTGCCATACAATAGCCTGGGGATTAGTAGTTGGATATCTCTGTCCTTGCCTTCTACTTTTGTTTCCCCAACCTATTGTTAGACCTCTTCTTTCTGTGTCCAATTCACTGTTGCTAGCTGGCTGTTTGAACAGCAAGCCCGCAGGTTTACTTGTAACATTGAAAGCTGATATAGCAGACCGTCTCCGCCCCCCAGCCAACCCATTTCTACCAGTGCTTCTCATAAAACCTGATTCCAAGCAAGTACCCGCAGCTTCAATTAGCCCTCCTATAGTTTGAAGATCCTCAGTCACCTCATACCTTGACAAAGAGGCAAGGCTTGGGAGAATTTCACTTTGGAAGTCCTTCCGCTGCCTCCCCCTCTTTGTCCGACCCTTCCTTGGTGGCATTGACAAAGAAGGGGAACCGGTTTCTTCCTCTTTCTCACCATTACTCTTGCAGCAGCAATCTTGGGCCTCTGTCTCTGTGAGCTGTAAAGTCATGGCCTCAAAATAGTCAATGTCATCAGGTGGGAAAAAGCGAAGATCATCGCTTTCATTACTCAAAACTACCCTAAACTCATTCTTTGAATCATACACCATTGAAGAAACAATTCCAGCAAACCAATATAGGGAGTCACTTGAAGAGGACTCAAATGACTGACAGGTGGTCATCTTGAGATGGTTTCCAGCAGCAGACACTGATATGGAAACTAAAGCCTCTGCCGCAATTCTGATTTTTTCCTCTTGCAGCTCTGCATCTTCTGGCAACTGAAAAAGTGTCTCAACTTGGTTCTCGTCAGATTCTCCTCTTGGTGGTAAACTCTCCTTGTTCTCCGGACTCACAGGTGCCTGCAAATCATTACCTGTCAGCATATGCTCATCCTCGAACCTGCACGAATTCAGGTCAAAGTGACCTACAAAATCTTCATATTTCTTAGTCTGTCCAGTCTCTGCTGTATGCTCATCAGCGGTTACCCGTTCTCCCAAGTCAGGCACAGGACTGCAAGAGAGATTTACATCAGATGTAGTAATATGCTTCATTTTCAGAGTGTCTTCATTATCAAATTGGTTTGGAACAGTTTTAGAAGGGGACGCACTAGAGGCATGCAGACCACAGGAAGTATTTTGTTTGCCATCAATTGGAAACCCAAGGATCTTCTCTTTACGTGAGACATCATTTTCCTCAACCCTCAACTCAATATCATGCGTACATCCCGAATAATGAGCTTGTAAAAGAACAGACTCCACCTCAGTTGAAATTTTATGTATATTTGGTTTCCCTTCATCTACTGGCTTTTCTTGTAGCCAAGGCCACCCCCTTGTCATATCCTCAAACTTCTTTTCCCCACCTGTAACACCAGAAGAACAACTAGCAGCCATAAAATTCAAGTTTAGGTTCTTAGAAGTCTGCATGTTTTCAGAACCCTCAACATACTTGCCAAGGTCATGGCTGAATGCTAAACCATGGTTGTCATTGCCTTTTAGATTATCAAAACTGATTGATGACCTACCGCAAGAGCTGCTCAGAAGGAAGCTTTGGCTATCTAATTTTGTGTCAGATCTCAAATCTATACTGTGATGAAACTTGTCTCCATCAAGTTTGGGCATTTTCATCAATGATCTTGAAATTCTGCTGAATGGTGCAGAGGTGCTAAAACATGGGAGTGCTTGAACTGCTATAGGATTTCGCCCCAAGTCATGTACAGGAGTCTTACACGCTACTGGTGATGACTTGGAAATTACCATATCAGCCTGAAGAACAAGCTGATGTGGGGCACACATGTGAGAAGCACTGCTTGGTCCAAGCAAAACATAATTGGTGGGACCTTGAGTTCTTTCAAAGCTCCCCACACTAAATTTTTTTCTTCCGCTCCATATTTTCTGGTTGTTGTGGTTTAATGAATGCAAGGACTGAAGTTCATAAATTTGCTCGAGCTCATGTATTGATGAGATGGGTAAATTTTTTGCACTGTTAAGTCTAGCAAAGGAATCCAAATAACTACAACTTTGCCCTGAAAAAGGAGGGACATACTATATAAGAAAGAGTATATATTGGTAAACATGGTGACATCAACTAAATGTATTACTAAGTATAATTAATAAAGGACATAATTATCATCTGAATATAGTGGAGGGTATAGTTATAATCAACTTCAAAATCAACCATTGAGTAAGTGCTCACCAGCCACATTGAAAGAGGATATCCACTGTTGTTCTCTTTCCTGCTTCTCTGAAAGTGGATTATATGAGCAAGCTTCAATACCCTGTCGTAGAATAGTATTCTGGATAATATCCTTGGATGAAATATGAAGAGCTGTTTTTGTTCTTGTGAATCGATCATGACATAAGACTTTCTCGTGACCAGTAACGTCCACCAAACCATCAGACATTAAAGCCACTTCTTCCTCAAGCTTAACTGGTTCATTTAAGTCAGCCAAACCTTTGAAACTCTTCGATAATGATTCAGAAATTGAGGCATCCTCATGAACAGAATTGACTCCTTTATTCTCAGGATATGGTTTCTCATCCCTGTTATGCACAACCTCAGAAATTCTATTGAAAAAATAACCCGACACCTTGGTCACTTCAGGATGCCTTTCATATTCTGAAGCTTCCCCTTCTTCACTGCCAATGTACTCTTCAGCTGGAAGTTGAAGATCCAATGCTTTTCTGCCAACTTTCTTACACTTGTGTTCCACAGAGTCTTTTGGACAGCCTTCAGTTGGAGAAGGAACATTATGTATTTGCCTGTTATTTTCTGCTACAGAACCCAGCGGCAATTGGACCTTGTTAGCATATGAAACAGTCGATTGACTACAGTGACTGTTTAACCAAGGGAAGACTGGGGAGCAACATAACTTTTGGGCATTTTCAGATGACCATGATGTCTCCAAAAAGTTATATTTACATGATTGACTCATTTTAATTTCATCCATCAATTTCCCTCTGTCTCTGGTAAAGACGATGGAGCTCATGAATCTGAATAGAAAAAGCAATTCAGCAAACAAAGTGATTGTAAGAACAGCAACTGGTATCCCAGAATACCAAGGATAAAGTAGATGGTGCAATTGACAAACTAATGTAATTTCAATTCAATTTGGTTTAACCATGAGTAGTTAGAAATGTATTCGACAATCTAGTCACCTTACACCTTCTCAAGAACAGTCCAACATATCTCCTGAAACAACTAAGTTGACGACCAAGAAGTTGCATCGAGAAATCTTTCTATAATAGCACAATGCATCAGAGTGGAAAAGTAACTCGTAGCTTATTAACTTGCTAAATGTAACATCAGAACCCAGAATGTTGTAGAAAAATTGTATTCACATTCTCGAAGGCTAGATGATACAAAGTTAGGAGAGTTGTCGCACATCTTGTTTAGAAAATGTCTAGAATTTTTCATCATGAAGTTATTACATTTTACACAATATTGTGGAAATATTAAATTCATCTTGGACATAAATAAGAGCCATCTGCCATAGTCATTAGAAAGTAGAGAAAGAGTATACCTGATCCCTAAATATGGCTTCATGTTGGAGCATCGTCTCCTTTACTAGTTCCTTGTTGTACCCTAAAAGGTCATCAGGAGATAATGCTGACAAGAAATCAGTGTAATAGAGTCCACTATTTAGTCCACTTTTACCATTAGATCTGCCTTGAGCACCCAGAATGAAATCTTTTGACGGGTAATATCCCGGTGAATAGCCATTACACTGCACATTTGCTGCCATTCCCAGTAATGCCATAAAATGATAACGTATAATTCAGTAAGATAACATATCAACCTCAATCCAAAAAAAGAGACCTGCAACTGAATCAGAAGTAAGTTAGTTGCTTCATACACTGTAAAATACAACTAATTTCAAATTCATTTTTCTAGGCTGTTTCTGCAAATATTACACTCAGGTCAATATTTTTTTGAGTATAGGCCACTCTTTCCCCATTTAAGAAAAGGATTGTAAAGTTGTTTTGATGGATTGGACAGTGTTTCTTCATCTTTCAGGTGAAATTGTGCCTAAACCAGTAAATACCTCCACAATGAATTATTTCCATAATATCTCTTTAGAGCGAAGTAGTTTGCAGAGAAACATCGAGAAAAATGGGAATGTCTGCATGATGAAAAAAAAAGGAAATACATCACCTGCTAGCTAATAACTTCAAATTTAATGTGCTGTTTCCACATTACTTTCTACTATAGTATAAAAATGCTTATTAGGAAAAGCTTTACCAAATTTAAAAAATTCAATTGTCTCCTTCACAAAGAGCAAGTATCAGTGAATGTATTGTACAAGGGCAGGCCAGTGATGAATCTTAAAAGTAAAGATAAAGGAGAGTTTCTAGGTTGTAGGAAGAGAAAAGGCATATTAAGAACCATATATCTTTCTGAAAATATGATTCCTATCATTTACAGCTAATATGAAACTGATGTGCTTTGTGGCATAGAACAAACTGCTTCAAATGAAGTTGCAAAAAGCCACGGTAAACATGACTACAGCTGGTGATACTATATCAGAGAAAACAGGCTTCTGAAGGAGACATCAAACTTCTTGATCAGTTCATATTTGAATTCTTTGCCATAGATAGAGTTCTTAGCCAAAATTTTAACTAAAATGAAAAGAAAAGAGAATCTTTTGCAGAAAGCTCGTTCTGAACTCTTTTTATAAATAAAATGACAAAAGAAAGCACTCCTAATGTAACGCTGATAAGTAGCTCACATCCAAACCAGAGTAGCCTCCAACGCAACCCTGACCAAGATGGCAAGATATTATTAATGCAAAATAGGAAAAACTGACACAAGCTTCTAATCTCTTTTAGTTTTCTTCATTCTTGTTTTTTTTTTTTTTTTTTCCAGAAAAAAGAAAAAGAAAAAGAAAAGAAAAGGGAAATGTCAAATCAAGAGAGGAGGTAGAATGAGCTTTTAAGTTAACCACTCTACCAACTAGTAAAAGGGTGTCATAGACCTTGGAAAATATCAATCTTCATATGCAAAAAAATGCAAAAGCTACTACTTTTTGTTTTGAGGTGGTTGGGGATTCACTACAAGCAGGTTTGGAAACATATGCTCAAATGGGAGAATCTCCTTCTACGCAATACCTGAAGATATTAGTTACAGATAGAACTACGGCACATTCCATCAACCCACCCGAGAATTGTAAGTAAAACAAATGATCCAGAAAACCATCTGCTTTAATCAGAATCAGATGCCACCAGAAAGTATCTAATTCATCTAATAACAAAAAGGAGGAAAAATAGTAGTTTTCATCGAAAATAATACAAGAAGCACTGGGTTATAGTTATCCACTCCGGCATTGGAAGACACCCAAGCCCAAAAGAGAAGAAAAAAGAAAAGAAAAAGGAGATGAGAATATATGCATCGAATTACAGTCAAGATTTTCCAGTGAAAATCTAATCATCCAAACAAATTTTAAAAAATGAAAGAAAAATAAAAATGAAAGGAAACAATCATACCCGAATACATTAATCACTAACATACACAAAAGTTCCTCTGAAAATGATTTAACAATAGAAAGAAAATGAAGACCATCAGAACCATCAAACCCCAATATCCATCAGAGTGTACAAAACCACAACAAAACCAGTTAACTATTACGGGAAATAAATAAAATTGACAAAACCCAATAGGGAAAACTTTTCAGGCTTACCTGAGATACAGATATGAAAATGCTTCGCCACCTCCTTGAAAGTTAAAAACTTAAAACACGAAAATGGATTCACCCATTACACTTCGAGTCTCGCTGTGTCGGACAAGATAGCAAAACAACAAACTAGAAGAAACCCATAAATTAGGAAACAGAATTATACAGACCCACCCAGAGGAGCTCAAAACTCAAAAAGTGATTTTATTTTTATTTTTATAAAGGTCCATGAAAAGCAGATAAAACGGGGATTTGGATCTGCTGGGCCATTCTCTCAAGGAAGATTTTAGAGAAAGGGATCAATCGACGGAACCAAACGAAACTTACATTAGAAGGGACATTAAAGTTGTCAACATCCCATCTCTCTCATCCTCTGGTCTCTTTCTCATTTATATTGGGTTTTGCCTTTGGATTTTTTAAGCAGTACGGAAAATTAAGCTTGTCTAGCCTCTAGATTCTCTCCAAAATATTTGTTTCTGAAATTTGATAAAATAAAATTCCTAGAAAATAAAATATTAAAGAAAATTACAAATTTAAAATCAGACAACAGTACCCCTTTTACTTCATAAATACAAGAATCTCTTAAAAGCTAAAACTACCTTGAATTTTCCAATTCAATAATTTAATTGGGATTTTTATATATTTTTGGGTAGAATGGGATTGTTATGCTCTATAGTTTGTTTATTAGATACTAAGTACACTAGTCAGCAGTGGGCCCCATTACATTTTTGAAGTATCAACATGAAATTTTTTGTCAACTTTTACTTCAGTAACAATACTCCATTATAAAAGTGAGTATTAAATATCTTACTTATACGTATGAATCATTTTCTATTAATTTTTGTTATTTTTACCACAACTATTAATATTATTCAATTAAGTGATTCTTATAAATTTATAATAATCTTGTTTTCACCAACAAATCTATATTTTTAAAACTCCACCACCCATCTCAACTTCTACATAGCACTAGCAGTGATGGTATCAGTGGAGGCCCTGGAGGGACAACCCTGGTCAACCCAGTTCCAAGCCGGAGCAACTTTAAAAAAATACTATTAGTTATATTAGTTTCAGACATTTTAAATAAGCCTGTATCAGGCCTATATCCGGACAACTTTCGGAAAGAAAAAGAAAAAAAAGAGAAAGAAAGAGAGAAGGTAATAGTTCTATTATACCCAGTTCCAGGCCCAGACAAATTAAAAAGAAAATTGCAATTCAATTCTCTTTCTCACTCTCAAGCCCAATTAACTTTAATAGTCTAAAATCCACCCAACACCCAGTAACAGTGTACACCTATAAGCCTCTCCCCAATTTCCCAGAGTTCTAAAGGAAAGCCATCTCCCTCCCAAGTTGTCTGTACCTGAAGCCTCAACAAGAATTCATCACTCCTGTGCTAAAAATGACGAAGATCAAGCTTGGAGGTTTAGTTTTTCTTTAATTGTCTTCTTTCTCTGATATATATATTTTTTCACAATTTTGTTTTTAACAAATAGTGGGTTTGCGAGTGAACATTTTGCCTGATTGTGGGTTTGCAATGTAGTCTTTGAATTTGGTTACTATTGTTTGTAAAATGTTACATTCATGTATATTATATACTTGTATCGTGTGATGCTAGTACTATTTGGATACAATTTTTACTCACGGAATCCATAAGACTCACCCCTCGCTTGTAATTTTTTTTTTTTTAATAACAGGAGGTCGGTACATGACGTCGCCGAGCTTGTGACTTGCCAATTGAGTACGGCAAGGTATCTCCAAGATCTCAGAGTTGCAGTCAAGGATGAAAGTTGCAGTTACACTAGAACTGTGAAGTGTCTAAGTTTGGTATGATGTACAAGTCTAGTTATTTGTCTTGATTAGGATGAGGACGGAGCGAAGCTCCTGGTTGTTTTTGTGTTAGTGTTGTGTGAAGTCTTGAACATATGTGTTAATATTTTGAGGCATATTCAATATTTTTGGGAACTCTGCCGAAATTTTTCAGTAAGCTGTTAATTGTTTCGGAAAATAAAATTTTACAATAAACTTCTATTATATAAGAGTTACTATTCCCCTTTGGATGGGCCAAGAGTCAAGTTTGTTACTTTGTTTTGAAGTCAAGGTTATGGAGAGTTGGTTATCCAATCTTCTGCCCAATCATTTCTCTGTGAGGGGTATGACAGTCATACTCTGCAACTCAAAGATCTCCTTGTTGTCGAAGGGCTGACAGGCCTCCTGGCCTCCAAACTCGCCTCCAAGTTTGCCTCTGGTTCTGACTCCTTTATTGGTTTCATTTTGGAAGGTGATTCCCAATTGGTGGTCAACTCCAAAGGTCTCTCTTGTAAGTGGGCAATTACTCCCTTTATTTGGATTCCTTGATCTCCTCAATGGTGTTAGTTTTTGAGTTTGTAGGAAAGTTTCGCAGGATTGTAATGTACTTGTCCATAATTTGCCGCACTTGGCTTCTAATGCAGGTCCCTTTAGGAGCATGTCCCAGTGTAACCCTCTCGATTGATTCACTGTTGCCAAAAAAAAAAAACTATTGTCATTGAAGTTGAATAATTATTTGATTTTAAAATCATCTCGAAGAAGGTTTGGGATAGTACCCTAGCAAGTACTCTACTAGTGGACAACAATAAGCATACAAAGTGCCCACGCCAATTGAGCAGACTACTTATTGTACCAATTTTTTTATAAATATTCTTTTGTGGCAAATAATACATTACAATTAAGAAAAGTAAATAAGTAAAAGTGGATTATGCAATACCCAACTCTTTTTTTTAAAACTATTAAACTTATTTGATTGGATCGCAACCATTGATTCTTAATAACTTATTAGAGGAACTATTGAAAAATATAATAATTATATTTCCTCTCCAAAATGTGTATTGATTTCTCTTGCATAACTAAATTACATAAAATTAAAAAAATTAAACCCCAACACAAGCAAATTTGATTGGGATCTGAAATACGTTATCTAAGAATCTAATTAAGCTCTATTTTATCATAAATTTGTCTAAAATACATTCAGACCTTGTAAGATTTGACATGAATTCTTGGAACCCCAAAGACCCATCTTAGTCATTTCGAATTACAAGCATCTTCAACAGGCATTGGAACGAAACGCAAAATTGTATGGGTTTGGATTCTCTAAAAGACGAAAGTTTTCAGAATTTGTTGAAGAAATACTTGTCTAAAGGGAGAATCCTGGACATTATAGTCATGGAGAACGAAGGGATTTCTGCTACAGCTTTTGGTAGTGATTACAGAGGAGGAATTATTGAGGTTTTGCACAGGAATTTGGAAAAAATATGAAGGAGAAGAAGGCCAAGAGAGATGGCGTGGAGAGTGAGCAGGAGAGAGAAGCATCTTCTTTTTAGATTGAAAAAAATCAAATAGGGTACAATTGAATTGAAAGAAATCCTAAATCTAAGGATTTTCCTGAAAAACAAGGTTGTGGAAATCAGAAATCGTGTTTTTTCTGCTTTTGTGTCTCATCTGTAACTTCAAATTATCTGTCGGCGTGTTTTTCTTTCTAAATATTGAAACTACAATATTCACGGAATATTTCTTCATTTTACAACAATATTATTATTTTTTTTTTCATAAACTCAATTAGGGCAAGTTTTATTTTGTTTGTGGTTGTAAATCATGATTTGAAATATTAAATTATTTTTTTAGTTTTGTTTCAATGATTTTAAAAATTGTGATTGCAAATCATGGTTTAAGATTTTATTTATTAATTTATTTGATATGTAAATTATCAAAAGAACATTCATGAATAATATTATAAATTATTAAAATCATGAAAGAAAAAAAAATCTTCAATTTATTAAAAAAAAAATGACATCAACAGCATTTTTTTATTTTTGTGTGTTCTTTCAATAAAAAAAAAAAAATCATGTGATCATTACATTCAATTTATATATATATATATATATATAAAATTCATAGTTATTATTTATAAATATAAATAGTTATTGGGGAATAATTTTTTTTTTTAAATGAAAGGCAGACGGCATCTGCTGTATCCCATTACCTTGGCAAATCGTGGTCAAGATTTCAGCAAAAAAATAATAATAAATCGTCGGTAAGACAAACCAAATGAGTTCTTAGTCAATATGTAAAAAATATTTGAATTAGAATTTTAATTTATTGAAACCTTTATGAACCTTTTATAATTTTAAATTTGGTCAACAATTCTAAAAGAATTTAAAATTAAGCTTAAAGTCTAAAGAAATAAAATTAATAAGCATTCTTTATCTCTAGAAAAGAGAACCAGTTCTTTTATTTTATTTTTAATTCATCCTTGATCGAAAAAGAAAAAAGAAAATAAAATATCTCATAATTAGTAGAAGGTGACAGCTCATTCCTAATTAATCTTATATAACTCACAAAGGTTTAATGTGATAGTTATACAACATGATTAATTAATTAGAATTGTTGTTGAGTAGATTCAATCTTATCATTTCAAATATAATTACTAGATCAACTTAAATAACTTCATTAAGAAGCATCTTAATTGCGTTATAATAGATTAAAGGTTTATTTATTGTTTTAGTTTTTGAGAATTACATAATTTTTTATTTTAGTCATTGAGGTATTATATTTTTTAATAAAAACCTTCATGATTCAATTTTTTGTTAGTCCTCCAAGATTTATTTTCTTTAAAATTGAATTATTAATTAATCCAAGATAATTAAATTTTGATGAAACATAATATAATTACTTGCTACGGTTAAGAATACAAAAAAAATTTAATTATTAAGTCAATATTCATGTAATTTTTCTTTCCATGCATTAATATTTATTTTTTTCATCATCACTTAAAAAATATATTAGTTAATTTTGTTAGTTTCCATCTCAATTTTAATAATTTTGACTTGATTAAGAATTTAATTAAAAAAATTTAAATCATGAAGGACTAAAATATTAAATAAGCTCAGATTAAATGATACACTTGACATAATAGTAATGTAGTATCTCCAGATCCTCTATTGTTTTTTTTTTTTTTTTAAGTGGGAGTCATGCACCTTTCTACCTAGATTTTTTTTTTTTTTTTTGGAATTAGAAATACAATATAGAGAGAGAATCCATTTTCAAATTAGCTATTAAGTTATTTTAAATTTAGTGTATATATAAATTCACTAGACTTATGAATTACACAATAAAATAAAAGATGATGGGTCTCTATTATCATAAATCTTTAATTCCTAATAACAAAAATTTGACTTCAAGTACTTAGAATGATATAAAAATTTGGACCAATATAAAGTTCACATTTACTATGAACATGTCATTATAATTTATTTTTAAATATATTAAACTCGTGAGTAATTATTATTCTTAAGTTTTATCGAAGATAAAATCTCATTGATCTTTATACAATAATTTGCTATTTGCTTATTTTCTATATCTTTGATAAAATTATATTTTAGGTCTTATATTTGTTAGTTTATGTGAGTCTCCTCTTTCATTTACAAAAATATTTATGAGCAATTTCGGGGAAAAAAGAAAAAAGTGCAATTTCAAGGATCATCCATGCAAATTCGTATAGTTATGAGGAAGGGAGCAAACGTTAGTGCTGGCCCCGCGATTCCTTTTATCCTCCAATCGGAGCTTTGTTTGTGATCTGCGTCGGCCAGCGTCAGAAATAAAAAGGACATGCTTTCGGATGAAATTAGAAAAGGGCCCTATTTAAAAGACTTTATTGCCCCTTAGCGCCATAGCCAAAGCCAAGAGTCCTCTCACCTAAGCAAATATTCATCTTCAAAAATAACATAATTTTCTTACTAATAATGTATGCAATATAATCATATGATGTATAAGAATTTGGTTATTTTTATAAATAGAGAAAAGGTTTGTATAAGTTTTAAAAATAAAGAGAAAACTCTATAAGTTTTAAAAGAATATTACTTGTAATATGGGTATAAGAAAAATTAAAAGAGACTAAATAGATAAATAAAGGTAGTAAAAAAAACTCCACACTTATCTTTTATACACGGTCTTAAATTTCAATCATAATGTTTTTGAGAAAACATCACAACGATTAGAATTTAACGATTTTAATTAAAGGTCTTAATGAGTGTTTGAAAATGAATAGAAAATTTAGTAGAGTTGCCGATAAATCAATAAAGAAAATTTCAATCACACCAAGAAAGTAATAACACAAAATGGAAAATGGAATTGGAATTTGGAATTTGGAAAGCCAAACTAAAAAGAAAACACACCAAAAAGAAAAATACATCGTTGACATAGTTGCTAGAACATAGAGATAAAGTGGCAGGAAATGAGTTATAGGTGAAGTTAACTACTTGTTTGTTTGGTTTGTAACTGGGTATTTTTTACCATTCTTGACTATTTTGGCTAGAGCTGCTTGGCCAAGATTAAGCCCACAAACATCAGCAAGTTGTACTAAATACAGCAGAACATCTGAAAGCTCTTCTTCCAAATGCTCCTTATCATCAGAAGACCAATTGGGTAATCCTCTTGCAACTTCTCCTTTCCATTGAAAAATCTCTGATAGCTCTCCCACCTCTCCTACCTGCGTAAATTAATGTTCATGTTCAAGTTCAACTATAATATACGGAATAAAGCAAATATTATTACAATGAGTTGTTTCTGATTTATAAGTTCTTACAAGAGCTAGAAGTAGATTTCTAGGACTGTGATACTGATCCCATCTTCTGACTTCAGCAAATTCTGCAAGCCTATCTCTAAGTTCCTGAAGAGAAACATCTTCTGGTGCTCTTGAAAATTCATTAGAGTACTCCATCTTATTTTTTGTTTTTGCTTTCTCTTACTTCTATGATTTAACAATCTTGCTCAATAACTCATGCATGTCCAAATTTATATAGAGGTGAGGGGGAGACACCGTGAAACAAAGAGATTTTGATAGGATTCTTTCTTGCTTTTTTTTTTTTTTCCAAATATTCTATCTAATAAATATGCACTAAATGGTTATAGTGGAATAGCACTTGAGTGTTTTGCCTGAACACAACAATCATGTGAAGTATGGCAAATATATGGATTTTTGGACAAAAGGGTCCAAGTCCCAAAAATTTTGGTCAAAATGGTAATTTTTTTACCATAATAGCCAGAATGGGGTAAATGATGAAACCGTGTTTTCAAAACACGGTTTTCAGGGTCCGACCTGGCGTGCCAGGTCGGACCATCGTCCACATCAGGCACTCGCGCGTGGCGCGCGAGTGCAGGATGAAACCGGCTTTTCAAAAGCCGGTTTCATCCAAAAACGTGTCCCCCGCGGGGCTCGTCGGTCGGCCCCGTGGGGGGCAAAAATACATCTGAAACCGGCTTTTCAAAAGCCGGTTTCAAACGTTGCAGGCTACCCTCCCCCCCCCCCAAATTGCGTCGCGCATGCAGGTAGCCTGCAGGGCGACCCCCCCTCCCTCCCCCAATTATCACCCCTCTCCACCCCCACCCTTTCTCCTCTATAAATACAGAGGCAGAGCAAGAGGAGATCACCGCCTTCATTTCTTATACATTAACATTTTCTTTCTTTCTGTCAATATTCTCATGTTCTTTCGATTTGCAAGGTAAAATCTTGGTAAGTTATACAAATTTTAATTTAAAATTTTTTTATTAATTAAATTCTCATGTTATTATTGAAAAATTTATTACGTATATTATTTAATTTATATTATTTATATAAATTCGTGATATTTACTTATTAATTATTTAAATTACGTATACTATTAAAAATTTTAAAAATAAAATATAAATAGAAATTATATAAATTATTTAATGTTACACGATATATATGTTTTGTTTAGGATTATTGTTGAAATCACGTTGCCGGTGTTGATACTTTTTGCTCATTTGCTTCTTACCTGGTAAGTCATAAAGTTATATTTATTTTATAGAAAGTTATATTTATTATTATTATATGCATGTATCTATATTTACAGTAGTTTTATATTATAATTGTTGAAATATTAATTTTTATTATTTGTTATAATTAAAAATTTGTTGTAATTGTAATTTTTATGATAATTGTAATAATTAGTATATTTATGATATGATAAATTATTAACTTTTTAATTCACATATTAATAAATAATATTTATAAGTTTAAAATAGTAATTATGTGACACTTAATTAAATTAGTAATTTTGTGACGTTTAAATTAATTAGTAATTTTGTTTGCCTTAAAATAATAATTTAATGAGTTTTGAAATAAATAATAATTTTTGTATTTGCTATTAATGTAATTAATATATTTATTAGTAATTTTGATAATTTTAAATTAGTTAGTAATTTTGATAGTTTTAAATTAATTAATATATTTTAAACGAAAATATAAATTATTTAATTCATAATAATTTTGGTAAGTAATATACCTATGATAAAAAGTGATTTTATTATTGTGTTAGTATTCGTAATTTTATTTAAAAATTTGTGACTAATTTATAAATAAATTTTTTTTTGGGAAATTTATAGTAATATATTTATGATAAATATATAATTTTTCTATTTGTATGATTTGATATTTATAATTTATAGATATTATTTTTATGTTTTAATATGTAATGAGATTTTTTATAAATATATTTGAATATAATTAATTATGTTAAGTAATATATTTATGTTATAATTATGGTAAGTAATACATCTATGATAAAAAGTGATTTTATTATTTTGTAAGAAATAGTAATTTTATTTTATAATTTGTGTATTATAATAGTAAATTATAATATGAGTATTATATTATAATTTGTATCATTTATTATTAGTAGTTGTCTATAGTTAATCTATGAAAATACTGTGAATTCATTAACAATATAATGAGAAAATTTTATAATATTTTAAAGATTTTTGAAGGTGCAAGTTTGATAATGGAAGAAATTGGAATTATGTGTTACATTAATGGTGAGATGCGTACTGGTTCGAACGGGCTTGAATACGATTCAGGTCCCGTTAAGTGCATTCGTGTACCCAAGCGTATCAAGTATGCAGAGTTTCATGCTCGTTTATGCAAGTCCTTAAAGGTTGATAGAAGAAGAGAGTACCTGACTATAGTTTGTCGATGTCCGAGTACTATAAATAATTCAACCCATTATAGTCCGGTTGCAGTAGCTGATGATGAGGACTTGTATAGCATGTTACAGCATGCCAGTGAGCAAGGCCCTGGATTTATTTTAGAGATTTATTTACATAGGCACGCACTTCATGATGAGTCTCTGTCTCGTGTTCAGAGTCACGACACACTTGACCCGAATCCTGAAAACATATTCATGGAATCTCCCACCAGTAGGCGCCAATACGATCAGCTCAGTTCTCATGTTGCAGGAGAGGCATCAGCATCTCTTAGGTCGTATTCACCGATTACTGACTTAGAAGCGCCTGAAGAAGATATTGGCGATGGAGAAGATATCCCTGATTTGAACATTGATCCGCATTTTAACATTGAAGTGGATGATGATGATATTATCGAGGCTCCTGAAGAAGATTTATTTGCCGAATATGTGCCGAATCCCTTTTACACGGACGTGAACATTGCCGGGGCACGTGTCGTAAATCCTGTTATTGTTTCAAATGCACAATGGGAGTTGCATAATGAATTTTACAATGGCATGTTGTTTAGCACGAAGGTCGAGTTAAAAAATACTATTAAATACTGGCACATTATGAACCACGTGGCTTTCGTAGTCGTTGAGTCCAAAAAGGACACATGGGATATCAGGTGTAAGCTCCACGAACAAGGATGCAAGTGGAGGTTGGGAGGACATTTTAGTAAAAAATTTGAAAAGTTCCAGATTACGAAATTGGATGCCGCTCACAACTGTGTTTACAGCGGAATGACTCAGGATCATTATAATCTGGACAAGGGGATCATTGCTGAATATATCAAAAATACTATCAATGAAGACCCAACTACACCAGGAGCTGTGTTGCTTACAATGATAAAAGATCACTTCCATTATAGTCCAAGTTTGAGCAAAATATTCAAAGCGAAGAAGAAAGCAATAAATCTTGTGTTTGGTAATTGGGAGGAATCCTACAATGAGCTTCCCATATATTTAAATGCACTTCGTGTCACTAATCCCGGCACGCGTTTCGAATGGAAAGTGAACCCAACTAATCATCCTGGACAAGTTATTTTTCAACGAGTATTCTGGGCTTTTGGGCCATCTATCGAGGCCTTCCATCATTGTAGACCAGTTCTTCAGATTGACGGCACATTCCTATGTGGAAAGTACACGGGCAAATTGTTGGTTGCAACTGGTGTTGATGGTAACAACAGTTTAGTTCCAGTTGCATTTGCAGTTGTTGAGGAGGAGAACACAGATAGTTGGGGATGGTTTTTAAGTTTGATTCGCATGCATGTAACGCAACGGGTGGGTATTTGCTTAATATCTGATCGTCATGCCGGGATCATTACTGCTGCTTCAGATCCTCGGAATGGCTGGACTGAGCCTTATGGTTATCACCGTTTTTGTGTTAGGCATATTGCAAGCAACTTTCATAAGACCCACAAGAATATGAAAGCAAAAAATCTCCTCATTCACACTGCGAGTCAAACTCAAAAACGCAAATTTGATAAATATTTCAAAAAGTTTGTTCAGTTGGACTCTGAGTATGCTGCATGGATTGGTAGAATTCCTTTGGAGCAGTGGGCATTGGCACATGATGGAGGTCACCACTTTGACTTCATGACCACAAACTTGGGGGAGTGTATGAACAATGTCTTGAAGGGAGCGCGACAAGTCCCAATCACTGCACTGGTGCGGTTGACATTTTACCGGTGTGTCAAATATTTCGTGGAACATCGGGCGTACATTAATGCTCAACTTGGTGCTGGCAATCAATACACAACCGACACTATAGAAAAAATCCAAAATTGGGCAGAGAGAGCAGGTGGACACGAGTTGAGACAGTTTCATACCGGTTTGGGGATAATTGAAATAAAGACTCAATTTCGTGGATGGCAAGCCCGAAAGGTATAGCAACAAACCCCAGCAATACATGCAACGTCTTGAACGTGCACATGCAACAAACCCCAGCAATACATTCTCCCATGCTCACATGTTATAGCAGCTTGTGCAAGCATGCATCTGAACTATACCGACTTTATTGGGGAGTGGTATAAACTGATAAATCAGGAGCTTGTATACACTCCACAATTCAACCCAGTGATGCACGATGACTATTGGCCAGAATTCCAGTTCCCCCATGTGGTTCCCGACATGTCCAAATTGCGAAAGAAGGGTAGGCCGAAAACACATCAAATTCATAATGAGATGGACATTACAGAGTCCTCGAGGCAACTTAGGAGTGGTTTATGTAGGCAAGAAGGACACAATCGTAAAAATTGTCCTAACATTACACGATCTTAAAAGACAAGTTCCATTATCGCACTCTTTACTTTAATGTAAGAGTTTTCCTATTTATGTATTTGTTTCTACTTTTTTATTATGTAGATATTAGGCATTATGTCCCCCACATGTCATGTAAAATTATTTTGACATTAATAAACATTATTGTCGTGTATGCATATTAACATTATATTTGATTTGTCTTTTGTTATGCAGATTCATGGATCCCGTTGGCCTAGTAGATGTTTCAGTCCTTAGATTACACGATAGCCATCGATCCGTTAGAGTTTTCGCGGATCACGAGATTTGTAATTAACAAATTGAATTACTATAAATAATTTTTCAATTTAATTTTATTAGCGAAAATGTTCTTACTAATATGTTTTTAAAAATTTAGAGCAAGGCCTATGTCCTCAGATGCCGTCGGAGGGAGGCGGTGTTCGGCCGAGAACTTCTTAATAATATTAATAATATTAATCCTCGAGTATTGGAGTACATGACCATGGCAGGTTTTGGCGGTCTGATTAGGGTGGGGTTTATTTCGCTTGATTGGCACCTTGTGACAGCTTTAGTAGAGCGATGGAGGCCAGAGACTCACACATTTCATCTGTCGCACGGTGAAGCCACCATCACACTACAGGATGTTAGTATTCTGTTCGGTTTACCTGTTGACGGTGAGCCTGTCTCTGGCCTAGTTGGTGCTGACGTCGCAACTGAGTGCGAGCGATTATTGGGAGTTGTGCCCCCTGCTACAGCTGTTAAGGGTAACACATTGAAAATGAGCTGGTTAGGATTGACATTTCAGAATTTTCCAGCTGATGGTGATGACATTACAGCGCAGAGATATGCACGAGCTTATATATTACAGCTGATGGGTGGATTGTTGTTCACCAGTAAGACGAGTACACATGTGCACATTTGTTTCTTATCTCTGTTGGAAAACCTATATGTCGCAGGACAGTACAGCTGGGGGAGTGCCTCCCTGGCATGGTTGTACAGGGAGATGTGTCATGCCACTCACCTTGATGCTTCTGAAATTGCTGGACCTTTGATATTACTCCAGGTATGGGCATGGGAGCGACTACCATTTCTCGCACCGAGGAGGGAGACAGACATTCCGTGGGATAATCTTTGTCCTTTAGGCGCGAGGTTTGTAAAATTATTAGTTTTATGCATTTGGCTACTAGGATGTGTGGTACGTAAATGACTTGTAATTAACATTTTTAATTACTTCCAGGTGGAGAGTAAAGTTCAAAGTAACTCAAATCGGCCATAATGCGGTGTCTTGGTATAGAGAGATGCTGGACAGGATGTCAGCAGACCAGGTAATTACAAGTGTATCTTATATCTATGTATCATTTAACAATGACATGTTTCAAGGTTTTATTTATTAAAACGTTGACACAGTTTTTGGATTGCAGTTCATATCATTACCCTACATTGATGATGGGGTGAGACACCTGATACCAGACTATTGTTATCGAGACCATCATATTTGGGGTGCTAAAGTACCCTTAATATGTTTTCATATTGTTGAGTATCAGAAAGTGGATAGGGTAATGCATCAGTTTGGATATCAGCAACCTATACCAGAAAACCCTACTGACATTGAGGCCGATCAAACCTTGCACAAATTTGATCTTCGGGGACGGGGCGTCACTGACTACCGTTGGCTACATGCTAACCACATAGCCATTTGGGGCATGAGATACAATCTGGTCCAGATAGGTGATGTTTTGGGAGTTGCACATGGTCATGCTGCTCATACAACCGAGTACAATGAGTGGTATAGACGTATCAGTAGGAGATATCTTACACGAGTTGGTCTTATCCATGCTGATCCAGCTCCTTCCCATTCTACTCATTCGACGTCATCATCATCATTGTCATCACAACGTCGCAGACGCAGTAGAACTGATGTCCCTGGACCGTCGGTTTCTTATGGACGTGTTGATGCTGATGTCCGACCATCAGATGTGTACATTCCATCTCCGGCACATATGTCTCCACCTCTTCCACCTCCTTATATGCCCAGTAGTTCATCTATGTATCATCAGCTTATGCCGGACTTTGCACTGCAATCAAGCGAGGTTTTTAACTCTCCCATACCGCAGGTGCCATACTTTCAGTATGGTAATACACCTGCATCATATGACCCAGGTATGGGTTCAGGTGTGCAAGCTGAGGAAGGATTTAGCGGTGCTGATGACATACCTCCCTTAGACGATCTTGGTGATAGGGCTGATGTACCAGCTAGGCGAAACCCGGCAAGGAGGAGAAGACCACGCCCATGTGGTACAGGAGGTCATTTTTTGTAAATCAGTATTTCCCGAAATCCTTATATAAGTTTTTTAATTTTTAATTTTTGTGTTTGTTACTTGTAATAGGAAAAGTCTTCCTGGTTTATGTTTTAATTTAGTTATACTTGTAAATTAAAATTTATAATAAAGCATGTAATAATTAGAATGAGTTAATATAAGTGTGTTCCATTAATTTTTAAAATAATTTAATGTTTTTTATTCTTTCTAAATCATTTCAAATAAGTTTAAAATTTATATACTTTAAATTAAAAAAATTTAGTAAAACTTAATAATTTACAATATCATGAATTTTAACATTTTAAAATATCATAACCTATAGTAAAAAAAATTTTCATACATTATAGAATTAAAAAATTAACAAAAATCTTAAATTGTAAAAATACAAAATTTATAAATTTATAAACTGTCATACACTATAAATTTAAAATTTTTCATATATTTTTAATTTCATATAATTATTATACACTTTAAAATTTCGTGGAACATTTTAAACTATAAATATATAAATTAACATATACTTTATATTTAAAAGATATCATGAATTTTAAAAATATTTATGATAAAATTAAAATGTAGGATAAAATCTTAAATTCTAAAATTTTAAAATTATCATATATCTTAAATTTATAAAATCTTTTAATATAAATTAAAAAATTAATATATATTTTAAATTTCAAAAATATCATATAATAAAACATTAAAATTAAAAATTATCATATATTTACAATAAAAATTTAAAAACTCATTAAACTTTTACAAAGGTCATGAAATTTTTTTTTTGAAGGTTTGTATGTTTTAATATAATTATTATGTAAAATAAAATAAGCTAATTTATTAATTAATATGTTTATTAATTAATATGATTATTATCATATATTTTAAGAAAAAATTTAAGAACTCATAAATTTTTACGAAAATTCATCAATTTTTAGTAAGGTAATGAAATTTTGTTAGGATTTATATGTTTTAATTGAATTGTTACGTTAAGTAAAATAAATTAATTATAGTGTGAAGTGAAATAAATTAATTATGGTATTTGTATATTGTAATTTAATTAATATATTAATATAATTAAAATATTAATGGGAGAGGGAGAGAAATTATTTTTGGGGGGGGGGGGGCCGGAATTGTTGAGGGGGGAAGGGGGGGGCTGGCTGGTAGCATTGCAGGCTACCCTGCAGCACTGCAGGGTAGCCTGCAAAATTTGTCCCCCGGGCGGGCCCTGCGGGGGACACGTTTTTGGATGAAACCAGCTTTTCAAAAGCCGGTTTCATCCTGCACTCGCGCGCCACGCGCGAGTGCCTGATGTGGGCGATGGTCCGACCTGGCACGCCAGGTCGGACCCTGAAACCGTGTTTTGAAAACACGGTTTCATCATTTACCCCATTCTGGCTATTATGGTAAAAAATTTACCATTTTGACCAAAATTTTTGGGACTTGGACCCTTTTGTCCAAAAGTCCGCAAATATATCTGAATTTTTTCATCCATGACTTGAAATCACTTGCACCCACCTCCACCACAGATATCTTACTAGGAATATAGGCACCTAAAACCTCATCCTTTTAGCATCGCCAATGTTTGTGTTAAATAAAATAGAGGGAGGAAAGGAATTGTGAACTTGGTTAAGCAAGGAGTTGTCAAATCAGCCATCGTTTTGACAGAAAAGTGGTTGATTTATTTATAATAAATAATAAAATATAAACTTTCATAACAAAATAATATGAAACCTAATAATACATTATTATTATCATATTTCTAACACTTTGCATATATTTGTGGTATCTAGCAGCTTCAAGTCCCTAAAAGAATCTATAGATTTGTTCCTTGGAAATTTGGATTTATCATCCACTTAGTTGATGGAAATTTGGTAAAATTCGAATTTGGTTTGAATGCTATTTGAATCGAATTTCGAAAATATATTATTCAATTCAATATTCGAAAAATAATTTGAAATAGTATTTGAACTCGAATTAATATAAAATAATTTAATTTTTTTATTTTTACCAGAATACCCTTAAAAATTAAGAAGTTTAAAATTTGATTCGAATTCGAGTACATGAATCTAAATTTAAATAGCTATTCGATTTGTATTCAAATCCCAAAAGTTATTCAAAATCTTAAAAGATTTTGCTTCCTTTCTATGTATTGTTGAATGTATATATGGACAAAGAGACGTATACCATTAGCTAATGCAATATTTCTTTTAGAGTACGAACACTACTAATTAGTAGTTTGTTCGCTTGTCATAAATGACACTTCAATATGACCAAAGGTAGAATAGTAAACAATTTCTTTCAATCTTTATCTTAATATATATAGGGACTATGCTCCTAGGAAACAATTTGGATTTATCGAACACTACTAATTATGTGGTGTTGGTGGCTGTCTTGTTGTTACACTCAGAAATCAACATGCTATTCATACAAATCTAGATAGTAATTGACAGGAAATGCAGCCAGTCTCATATAGGGACTATGCTCCTTTTGGCATAAAAGAAAAACGTTTGTATTGGTTGTTCATACTCATATGCTCTGTCTGTTGGCGTACATCTATTTAAGGAAATTGTGCTGGCATCTATATCCTTTTATCTTTCTCATTTCCCTCACATCGAACTGTTCTGTTTGGTTATTACACAAAAACAACAAATGCGTAATTTAGTCTTGGGGAGAATTAGTCAATCAATAATCTATTTCTATTGAAGATACAATTTAGATTTTTTTCTTATTTGAGATTTTGAGTTGCTTCTTTTAGTTTGTTCATCACTTCATTGTAATTGTAATTGTACTGTCCATCTAGTAGTCCGAAAAACTTGTTAATCATATTTTACGTGGAGATCATTCTTTTTTGCAGAGTTGGCTTACAAATTTACTGTAATCAAATTTTATGCCTTTAGTCCCACATTTTAGTACTTCTCATTACATTAAAGTTTGTCTATTGATACTTAAAATGACTCACATATCTGAACTAATGATTCCCACGCTCTATCAACCATTAAACATCCAGTGGGAAGAGGGACAGGTGATCGATCATAGCAAGAAAAAAGAACTCCACATACAAATAAACTTTTTTTCTTCCCTGCCGCTGTTGCAATGTCAGCCTCTGTGGGGTAAATGTCTCTTTTTGTGCTGAACAACGTTGAGCAGATCAAGATGCCTTTTGCCTTTCAGGTGCATCTTCAACTCATCCTCATTCATGCTTCAAATGTTACACAGTGGACAACATTTTCTTTGCAGTGCTTTTTGTCCATCATCTTTCGTAGCGCATTCCAGTTTTTGAAGTTTAAGCTTGTGCTTTTGACCATCCAAATGATGCTTGAGGGAATCTTCATTCATGCACCAAATGTCACATATTTCACACTCAACTCTCTCTGCTTTGGTACTTCTGCAACCTGAGTGAAATCTTTCCGGCCAAATTTCAAATTCTGTAGTTGAGCCCCATGTTTCTGGCCCCTTTTACATGCTGCTTAAAAGTGATAGCACTTGAGCTTTGGACTTAGCAGATCTCGCAAAATAATATATCTGTCTTGTTCTTAGGAACTGGATTATGATAAAATGGCTCACATCGTTGAGGTCATGGCAATTCAAGGCTACTAGTTGGTGCTTGCTGCTTCACTGCTGAAAAACTAGGACTTGGAGTTGAATATGGACCAGGACTCCAATTTGAACTTGAGGACTCCAATTTGGACTGCACCTAATATGTGCATCAAAGTTCACAGGATATAAAATGGAACTAACAAAAATTATTAACGTAAGGAGTGTACCTTATTTTTGTCTTCAGGCAAGAAAAGAATGGTGTGGAGAGGGATTTTTATGTGGTCCTAGTAAGTTGAACTCTTCATTACGAGAATTATATTTCAAGAGCAATTTACGGGAAAAGTATAATACGGATATAAAATTATTAACAAAAATTATTAACGGGAAAAGTATAATACTCTGAATTAATCCAACTCACAACATTAAAATGTATAATTATGATATGATGAATTTGATAATAGAGTCACTTCAGCCAGCATACTAATAACTGCAGGCTACAACGGGAGCGTGACTTTCACTCCTAGTATCCTATCTCTCAGCAAAGATTGCGTGAGTATTGCAGTTAAACTCACAGATAAAAAGGAGACACATGAAGTATTGATGAAATGAAACATAGTAAGTTATACATAACTAATTTAACAACGCGCAGTCATGTATATGATGCATCCTCATTTTCCTCACCTGCAAAGGCATAAGATATTTCCCATAATTACCACCTGGATGCAACTTCAACAATTCAACCTTCCTTCGATATGCCAATTCTCTTTGAATTGCAAGCTCCACTTGCATTATGCTTTCACCGGTAGCATCAGACATTTCCATATAACACTCCTAATCTCTACACTTTGGTTGTAAGTTTTCCACTAGTAGTACTTGAGTTCTGTAATACAAATTAAATTGTCTAAGGCACCCTTTACACGTTACTGAAAATTCCCAAGAAACTGACAGAACAAAATAGTACCAATTTTTAATAGATGAATAATTTCCAATAGAAAAAACACAATACGGAAATTGGTAGTTCAAAGTTCAATTTAAAGATAAAAAAATCAATCCATAATAATCTAAAGAAACTCATTCATAGTTTGGCAAACAATGTAGAATTGTAAATCCATAAGCTAGCACCCTCTTATGGTTTAGAGGTTATTTATTATGTCTATGCCATATGTTTTTTCCTCTCCACCACCGTGTGGGTTTCCTGGAGACCATCAGAAATCACAAGTCACCCAACAGGACGAATCTACTCTCAATAATAGAAGTCAAAGAAAGAAAACCATGCGTTCAATCTATCAGTAAGCCAAACTCTGTCACAGTCATGGAAAGAGCCCTAAGGTACAAAACACAATCCAACAAAAATGTACATACAAGAGAGAGAGGAATAAACAATGCCATCATATTGGAGGACTTAAAGAGTGAGAATGAAAAACTGGCACCCATAAGTCCATTACAATGACAACCCAGAGATAATGTTTGAAATAAGAATCTAAATCCATCAAATGGTAGACCAAGAATCAGGTCCTGTTTCTTTTGCAGAAAATCAAATCCCAGAACATATGAAAAAAGATAAAGGAGATTCAAAGAAAATGCAGATGATAGAGCATACCCAAAAGCTATTTGAGAAATTAAGTTGAATTAGCCATCGTTGGTTCACAATTCGTGCAAGTTGAACTCTTTGAAGAAATGAAGCCCTAAAAGACTCATCTTTTAAAGATGATGATGAAATGAAAGAGACCCGGGGTGGGGGAAGGTATTTTAGCAATTAAAACAATGGCTTGGGTGTTGAGTCACTTAGTCTTATACTTGACCAAGTCTTTATTATGGTTTGCAGGCCTAGTTTATAAGAGTAATGGTGGGAATCTGTTATTTAGTGGAACAGTGTTGAACTATTTTTTAGCAAGTAGATTGAACAGGTAGAGTTTATCCAGTTTTTATAGGTCTTGCACGTTGGATTATGGTTCCTAATTTTATGTTTTATCAGTTGGTTTTTTGCTCTATATAAAGAGCATTGATTGGAAGTTCTAAACAGAGTATGAGAAAAAGTCTATCTATATTTTCTCCATCAACCTTTTCTGTTTTCTTCCACTTTTCTGAACAGTGGTATCAGAGCCTGGTTGAGTGTAAAAGAAGGAAAGAGTGAGACACGTGAGGTGAGAAAGAAAAGCTAAAAGTGAGAGTCCTCAAATAAGTCAAAAAGTAAACAGCAGCTTTTATTTCTTTCATTTATCTGTCTTTCTATGGCTCCAGATGCAAATTTTGTGCAGGCAGCAATCCTACATTTTGATGGTCATTATGATCATTGGAGCATGCTAATGGAGAATTTTTTGCAGGTCTAAAGAGTATTGGTAGGTTGTAGACTCTGGAATTGGAGAGCCTACAAAAGATGTAGTTTTGACGGATGCTCAAAACACAGAGCTAGAAGGGAGGAAGTTAAAATATTTGAAAGCAAAAAATTATTTTTTTCAAGCAATTGATCGGCCCACCTTGGAAACAATTCTTAGCAAAGAAACTTCCAAGGATATTTGGGATTCCATGAAGAAAAAATATCAAGGTTCTTCTAGAGTGAAGTGTGCACAGCTTCAAGTCTTGAGAAAGGATTTTGAGACTCTACAAATGAAGGATGGTGAATCTGTCACTAACTACTAGTGCCAGAACTATGGAGATAAGCAATAAAATGCATTTTCATGGTGAGAAGATGGGTGATGTCACCATTGTGGAGAAGATATTACGTTCATTAATAGCAAAATATGATTATGTTATCTGCTCAATTGAAGAATCTAAAGACATAGATGCACTCTCTCTTGATGAACTGCAAAGCTCCTTGCTGGTCCACGAACAAAAGATGAACTGAAGTTCAACTACAGAAGAGCAAGCTTTAAAGGCTTTTACCTTTATTCATTTCTCAAATTCTAGAGGAAGGGGTAAAGGTAGAGGCAGAGGCAAAGGTAGAGGAAGGGGAGATCAAGGCAATAGAGATGGCAACAAGCACTTCAAAGCCGATAATGATCAATTTCAAGGACAAAGGTAGAGGACAGGATCAATATTTTGACAAATCAAAAGTAGAGTGTTTTAGATGTCATAAATTTGGTCATTATCGTTCTGAATGTTATACTAACCTACTTAATGATAAAGAAAAAGGAGAGAACTCAAATTTTGCAGAGAAGAAGGAAGTAGAAACCTTGTTGATGGCAACCCAAGTTGATAAAGAACCTGAGACAGATGTTTGGTATGTGGATACGGGTTGCAGTAACCACATGTGTTGAAGTAAGTCTTCTTTCTCTTATTTAAATGAAGATTTTCATTCTACAAGTAAGTTTTGGTGATTGTTCTACTGTTAATGTGATGGGAAATGGTGATATTAAGATAAGAACCAAGAATGGTTTTGGAGAAACAATTTCCAATGTCCTCTATGTTCCTAACTTGAAAAGTAATTTGTTAAGTGCTGGTCAATTGCAAGAAAAGGGTTATGTAATCACTATTTAGTAGGGTGCTTGTGAGATATATGATCCTACTAGAGGAGTTATAGCTGTTGTGCAAATGGGTTCAAATAGGCTGTTTCCATTGAAGATTGATAGTGTCCGATCTTGTTTGATGGCTGAAGTGAAAGATCCTTCATGGCTATGGCATTTTCGCTATGGCCACTTGAGTTTTGGTGGATTAAAAGCCCTCCAGCAGAAAAATATGGTGACAGGGCTTTCTCAAATTACTATTCATTCCCAAGTTTGTGAAGAATGTGTTGTTGGCAAACAACATCGTTCTCAGTTCCCTCAAGGAAAGTCATGGAGAGCAAAAACTGTCTTAGAGCTGGTTCATTCTGACATTTGTGGACCAATAAATCCATCTTCTAATGGGGCTAAAAGATATATAATTACTTTCATTGATGATTACACTCGAAAAACTTGGGTTTATTTTTTACAAGAGAAATCACAAGCTTTTAGTACATTTAAAAGCTTCAAGGCACGTGTTGAAAATGAAACAGGAAGGACCATTAAAACCCTCCGTACTGATCGTGATGGAGAGTATTGCTCAAAGGAATTTGAAAATTTTTGTGAAGCTTATGGCATTCGAAGAGAACTCACTAACTGCCTATACACCACAACAAAATGGTGTATCGGAGAGGAAAAATAGAACTATTCTCAATATGGTGAGAAGTTTGCTGACTAGAGGGAGAATTCTAAAGACTTTCTGGCCAGAAACAGTAAATTGGAGCATTCATATCTTGAACAGAAGTCCTACTTTTGCTGTTCAAAATATGACACCAGAAGAGGCTTGGAGTGAGAGAAAACCAGCAGTAGATCACTTCAAAATTTTCGGCTGCATCGCATATGCACATGTTCCAAATGAGAATAGGAAGAAACTTGATGATAAAGGTGAAAAGTGTATCTTTCTCGGTGTCAATGAAGTATCCAAAGCATATAAATTGTTAAATCCACTGACAAAGAAAATTGTGACCAGTAGAGATGTTGTTTTTGATGAAGAAAGCTCTTGGGATTGGAATAGGTAGCAGCCTACTCCAGTCATTTTTGATAGTGATGCTGAAGAAAAAAGCCAGCCAAATACAACAACCTCTATGCCTGGAAACTTCATCAAATACAACTCTAACAGTTGCTGAAATTTTACCAACAACAGTAGAAGCTACTGATGCAGCAATTCAATCTCTTCAACGTGTTCGAAAAAGACCTGCATTGGATGAAAGACTATGAGGTAACTGGAATTGATCAAACTGAAAATCCAATTACCCATTTTGCTTTATTTTCAAATTGTGACCTACAACTTTTGAAAGTGCTGTCAAAGGAATCAAAATGGCAGAAGGCGATGAATGATGAAATTGAAGCCATTGAAAAAAATGATACTTGGGAGCTATCTGAACTTCCAAAAGGGCACAAAACCATTGGTGTAAAGTGGGTTTTCAAAACAAAACTAAGGGAAAATGGTGAGGTTGATAAGTATAAGGCGCGATTGGTGGCTAAGGGATACAAGCAAGAATACGGGGTTGACTATACAGAAGTCTTTGCTCCAGTTGCAAGACATGATACAATCAGATTGGTAATCGCATTGGCAGCTCAGAATTCTTGGCCTATTTTCCAGTTGGATGTCAAATCTGCATTCTTGCATGGAAACTTGGAGGAACAGGTATTTGTAGAACAACCTCCTAGCTATATTAAGATTGGAAATGAGCATAAAGTGTATAAATTAAAGAAAGCTCTTTATGGATTAAAACAAGCCCCACATGCTTGGTATAGTCGCATTGAGGCTTATTTTTTGAAAGAAGGTTTTCAAAAATGTCCATATGAACACACACTTTTTGTTAAAATTGGAGATGATGGAAAAATGCTTATTGTCTGCTTATATGTAGATGATCTTATATTTACTGGAAATGATAATGTCATGTTTGAAGAGTTCAAGAAGTCTATGATGGTTGAATTTGAAATGTCTGATCTTGGTATGATGCATTACTTCCTTGGCATAGAAGTAGTGCAGTCTGCTAATGGAATTTTTATTTCTCAAAAGAAGTATGTACGAGAAGTTTTGGACAGGTTTCAGATGAAGGATAACAATCCTATAAGCACTCCAACTAAATTTGGCTTGAATCTAAACAAAGATCATGAAGGAGAGAACGTGAACAACACAATTTACAAGCAAATTGTGGGTAGTTTGATGTTTTTAACTGCAACAAGACTAGACATAATGTATTCAGTGAGTCTAATAAGTAGATATATGGAGAATCCAACACAAATGCATCTACTAGCTGCCAAGAAAATCTTTCGTTACTTGCAAGGAACTAGAGATTTTGGATTGTTCTACAAGAAAGTAAAATGTCAGAGCTGTTCGGGTTTATTGACAGTGATTATGCAGGAGATCAAGATGATAGAAGGAGTACTTCGAGTTATGTTTTTATGTTCGGCACAATGGGCTGTTTCATGGTCTTCCAAGAAGCAACTAATTGTCACCTTGTCAACTACAGAAGCTGAATTTGTTGTTGCAACAGCTTGTGGCTTGTCAAGCAATCTGGCTGAGGAGAATTCTTGAAGATCTGCACTTCAAGCAAGAGGAAGCTACTACAATTTATTATGACAACAGTTCAGCAATAAAGCTTTCCAAAAATCATGTTTTACATGGCCGAATGCAAGCACATAGGATGTAAAGTTTCGTTTTTTAAGGGATCTCACGAAAGAAAGAGTCATTGATCTTATCTATTGCAGAAGTGAAGATCAAGTTGCTGACATTTTTACCAAGCCCCTCAAGGTCGCTGCATTTCAGAAGCTAAGGAAGTTGCTTGGTGTTGGCATGCTGGAATTAAACTGAATGTTTGCAAACTTTCAGTTTAAGGGAAGGACTGTTGAGTCACTTGGTCTTATACTTGACCAAGTCTTTATTATGGTTTGCAGGCCTAGTTTATAGGAGTAATGGTGGGAATCTGTTATTTAGTGGAACAGTGTTGAACTATTTTTAACAAGTAGATTGAACAGGTAGAGTTTATCCAGTTTTTATAAGTCTTGCATGTTGGATTATGGTTCCTAATTTTATGTTTTATCAGTTGGTTTTTTGCTCTATATAAAGAGCATTGATTGTAAGTTCTAAACAGAGTATGAGAAAAAGTCTATCTATATTTTTCTCCATTAACCTTTCTATGTTTTCTTCTACTTTTCTGAACATTGGGGTGTTATGGTCATAAAGAAATGACAGCCAACAAAAAACGTGCCAAGAGTAGGCTACAAGTAATACTGTACAAAAGGAACCGATAGAAATGGAAACTTTGATTGGACTATTTTCTTTCTTTGCTTGTTTTGGGAAGTTTGGAATAAATCTTCAAGACAATTGAATTGAATTAAATCTTCAAGGAGACATTTTATTTTCAAATGATTCTATTATAAAGTAAACCCTGCATGCAATTACCTTTAGAGATTTTATTGTTATTTTTTAATATATTCAAATATCATCGCATTGCACTAAGACATCAAATTTTTTTTTATCACAATGTTTACTTCTACATTGCAATTTGTAATTTCAATTCAAGGGAAGACAGAAAGATTAAGATGAGAATTCATCATCTTATGATTAAAGATGAATGTTCTTGTAAGAGCTTGTTAAGAGATATGAATAAACAAAGAATTTAAAATAATTTATGTTGTCAATTATTCTATACTAATAATTTTAAATTATATGACGGTGCTTATAAATAAGGGCTCCACCATTGTAGAGTATTTGTAATCCATGAAATAATATTAGGATCTCATCTTTCCTAGAGTTGGTGACCGAACCACATACCTCACTATATCAAATCACTTATTTATTTTAAATTTGATACACTTGCATCCTCTCTTGTTATAACAACTAAATAAATAGAATTGAATAAAGTTCAATTCAATTTAAATCAATTTTGAATGTTTGAAACAGATCATTAAAATGATTAAATTCAATTCAATTAAATTGAATTATATTGTTTAGAATATAAATATAATCACTGGAATTCAATTTAATATAATAAATTTATAAATTTATTCTCCCATTACATAAAAAAAAATGATAAAGATTTATGTCGTTACTATGGTACCTAAATTAGATTCATTGACATGGTTAATCTATGTGTAAAATCATCGTGTGTAAAAATACTTTTCAAGTACGTATATTTTAAAGGTGATGTATAAAAGCTAAAAAAGTGTTTAAATGAGTTAACATAAAAATACCGTGAGATATAAAAAAGTTGTTTGATTTTATTTTCTTTCAAAAAATATTAGCATTACAATATTAAAAAGACCATTTGACAATTTTGACAAATATTATAGTTATATTTGTCTAAATAAAATAACTATAAAATTCATTTGAATTTTTCATGTTTTTTATTTGAAAAACTTTCTTTTTCTAACTTAAGCTTTTAAAACTCTAAAAGCTCAAAACTATTTTGCAGTAAAACTTAAAAAATGAAATCCAATAACTGTTTTAAAAGTTAAACCAAACAAGGAAAATTATCCTCTCTTACACACGTCAAACCCTAATAGCTGTGTACAAAAGGTATAGCGGCGGAGGTGAGGAGGGAAAAAGTCTCTGTGGCATAATGGAGGCTATATTTATCTTTCTAAAGGTTTAGGACTGATGTAAAATTGAAATGAAAAAAAAGGTATGTTTATCCAAATAAACTTTTAAGATCCAATTGAACTTACAATGTGTTTGGAACAAGATTAAAATAGAATTCATTTCATTTTAAGAGAATTTATTTTAGTTTAAATATTTTTTCAATACTACCCTCAAATTTTATTTTTTTAATTAAAACTAGTATTGAACTAAAAATATAAAGACAAGAGATAAATTTTTGTTCAATAAACAAAAACAAATTGAGAAAAAAAAAACTTATAGTTTGTTTGATGAACATTTGAGATGAATTGGTGGTGACTTTTTATCGATTTATCTAAATGAAAAGCATGTGTAATATTAGGGATTAAATGTCATTTGAGGTGAATAAAATAATAACTTATCTTAAATGAATTCTACAAAATGAAATCCAATCTATTTGGTGTGGATTTCAAATGAACTTCATTTAAAATCTATATCATTTCATTTGTTCCAAACGTAAAAAATATAGAATTTATTTGAAATGAACTTAATTCTATATTTTTAAGATATTTCCAAACACATTGTTAATAGAAAGAGTGTTTGTATTTAGGATCAATTGCATTTTACACATATGAACTACTACCTATTTTGCAATAATCCTCATTAATTAACTATCAAATTAGGTACATAATCCCTTTACTTGAGTTATAATTAACAAATAAATCCCAATCATCCATATCAATAATAAAATCTAACAAATTAAATAGAAAATATTAAATTATCCTTATTATAAGTTTTTTAATTTAATTTATTTTATGTTTTTCAATTTTTATCTCTTATTTCTTCTTTTATCCTTTTCTTTTTCTAGCAATTAAAATTTTCATATTTATCTAATTTTAGTATATTATTTAATAGTTGTAATTAAATAATAACAAAATTAAAAATTTGATGAAAATATTATCATTGAAATAACAACTTGTAGAATTTTTATAAATGAGAAAAATAATATTAGCAAATTCATTAATAATTTAAATATTATGATAATAAAATAAAAATTATGAAGGAATTAAATATTGTTTATGTATGCTAAAATTGAATCAATATAAAGAATTTAGTTTCATAGAAAATGAAAAGAAAAAAGATGTACAAAAAGAGAAGACATAAAAAAAAAAAAAACTTATGATGAGGGATAATTTAGTACTCTTTTATAAGTTAATTTGTTAGATTTAATGACTGATTTGGATGTGTGGATGGTTATTTGCTAATTATAACTGAAATAAGAGAGTTATATGCCTAATTTTATAATTTATAAGAGTTATTGTAAAACATATGGTAGTTTATGTGGTTAATACAATTGACTCTTGTATTTGATTTTAATATGGTCAAACCTGATTATAATTAGATAATCTAGATGTTGAGTGTTTGGTTAGAAATTTTGTAAGATTATAGTAAGATTTTGTTTCTAAAATTTTCTAACTATAATCAAAAAAAGAGAAGAAGTAAGGATTTGATGTTTTTTTCCCCACTTATAATCAAATTTGAAAAATAAAAAACTATGATATTCCCATCATTTTTCATAAATTACACCCCTAATACTAATACATCACTCATGACTTAACTCCAATGCCCATGTAGCAATTTTAATAGAAAAAAAAAATTTAAACTAAGCAATCAATTTTATCAACTACTGAAACAATATTTAGTTAATTATTTCACAGATTATAAGTAACTCTAACCAAACACTTTATATAATCATTACATAATTTAAAACTTAATTATAATTTTTAAATAATTCATAGTATGATTATCTATTATAATCAAATAACTTTAAATAAAAACAAACTAGCTTTTAATACTGTCTAAATCAAACCATTTTTGGCAAGATTTCAAAATGAATTTAATTCTTCAAAAAATAATTAGTTCAAAACCAATGTCTAAAGTCCTGGATAGGCATACCTAATCGAATTAGTCAGATCGTCACTCAAGTGCTATTTTAGATTTAATTAGCTCTAAAATTTTGAATAACGATTGATCCAGATTGAGTTGGTTGACTCGGTGGTAATTAAAAAACCCGACCCATTAAAAAAAAGGATAAGAGAAACTTGTAATAGACCATTTTTCTTTTCTCTTTAATTTTAATTTTAATTTTTTATTTATTGTTTAACATTAAGTTATTATATGAACATGAAACATTTATATTTAAAAAATACATATTTTTAATTATGGTATCACAAGTCAACCCAGTTGTTGAACCAGTGATTCGGGACCCAGGACACTTATTTTTGTCACCCTCTGTTGAGGTTTTAAAACACTGTTCCAAACATACCCTTACTAAGCTTAAGCCTGAATTAATCATAAGTAGCTTCTTTGTTTATTTGCTTTTCAGAGAGTAGGTACAATGCATAATACCGAAATTTATGATTGTATGCTATCAAATTAAATTACTATTTTATTTAAAAACCTATATTTATAGTGAGTAATAATGATATTTAATCATGTGTATATTCTTAAGGGGTGTTTGTTTCGGGTCATAAGAATAATCCTCAAAGCATATGTTGCCTGGGTAACGTAAATTCAGGTAAACATTTTCTATATAAAAATATTGTCCGTGTTTGATTATGTTCATTTTTTATCCTTCTAATTCCTTTAAAAAATGAACATTTTGGCATAAAATCCCCTGAATAAAATTAAATTCTGCATACTATCATATATTAAACAATACCTAATTAACAGACTAAATATCCTATACCTATCTAAAATTAAATATTGCATACAATTTTCCTGAGGAAAAATATAAACGATAAAATATATATCATTACTAGTGATTTTTTTTTAACAAAATAGTTTATTCAAAGCTTATATCCTACTACAAAGCTATCTAAGAAATGAAACACTAGAAACAACATAAGAATTCATCAAAAAAGAGCTCCTACAACTTTTATAAACAATTGCAACCTCAAAATTAGTGAATCAAAGTACTTTCAATCCAGAAACACCTTAGAATGTGACTATTTTCTAGATTTTAACTTCGGCAACTTCCACAAGTCACAAGATAACCTAATTACCTCCTTTAGCAAGAGAAAGACATTATGTCAATCTCAAAAATTCCAAAACCAGTTTTTAGCCCTTCAACAAACTGTCGCTTTCTAACTGAGAATTCACACTTCAAATAAAAGATCCAGTTTTCCAAGTGTGCATTAGATTTGTCTAGTTCCTCGTTACAAATTTTTTTTTATACCAACTAATTATTCTAACAAAGCTAGTTTTCCAAGTACACATTCCTATACTAAATCAATCCATATCTCCAATGATTAAATTGCAAACAACTTAGTTTGTCCAACCATATGCATCATATTAAAAGAAGCACATGATATTAATAGAAACCATAAATCATATGCAATATATTATACCAATAGAAATACCTGTCCAACATATCATATGCATTATCCATCCATAATATCATATGCAGCATATGCTACAAATAGAAAACCACAAATCACCATACTGCCTACTTTTTAAACAACATGCACATGACAAAGAACTAGTTGATCTCGTTAAACACAATACTTCTTGTCACAAAGTTAGATCATAAAAAACTATTGTTCATCAATATTCATCCAACTGAAACATTAAGATCTAAACTCTATGTAGACCAAAATATACAAAAAAAATATTCTTCTTATCAACAAGCACTGCCTAAACAGAAGCTACCTTCAAATTTTCTAATATTTTCCCACTTAATGTCCTCTAAAACTCTAAAAAAATATTCTAGTTAGAAGACACTTGAAGGTTAGCTTCACTGTTTGCTCATCTACATCACTTAATCCCCCAACAAAATCTTTATATATAATGCCTTCTGGTTATCAAGAAGAGAGAAGAAGAAATTTGTTTTGTTCCCATCCGAGCTCAAGATCTCACCTACTTAATCTTTTGGATTGGAGTGAAGCCTTCTATCCTTGGAGGTTGCTTCAAAAACATTCAACCTCTTCTCAGCTCCATCTTTCTCAATCTCAAAATATTTAGCAATCTTGCTAATGTTTACAGTTGCCTTTTGAGACACATTTCCTAAGTTTTTCGCAACATTGACTAAATTTGCCATTGAATTATTCCTACATGTAGCCCTTTCTTGTCACTATTTTGCTGCTACCTATTAGTATTCACTTTACCTGAGTTTTAGACACCCTCATTAATGTTTTCGTCATTTTCCATGAGCAGAGAAATGTCAACATATTCATCCACCTCAACATTATAGCATGTAGCTTTATTTGTAGTCACAAAGTCATCCCCTTCCATAGCCTCTTCCCTTTCTAGTGCCTCCCCTTTGTCCATTTCCTCTACTGCATCTACAACACCCTTCTGCACCTTCCCATTAGCTCTATCTTTACTAAACACATTCCCTAGTTTGTGATAAAAAGAAAACATTTCTCTCTTAATCCCTTTGCAATGAGGTAGCTCTTTCACATATAAACAAAGAATATCCAATGGTAAATGCTCACTTTCTAAGGTAACATAAGTAAACTATATATACCTTACACTTGCTCCATTGTCACACACATATGCTTTTCATTCCAACCAAACCCATATGCATTAGGACTTATAACATTTCAGCTATACCAAAGTATTGTTTCTTCAACTGCTTCATTCTAGAATTAATGTGTGGATTGACCTTAAGCTTAGTACCTAAAAGTTTCTTATGCAGCTATTCTTTCAATTGACTTGCATATCTTGCCCTAAATGTCTTATTATTTGACTTCCACTTCCTTGAATTTGCTAAGTCTTCCAAGCATTCTACTAGCTTAAGATCCTCAACAAAAGTCTAATGGTGTTTGCTTTTAGCAGTCCTTTTCTCATTTCTTTGTGCAGCCACATCTAAACAATTACACATAATGCATTTAAACAAAAATCTAGTAAATAATGATGCAACAAACTACATAAACTAACATTCAAGGAGAGGTAAATAGTTACAAACCACATAAACTAACAAACACATATTAAATTGTGATGCGACAAACATACAATCCAACTTATAAAACAACCATAAAATTGAATATATAAAGCTAATACATATAAAGCATTTATTATATAAAATCATTTGCAAGAATACTAAGTATTGATATCCGTTAAATAAACAACCAAATATAAAAACTGAATATCCACATAGACTTAATACATATAAGACATTTATTATATAAACCACAAAAAATTGTGTAATGTTCGAATTAGGCCTCTTCTTGCCTCTAATTATTGAACATATCATTTATTCCATTTTCTTGAATTTGCTAAGTTTTCCAAGCATTCTACTAGCTTGAGATCTTAACATAAGTCCAATGGTGTTTACTTTTACCAGTCCCTTTCCCATTTCTTTGTGCAGCGATAATTAAACAATTACATATAATGTATTTAAACAAAATCCTAGTAAATAGTGAGGCAACAAACCACATAAACTAACATTCAAGAGAAAGTAAATAGTTACAAACTAACAAATACCTAGTAAATAGTGATGCAACAAACATATAATCCAACTTGTAAAACAACCATAAACTTGAATATATAAAGCTAATACATGTAAAGCATTTATTACATAAAACCATTTGCAAGATTACTAAGTATTGATATCCATTAAATAAACAACCAAATAAGAAACTGAATATCCACTATAAACTTAATACATACAAGAGATTTATTACATAAACGACAAAAAAATTGTTTAATGTTCAAATTAGGCATCTTCTTGCCTCCAATTATTGAACATATAATTTATTCCACTTCCTTGAATTTGCTTAGTCTTACAAGCATTCTGCTAGCTTGGGATCCTCAACAGAAGTCCAATGGTGTTTGCTTTTACCAAGCCCTTTTATATTTCTTTATGCAAGCCATAGTTAAACAATTACATATAATGTATTTAAACAAAAACCTAGTAAATAGTGATGCAACAAACCACAAAAACTAACATTCAATGGGAGGTAAATAGTTACAAACCACACAAGCTAACAAATACCTAGTAAATAGTGATGTAACAAATGCATAATCCAACTTGTAAAACAACCATAAAATTGAATATATAAAGCTAATATATGTAAAGCATTTATTACATAAAACCATTTGCAAGATTGCTAAGTATTGATATCCATTAAATAAAAAACCAAATATAAAAAACTGAATATCCACATAAACTTAATACATATAAGACATTTATTACATAAACCATAATACAATTGTTTAATGTTCAAATTAGGCCTCTTCTTGATCTCCAATTATTGAACAGATCATTTGCCATGTTTTCTCTCATTACAGTACAAGCCTCACTTGCTTCTACATATATGACCCTGTTTTCAGCTTCCTCGTCTTTCTTATTTAGATTTTCATCATCCTATTTAATATGTGCATCATCAACTGCTTCATAAGGATCCACAGGCATCTCCCTTCTAATAGTGATTATACAGCAGGGCACATGCTGTTATAATCGTACACTGTATCTTGAAATGATAATAGGATTTCTCCCTAAGTATCCCCATCTATCCTTTAGCATTCTAAATGCTCTCTCAATGATATTCCTAGCTGAAGAGTATTTCATATTGAAGTACTATTGTGCAGTGTTGGGTAAAAGACACGTCCCCCATTCCTTCAAATGATACCTTGTATCTCTATAAGGTGTAAGTAAACCATCATAGTTCATGTACCCAGTATCACAAAGATAATAAGTACCTAATAAGAAAAATTATAGCACTATTTTAGTTGGTGTTATATATAAATAACTATAAACCTAGTACTGTATTAACAACTGCATTATTTAGTTTGTTTACCTTAAGGGATAATCAACTCATTCCTCCTAGAGATTGCATATCTCAGTACCCTAGAGTCAGCAACAAAATCATCTCACCTAACCAACAAATATATGAATTTGCATATTAGGTGCACAAACACTTAATACATTGGTTGAAATTTCATTCTTCTTAGAACTGAACCTAGGCCTATATGTACTCAGCATATTCACTTTGATGTGGGTGCCATCAAGTACACCCAAACAATTCTAATAAGATCATACAAGATATGAAATTAGTATTTGACTCATTTTAGAGTCATTTAAAAATTAGTTTACCATAAAAAAATTTCACCTATCATCATTGCTATCCGCTTGACTAGATTATGGTTGCTTGAAAATGAATCTATGGCATCTTAATATGGAGAGTATGAGCTTTATCATAACTCTGCTTAAGGTCTCAGTTGATTTCATGAACTGCATCTTCACAGTTCTAAATTTTTCAACATGAGCCAGTATATTGAAATCAATTGCTATCCTCTCTTCAATACCCATATTCCTAGTAGGTACTAAACCTCCAAGCTCCCTAAGAATACAATATAAGTTCCTAAATATTCTCCTATCCATCCTACAATTCTCTATGCAAGCTAAGTCACTTTAAAAAGATAATCATTTCAAAATTCATATTCCTATTAATACTTCTACTATAAGCAACTTATTTTTATTTATTTATTGTTAATGGACATTTTCGAAACAATAAGAACTATACAGACCAATAATAGTAAGGTTAGACTGTCTAACAAGTCAAAGTGCAACAACAAGCAAAGCATAACCTTTCCTATTCTTTGTCAATGGTACCAAATCCATTATTTGACACTACAAGGAAAAAAAAAAATATAGCTGTATAGTTTATAAAATATTAGCACAATCTAAAATAAAGAGACAAAGACACTGATAAAGTACATAAGATAGGATGGTTTCAATATATGAATACAATATAGTTGTATACATAGCAGGGACAATAGAAAATGTGCACATGTCAAAGATAAGTTGAGTTAACCTTAAGATATAAACGTAAAGATTATGAGCAAAACACATCAATCATAATATTATTTTAGCTTATAGTTGTTTGATGGTCCTAATTGTAAGGCTTAGATTGTAGTAGAGACAAGTCCATAACAAGACTAAGGCATGAGGCAAAGTTGAAGTAGACAAAATTGTGAATAAACAAAGTTGAAGTAGATTGTGTTATAGTTGTGAATTGTGAATTAGGACATGGGCTTTGGTTCAAAGTTGGTTAAAAGTTGTGAAGTTTGATCTTATATATATATATATAAAGAAATTAGGTATATATAGAAGATTATAGAAGCTGGTTTTGTGAAAGTGGATTTGAGAAACTTTGATTTTATATATGTATGTATATATAAGAAGAAATTAGATATGTATACTAGAGTATAGAAGCTGGTATATATAAAAGAGAATAGAAGTTTAATCTTATATATGTATTATACAAAAGTGGAACATTAATCTAGTACGAAAATAGAGTATAAAAGCTAATTTTTTGTTGGAAGTTAGGAATGCAGGGAGTAGCTTAATTAGACTAAGAAAGGAATAAAAAAAAAAAAAAAACACACACACACACACAACTAGCTATCTATTACTACAATGACAACAAATACAAGAAATTCAGTTGGTCATTCTACTAGAAAGACAATAACAAGTTCTCTTTTATTTTCTTTAAACATTGCATCAACAGCAAACTAAGAAACTAAACAAACTAAGCAACTCAAATATAAATGAAATTAAGGCAGAGAACAAGATAATAGAACTTATAAAAGAAGCATATGGATTAATGAGGAAGATAAATACTTGTCAAAATATTACCCTATCTAAAGAGATTCGTGACAAAAAAGCTATCTGAGAGTTCCATACAATCAATCAATACAAAATAGCTACCATTGTTCTCTTTTTTTTTACTAGCATTATGGTTATTGACTACCAATTAAACCCTAAAATCCCAATAGTCATCATCTCAACAAAACCTTAGATTCCTAATTCAGAACCATATAATCCCAATTTCAGAAAACCTTGAAATCCCAATAATAGAAATCCCTAAATCAAATACACTGATTGAGTACCAGTTTCACATACATAAAATGGAAGTTTCAGGAACTTATCTGATTAGAGACCTAAACTGACAACAAAGAGGAATTCCTCTCACAGCTTTACGAACACTAACAGAAAATATCACTTTCGGGCTTTTCATCAAATGGAGGGATGACCTTGTAGCACAAATGGAGACCTTATCTCTTCTACTATTAGCTGGTTTTGGGACTGATATGGAGAAGAATGGAGAAGGTGAAGGAGAAGAATGAAAAAATCAGAGACTATCAAGATTTCATTTAAGTACCTTTTTTTCCCTCCAGTGTGGGAATAAAATATAGGCACCTAACATGGAACGGTATGATATTCATGTGTTCTTGTGCAAAAGCGGCCAAATTTATGCCTATGCAAAATATTTTGTCCGAATAAAATTTTCAACTCTTGAAACAAACACTGACATAATGTATACCAAACTACATTTTCCTGGATAAAACAATTTATTACCTGAAACAAACGCCCCTTAATAATTCTAGTTACAATTTTTTTTTCTTTGATCGGAAGACATAGAAATTCACTGAATGCAAATTTTGCACATATATTAAGTCATACGTATTAGATATGTCAAATTATCAATGTCTCTATCATTCTATGAGTACCTGAAGTATTTGAGTTCATTTATTTAAGCTTTAGCAAGTAGTGTACAAATGTTAGTAGTATAACGCAGCCTGAAGTGTCCTGAGATAAGAACCATGTTGACACGTATACTGCCATCTGTTTGCCTGGATGTGAGGAAAAGAGAAAAATCCAAGAAAAAGAAAAGAGAAAACTGGGTTCTTTGAGACAACTAGTGTAGTGTTGAAGTATACTTTCTATGTTGATGATAGGATGCTTTGTCAAACTTCATTTAGGGACTATCATCTCCCAGACTGGTTCTTTCCAACTAACCTTGGCCATGGTAGACTTCTCCTTCATGGTCTCCTTTTCTATCTCAACAGAATGGAGTCTAAGGAAGTGCTTTTTGCCGTCAAGATGCTGCTCGAAAGAAAAATTATCAATGCACCAAATTTTGCATAAGTCACACCACTTTCGTTGTTTTGGGTTACATCCACCACTCCTCTTGCTGACTTCCAACTCTTGTACTTTAGCCTTGTGCTTTTGACCTTGCAAGTGCATCTCGAGCAAGCTTTCATTCATACATGAAACTTTACACAATTCACACCATTTTCGCTGAGTCACTGCAACCTCACCTCCATTTTTCTTCCTAAATTCCAGCTCTTGCAGTTTAGCCTTGTGCTTATGACCTCTTAAATGCTGCTTGAAATTGAAGGGGCCTGAGCAGTACACTTGGCAAACCTTACAGCACAAATTATCTGCCTGAGATTTGTAGATGAGATTGCCATTGATTTTTTGTGGTTGTTGAGAAGGTTGGTGATCATGACTGCTTGTTGGTTCCTTCTGCTTGATTTCTGAAAGATGTGGACTCAGAGAAGGACTTGGCCTTGGAAATGGAGTTGCCTGACGATGCAAGTTATCTGTCTGACCTTTGTAAGTAAGACTGCCATGAAATTGCAATGGCTGTTGAGGAGGCAAGCGGTCAGAACTGCTTGTTGTTTCTTTTTGCTTAATTTCAGAAAGGCGTGGACGTGGAGAGGGACATGAACTAGGCCTTGGAAATGGCATTTCCTGATGATGCAAATTATCTGTCTGAGCTTCGTAATTGAGACTGCCATGAAATTTCCTTGGCTGGTGAGGAGGCAAGCGGTCAGAACTGCATGTTGCTTCTTTTTGCTTGATTCTAGAAGGGTGTGGACGCGGAGAGGAACATGAACTTGGCCTTGGAAACGGCATTCCCTGATGATGCAAATTATCTGTCTGAGCTTTGTAAGTGAAACTGCCATGAAATGGTTGTGGCTGTTGAGGAGGCTGGTGCTGAGCACTGCTTGTTGATTCTTTTTTATTGATTTTTGAAATGTGTAGACTTGAAAAGGGATTTGAACTTGGCATTGTTGTCTTCATTACCTGACGATGCAAATTATCTGTCTGAGCTTTGTAGGTGAGACTGCCATGAAGTGGTTGTGGCTGTTGTGGTAGCAACAGCTCACAAATGCTTGTTGGTTCTTTCCGCTTGACTCCTGAAAGGTGTGTACTTGGACTCGGAGTCAAACTTGGAGCTGGAAACTGCATTAGTCTGGGAACTTGACTTGATGACGTAACCTGATATGAGCATTATGTTAATTCACAGACTTTTATATAATGCTGATCTGAAAACCTTTTCTTTAGGGCCTAAAAGAATACTATCAGCATAATGTGAAGTTGAATACTTAAATCAGAATGCGAAAGGTTGAGTCACATTCAATACATTATCTTCTAAATATTCAAACCTATAATTCACACGAAACTTGTTTAAAGCAGTTTCAATTTTGAAATTTCAAAGTGGCAGATCATCCTCATGTCAACATTTCGTAATGTTTTATAAAAGGAATACTTTTGGCAATTGATTATCTTAAACAGAAAGGTACATTCTCATCTTGAACAATTGAGTCCAAAATTCAAAATTCAACATTAGTTTATAGCGATATAAGCAAAACCCTAATTCAATATAAGCAGGTCAGATGATATGTAACATGTGATATCAGCAGGATTGCTTTTGCGACAACAGTCAGATGATATGTAAAACATAAGTGTATCAACTTTTAGACTCCAGTAGACATGCAAAAATCAGAATGACAACCATTAAACAAGACAATGTTAGTGTCCATGCAAGAAAACATGCAAATGATCAGGCTCAAATATCTATCATTGCAAAGAATCTAAACTTTCAAAAATTCAGAAAATGAAAAAACAAGGAAAGAAAGAAGGAAGGAAGAGAAAAATTAGTGTGCTTAAAGCACGTCCAGCAGAAAGGAAACTCGGGGTGGGCTGGTGGGCTCTATATATCAGTGGCCTTAAGAATTAGCTTCTTTTTTTTTTTTTTTTTTTTTTTTTTTTCTGGCCATGCTTTTGGAGTTAGTCACAACTTATAATGGTAGGCAATTAAATGGAAGCTCTCAGTAATAAAAAAAATAGAATTATATCTACAAGGAGACACCATAGAATAGAATCAGCTTGATTCAAGTTATACCACACCATGAGAAGGCCAAAAGGAACATGGGTCGTTCTAATTGTGAAAAAGATTTGACTATCGGATGGTCAAGTAGCATTCTGTCAAAAATGGGGTAAGATTTATCTTGACCTGCAAAGGCAGAAGCTTTTTAGAAGAGCCATCATCTTGTTGTAAGTGTAATTTTGTTAACTTCCTTCTATATGCCAGCTCCCTTCGGATTGCGAGTTCTGGAGGCATTATATTTTCTCCTTTCCCATCTGCCATTTTATGATTTTAATAGTTTTCTTGATAATAACTTTGTCTTGAATTTCACTACACCAGTACATATAATAGTCAGTAATATATCACCAACATTAGCAAAAACAAAGAAAGTAATATTACACCAATAAAAAAAGATTCAAGCAAGAGGTGTAGAACAACCTGACTGATATGCATTTGCAGCATGTTTCCAAAATTTAATGGGATGCATATACAGAAACCTTGAAGCAACGAAGCAGTTAAGTTGCAACGGATACTAATATTTTCAAACAACATAAAAGTAAGTCAAGTCAGTATACAAGCTCTGTAGCATCCATCTAACAAATAATAAATAGTGATCAGATGAAATTTATATATAAAGGTTTTTAATTCTGACTTGATAATCATGACTCAATGTCTACACTCTTAAATGAAAAAAAAAAAAAAAGACAAATTGAGCCATCTTATGGACAAGTCCATGTTAAACGTAAAGATTATATTAGGTTAGCATTATAAGCAATTTAAATTTTTTTTTTTTTTTTTAGAAAGAAGCAACATTTTATTGTTTTTTGCTTTTTGACATGTAGTTATTTTTATGATCCCAGCAAACGAATCAAAAAATGCCATAGTTACTAAAAATCACAATGCAAGGGACTGGCCAACTGCGTATTTGAGTTTACTTCAACATCAAAACAAATAACCGTGAAATCATGAAAGGGAAAGAATCTAACCGTGAAATCATGAAAGGGCAAGAATCTAACAAAAACACCAAAGATTATTTCTCCTAGAAAGTGAATTTTAATCACAAGTGATCAAAGTAACCAGAATGCAAGAATGGCAGCCAACCATTCAATAAAATGGCATTGGTAGTAGAAACCAGAATGCCTGGCAAAGGCCATTTCAATTTACTCATCATCCAGATTCCAGACAATATCTATGAATCCAATAGAATGCAAGAGTCAAACACAACCCCAAATTATTTCTCATAGAAAGTGAATTTACTCATAATAAGGGATTATAGTGAGATAACTTTTTCCCAGAAAGTAAATCTGCAGTAAAATTCTATAAGTTTGAATAAAACAAAATTAGAAGCAAAACCCATAACTTTTATGTCTGAAGTGTAAACAAATGGATAGAAGTTACATATATATATCAGAAAGTAAAAAACCAAACAGAGTCTATCAGTTACATAATTTTTGAGCTACAATAAGCAAGAAATAATTGGAAAAGAAATATATGAAGGATAAAATTTGGGCATTGCTTACCCCAGTTGAAGACGAGCAGAAGACTCACCCAGAGGGGTAACCTGATTTTTTCTTCTCTACCCTGTACTATGACAACAAGTCAGTTTTACTCACAATCAGAATCCAAAATAATAAACACGATAATGGAAATTCCATTGTGAGAGTGAGACAGGGGGTGGCAATGGCAAAATGACAGTTTGTTGGACAGGGCTCTACAACAGAGCATCAATTTTTGCCATCATTCTTGGGTAGAATTGTCACCAGAGCAAAGTTTGAAGGGCTATTTTGGTAAATTTTCCAATGCCATTTCTTTCAAGCTCAAAGGAGCATGAGAGTACTACTGTACTAGATGCTCTTAAAGTACTAGCATGCCAATTTTGCTGTCAATACATGCCTAATGAAGTTATTTTCTTTCTCGTTTTCTTCTTCAATTTGCTTTTTCTAAGTGGTTAAAAATTCTTTTTTCTTATCATAAAATAAATATAAATATTCCTTTTTTCATATATTTGTGCATTTCTTGTTTATGCTAATACCAATAGGATGTATCTACGTTCTTTTGGGTATAGGAACATCTATAGCTAATACAAAAAAGAGTGGGTTTTTAGGTGAAAAATATGGAGCCACATCTTATTAAACAATTATCGGTGCCAGAGAAAAAAATTATATATACAGAGTAATTGCTATAGCAACATTGGTAAATACGGATGAAAAGAATGGTTAAAAGATGGGTTTGATTCTTTTAGTTTAAATCTTTTTATATTAATAGGAAGTGGAAGTTTATGTACCCAAAAATCAAATATAATAGATAACTTTTTTAGGTAAAAACTAAAAGATAATTGCTTCCTTACTCAAAAGAGCTGGATCTGAATATTTCATTTGGTTCACTGGTGGCATAATGCTTTCAATCCAGTTTTACCCAGTAAAAATGGAACCAAACTGGAATTCAAATGTACAACTACTTAAACTCTAGGCTTTCCTTGCATAGGAGGATTTATTTCAAAGAAATGTTTCATTGATGACTTTATGAAGCACTCAGGCCATTAGATAAACTCTGCACTAATTGCAGAAAGAAATTTTTTGCAGACTAAAACCACTAGCTACATTCCCAAACAAGATTTTCTTGTTTTCTCTCCTCCAGTTTGCTTAAAGGAAATATTGCAAATGTTACAGATTCGTAAGGAAATTGAAAAAGAATTCCAGTGTCAGTGACCAAAATTGAGCAACTTCTTCAACATAATGAATGATGACTCTCTTGTGTACAGAAGAATCATTGGAGTAAAGTGTGTGTGTATTGGACATATTTTTCTATGCAAATTATATTACAGCTTTGACTATGAACATTATCTTCAAATTTTGAATTGAATCTTAAACATAATGAGTGAGGAGAGGCTCATAAGTTAAATCATCCCTGGTGCTAGATATCCTGATCAGCATAGCTAGGACCTCCTTCATGTTTGGCCTAGCTTGTGGTGCTTCAGCTGTGCACTTCACTCCAATCCTTAGCAATTCACACATCTCCTCTGCCCCCTCAGCTAGACCAGATCCCATCAGCACAACCGGTGTTACAGTACTACTCAAACCATGTCTGCCATAACCCATGACTCGCCTTGCCCATTCCAACAAACACTCTTCACCTCCATCCACTGCTCGCCTCCCTGTTGCTAGCTCCATTGCTAGCACCCCAAAACTATAGACATCACCTTTTGTAGTAGCTTGCCATGTCTGCCCATATTCTGGTGCAACATAACCTACTGTTCCGGCTACCATTGTGCTTACATGGCTATCCCCAGCATCAACAACTCTAGCAAGGCCAAAGTCTGTGACTCTTGCCTTCCCATCTTTATCAAGCAGGACATTGCTAGCTTTCACATCTCGGTGCACGATTGAAGGGTAGCATTCATGATGTAGATAAACTAGAGCACGCGCTACATCAATTGCCACATCAATTCGCCTCCTCCATGTGAACTTTATTCTATCAGATACAAGATCCTCCAAGCTTCCACCTTCCATGTACTCATAAACCAGTATTTTCTCCGATCCATTCAGACACCAACCATAGAGTGTGACAAGGTTTGGATGTGGCCAGCCAAAACTATTGCCACTCAGTACCTCCATTTCAGCTCGGAATTCCTTCTCACCCTCAATTCCTTCTCTTTGGAGCTTCTTCACAGCAACTTGTCTCCCATCAGGTAATACTCCTCTGTACACTGTTCCAAATCCTCCTTTCCCAATTATTCTCCCTGCTGAAAAATTCCTAGTAGCAGTCAAAATGTCAGCATGTGTGAAAGCTGCCTTGTCCAAACGAATGACCTTAATAGTATCTGATAACCATTGTGAGGAACTTCCTGAAGTTGATGTCAAATCATGTGGATGTTTTGCATTTTCCAAGAGACATCCAGGTGCATTTGCTGGACTTTTCACTAATAAGCAGACTATGAGAGACAAAGCTCCAAATATCAAGAAAGCCAGTGTTAGAGCAATGAACACAATAAATGCAGCAAATTTTGTTGCCTTTCCGGGATCTTTATTTGAAGTCTTACTTTTATGAAACTTATCTGTGTTATCAATGAAGTTTGGGAGGTGCAAGTTGGGGTTTCCCAAATAGGATCCTTTCTCAAAAGTAGCTAATTGCCCAGTTGATGGAATTACACCAGTGATCAACGGATTGTATGAGATATTGAACTTGCTCAGCTCAGCCAACTTTCCTAAGCTTGCTGGAAACATCCCAGAAAAATTGTTGAAAGACAAATCAAGATTCTGCAGACATTTTATGTTCCCAATTTCCATTGGAATTTCACCTGAAAACTTGTTCCGAGTTAAATTCAAAACCCCAAGCGGCATCCTTCCAATCTCAGGAGGAAGTTTCCCTTGGAATTCATTGATGCCCAAATGCAACAAACTGAAATTCTGCATATTGCCAATATCAGAAGGAATCTCACCCGTGAGCTTATTCCCGCTAAGCTGAACATAACCAGAGATCTGAAATGATCGGACAGATGATCCTGATGCACAAATTGGGAACAGACCATACCCTTTAAGCAACCTATCCCAAAGGCTTCTGCAACTCTTGCTTGTAAGGATGGTATACGCAAAACTGAATGGAGGGTAGTCTGCAGGTATCCATCTCTTCATTGCCAAGCACTCACCAGAAGCAGCGGTAACATGGTCACGTTTCCTGTTTGCTTCAAATGTTGCCATGGCATTCCTTCCAATGTTTGTCAACTCAGAAGGGAACTTTCCAGAAAGCTTGTTGTTTGCAAGATTTAACCATAACAAGCTTGAACAGTTTCCTAATTCACGTGGAATTTCCCCAGTTAATGAATTGTTCGCAAGCATCAGCCATAAGAGAGCGGTCAAGTTCCCCAAGCTTGGTGGGATTGACCCAGTTAACCCGTTGGAGGAGAGGTCAAGTGCTTGCAGGCGAGGCAAGTATCCAAATTCAGGTGGAATAGTTCCGGTGAACTGATTCTTGGCTAACATTAAGAACTTCAAACTTGACATTTGAGAGATTTCAACTGGTAATGGACCTGCAAATTTGTTGCTGCTAAGGTCTAACCGCAAAATGTTCGGCAGCTTGAGAATTCCTGATGAATAAATTCCCCCAGTATAATTATTTGAATGCAATAAAAGGAACTTCACCTGGGTCAATCTCCCAAAAGTCTCTTGTATATCTCCACTAAATTGGTTTCTGGTCAAATCCAAGAATGTCAACCTGCTCAAGTTCACAAGGGTCTCCGGAATTTCACTTGAAAAGCTGTTGTTCCCCAAGTACAGTGCTTCCAGGCTCGAAATCGATCCCATCTCAAGGGGAATTTTCCCAGTGAAATAATTGCTCCTAAGATTCAAATTTAACAAATTCCTGCAATTAGAAACCTCATTAGGAACCTCTCCACTAAACCCATTTTCTGATATGTCTAAAACTTCAAGACTACAATTGTCTTTGAAAACAGAACTTGGAATAGACCCACTGAGATAGTTTTCAGAAACAGAAAACTCTCTAAGTCTCACAAACCCCGTCCATATATCCCCACTGAAATTGTTAGAGCTCAAATCCAAGTACTGCAATTTCCGACACTGATCAAAGCAATTATCAATCCTACCAGTAAAGTTATTCCCTGAAATATTCAAAGTGACCAAATTGTCACATATTGCAGGAAAATTAAACCCAACTTCCCCACGAATCCTATTAACAGACAAGTCCAGGGTCACCAAGCTACTCAACCCAGTTAAGTTCACCTCCCCTACAAGAATATTATGTGAAAGATTGAGATAAACAAGCTTTTGGCATCGGCTTAAATCCGGTGGAACCAAACCCCCAAATGTGTTCTTTGATAGATCAAGGCTGGTTAGTTCAGTGAGCTCCGAGAAGTTTTGGAATATTTCACCGGAAAGATTACAGTCAGAGAGGTCAATACCGATGACCCTTTTCGCCGTCCCGTTGCCGGAGCTACAAGTGATTCCACACCATTCACAAGGATTTGAGCTCTGCTTGTTCCATTCTGAATAGTTTCCCAAGTTTACATGATTCGTTTTGTTGAGGCTGTGCTTTCAGTTTTAACAGAACTTCTCTGTCTGTGTCCAGAGACAGAGAATCTCCGGCGACAACTGTTACTGTAAAAAATAATAACATAAACAAAATCAGCCTCGTAAAATGCGAACAATTAAACAATAACTTCACAGACAGAATCATCCTCGACAAACCCAAAAAGAACAGAAAAGAAAAATAAAAACCCATGAATTTTTTACTGAATCTAAACAAGCATGAGATGTCACAAGGTTGAATTATATTCACGTAATGATGATGGGTTTCTTGCTGCCATCAAACATATATGCAAAAATGGAAACTTTTTTTATTGGGTTTTTCCTTTCTTGCAAGAATCATTGATTTTGTAATGTGGGAATTGAGAAACTGAAAGAAAGAGATTACAAATCAAATTAGGAATGAAAGTTTTGGGTAATTACCTGAAATCAGAACCCAGAAAATGATTAACGAGAATCGCCACAAATCTGTTTCCTCTTCTGACATTTATATTCCTAAAACAATGATTTTCTTCTTATTTCTTCTCCACCTCTTAGTTGTTTGCCAAAATTCAAAGATTATATGATTCCATTAAAATCAAGGAAGAAAGCTTAAGTGGGTTCTAAAATATTGATAAAGCTGAATGTACTATTTGGATGTTTCTAATTCAAATGTAGTACTGCCTGTTTATACCAAAAAAAAAAAAAACTTTGAAAAACAAAACAGAACTTTGAACACAGGTTCTTAGTTTTCCTAGTTCAATTTTTCTAAAGTTTGTTAGAGAATTTAATGAATAAACTAATCAATAAATGTTGCTTAACAGGATTTGTTTAGGAATATTAGGACTGTTTTTTCAGAGTGAAGAATCTCCCTGGGTTTTAGAAAATTGGAAGGAAGGGGCGGTTGAGCCGCCCTTACTGACCGGTTTGAGAAATATTGCCTCCCAAGTTTTGAGTTTGACCTAACGACTCCAAAAAGAGAAAACATTGTTTTTCTTTCTTTTTTTTCCTAGAAATAGAGGGGCAAAAATAAAAAATCATTGGATGAATCTTATGGTGTGGTCAGAAAGTAAAATTTTTTAGTTTCGGTTTGGATGAATTGTCTATAATCGAATTAAAAATATATATTAAATAAATTATGTGTAAATTAATTTTGACACCACTTTAATACCGTTAAATCAATAGAAAAATTTGTTAGAATAAATCAAGTAATCAAATTTTAATTTTGATTTGGGATAAGAGACATCAACATTTATCAAATAGTCATTAACACATAGGATCCTACAGAGTTATAATTATTTAGGTGAAAAAACAATGTTAATATTTATGCTTCTTTTCTTTATCTCGTCCATTTTTATCAATTTTTATTACTATTAAAAAAAATGATAAAAGCAAGCAAGTTAGAAGTTAAGAGTTATATTAAATATTTTTGTTTTATTTTTTCATCTAGTTTTTTCCTCTCACACATCTCCTTTACAAAGCATTAAGAGCACTAACAATTTCTTGCAACATAACACAATGAGTTGGATTGAAATTAATCTAAAAGAAAGAAATATTAATACTTTAAAATGGTGTCAGTTATTTCAATTGATATAAAGTGTCCTGGGAAGGATTGAATCTAGTTTTCACCTTGAATGAGAAGAGTTTATGAAAAAGGTATAGAGTTATCTCTCATTGTATAGCTCATGGATTCAACAAGTCTCCTACGGATAAAAAAAAAAAAAAAAAGAGAGAATTTTGAAAATAACCAAACAACCATTGTAATTTAGCATAAATTTAATTGTTAGTTTTGTTTTTGCCTAATTAGATAGAGAATTTAAAAAAAAAAAAAAAAAAAAACATGATAGAAGTTTAAGAGAATAAAGTCTCTAAATAAAATGAACATTAACTATGTATTATAATTTATAGGCATAAAAATATGCATTCTTTAATCTCAAGAAATTGGCCTGGTAGCAAAATCTCAAGAGACTTGGGGAGTAAAAAATCTTCATAAGAAATAATTATATTTAATTGAAAGGAACAAAAGTCGTATTATAGTTTTAGAAAAATGTTAAGCTTTACTTTAAATATGTTCATTCCAAGAAAGTCCTAAATATATAATTTTCTTTAATACTCATATAAATAATGTGTAAAATTGATACAAAATGTACATAACAAGGTAGTAGGTATTCAATGGAAGAAAAGTTTAAAAAGTATGACTTATTTCTAAAAATATTTTGCTTCCTTCAAAAGTAAAATATAACTTATTATTATTTTTTTCAATAAAACTATCTTTACTTGATGAAAATTTTACTCTCATTTTTTAATTTCATGGTTTCACTCAAAAAATTGTTATGTAAATACTAGTCTATTCAACTTTTGATAAAGATTTATTGAATTGTCAAAGTTGTAAACTACAATCTAATTTTTTACCTGCTTAGGGTTTTTTTAAAGAAATTTTATTGATAAAATGGAATTGAAATAAATTAACTAGACACAATCTCTAACGGATGTAACCTAATCCAAGATACAAAGTACACACGTAATGTCCAACAATACTAAAAAAAATCCATAAATCAATAAGACTTCAAAGATCAAGTTTGTGTATCAGCATACTCTATAAGATGGTAGTCAAAGAAATAAGATGTGTCTCCCTCAAGAGTTGTTGAATTCCTTCACACACACAAAAAAAAAATATATTTTTTATAGTTAAGGAGAGGATCTCTGTCTCTCTCTCTCTCTCTAGACTAATTAAGGCAAATAAATTTGTGCAGATAGTTGAATATCATTTACAAACTAATTAAGTCTTTAATTGTCACTCTCATTTTCAAAGATTTTAATCAAATTCAAAATTTTATAAATTAGCCATTGTTGAACAAGACCAAAAGCTAAGGTGCATAAAGACACACGCGCCATGCCTTCCGTCATTTTCTTGGATTAGGTTTTGTGCTAACCATGTAGTATGTCCCACTCATTACCTATTTTGTTTGAAGGTCACCCTAAAATTAATCTACTGTGTAGATGTGTTTCAAACAAATCCAAGTCAAAGTAGGACTATTTACTAGCTATTAGTACCCAAAAAATGTAAGACTATATATGTTTGTCAAATTTGGGAAGTGCAATATGATATTGTAGATGAGAGATATATAGGTGGTCTAGTTTGTTGGGTTGTTCTTGTCATCATCTTCCTACCATAGAAGAAAAGAAAAAAATGTCACCCTGGCTAGTTTGTGAAGCTTTCATTTAAATGAATAAGTTTCTTCCTTTTGTTAGCAGATCACTATAAATTATATTATTTTTTTACTAGAAATTTATTAGGCTTCTTTCTTTCTTTCTTTCTTTCTTTTTTAAAAAAAATTGTACAAATTTTATCAATGAAGTCTTATTTTAACTGGTTGGACTAAAATATTGAGTTTTAATTACAAGTTCAAATATTTTACAATGTGATTATTTATATGTTTGTGCGAATATTTATACATTTGTAGAAACTATCATATCATCTCTCAAATAAATATTTCACCTAAAAATTTCTATTGAACAAAGTACGTTAATCTTAACTATTCAAAAATAAATGGTTTACATGCATCATTCTTAAATATTTTCTTTAAAAAAATAAAAACTAGTTAATAAATAATACCGAACTTGCAAAAAACACACACACACTTTTTGGTTGGAAATAAGGAAACCACGTTAATCTTAATTACTTCTTTGCAATTTGAGTTTATTTTTAAAACTTTAGCTATATTAATTAATCAAAACTAAATTGAAAAGTGTATGGATTGTATAAAGATTTAACTAAATAAGAATTATAATAATAAATTATATGAGAAGTGTTATTAATATTTGTACAATTTTTTTATAAAAAGAAATAATTATTTAATACCTTTTTAACAAAAAAGAAAAAGAAAAATCAATATTATACTAATAATGCATGGTTCTATATATGCGTGTCAAACTAATCCTTCTTGTAAATCAAATTAGTCGGCATATACTTTCCTAAATTAAAAATAATATCCCTCTGATTTCTGAAGCTGTGCTAGAAGGCATCTTCTGCTTTTCGTCTTTCCACGAGTACATATGAAAATAGAATTACATTTCTTTCTTTCTTTTGTAACCAAAAAGTGTCTTATTTCTTTTTATTTGGTATTTCAATTGAATAATATAAGCATTTTGTATATGTATTAGATATATTGTTGTCTTATCTTTATCTTTTATATTATATAGTTTACTAGTAATTATTTTGGTCCAAACTAACATAGTTAGCTGTGGGTCAGTCTCTGAAATTAATGAATAGAACACATATTCTTTATCCACCAAGTCAATTACATGAAATCTAATCATAAATTGAGATTAATTAATTAATGAAAGTGTGCATAGTCCCTCAACAAAACTATTTGGTCAAATTTCACATCTTACTTGGTAGGTAATTTAATTTGTGAACTTTATAGGGTATTGATAATTTCATAATACGGATATTTCGACATAGTTTCTCGTCATATGTATAATTCACAGTAGGAATGCTAATGAATGAGATCTAGTGAAGACCAATCTCAATCAGTAGTTAATCCAATCTGATTTTATTACAAAAATCTGATCCAAAACTATAATTTTTTTATAATCCGAATACAGCCTATCTTATACTTTTCTTCTTCTTAAACTTCCATACACCTTTGTATTAATGTAAGTGATGGATCCAAAACTATTAATTTTATATAATTTAATTAAATAGAGAAAATTGTAAACAATTTTAGCAACTTTTTGCTTGGCCAAACCCACCATGATCATGATGATCATCTCTAACAAACGTGTTCAAAATTGTAGACCAATTGGCTGTGTTTCTTGTCTTCTTCTACATGAAGTGAACAGCATATAGCTTTCATCCCACACGTGCAAACTAGATTACTTAAATTTGTTGACCATTGACCTTCCAACTCACATGATCACATCACATTGTGCTTGTTTCAAGTCTTGTATAATGGCCATATCCATTATGTAAGATATCTTTTTTGTACTTTTTCTTAACAGCACAGAGCCAACTTGTTCAGTTCTACCCAACAAACGCGTTACACATATACTGGTCGTTCTAAATGTGTCTAATATAAGATGTTGATAGACGTGACAACATGATTTATCTCACTCTAATTTCATTTTGAATTTATTCGGTTTGTAAAAAATCTCATACCATTCAACAAAATGGATGTTGAATTTACAGTGTAATTTTCTAGAAGGAAATAACAAAGATTAGATGGATGCATTAGAGTTGCCTGAAAATTTTGACCTGAGTACATACACTTTTAGAAAATTAGAATTCCATTTCTGCATGCCATCCATTAACTTGTTGACAATGACTTAAATGCTTTGCTTTTCAAACACGAACCAGAGACCATTAGACTAAGAACAAATACAAGTGGTGTGTCTGACTTGCTAAACATCATCATGTTCATTCAAAGTTTTTTTTTTTTTTTTTTTTTTTTTTCAGTCAACTTTTAAACATCCATAATCAAATTCAAATATTGCTCAATAATGAAGAGCATTGTTATGTAGACTGAATGAGGGTGAGTAACATATAGAACTTATAATTTTTTATAGATAGAGTTTTCGGGTATGAATACTTCCTTCATGTCACCTCGTCGATGCAAATTCAAGCCCAAAACCAGGCTTTTCATGCATGCTTAAGCCCATCACCGGGGTCTATTTGATGTAATTTTTACCATTAGAATGATTTAAATTAAACTCGGGTGAGTCTTCCTCTTAATAATTTAGAAATCATTGAAGTACGTATACTTATGGATGTGTAATTTGAACTTAGTTGTTCAAAGAAAGTGGAACTTGTTGAGAGTAGAACAGATTCTCGTACACATCTATATTGTGCAATTATTAATGCTTGCAGGGACTTGTTGAGAGTACTAAACTAAACAGGAAGATTAGATGTATCTACTATGAAACCAACTCTTATACAGGTTCACTAGCATAAAGCATGGAATTAGACCCAGTGATGATTTTGTTATCTATAATGTTATACCAGAATTGGTTATATTGTTTTGAGTAAAATACACTGGCTTAACTTATTCTCAAACGCATACACGTAGTTTATTTTGTCCAAAAGTAACCCTTTAAACTCTGGATCAAAATGTCTTTGAACAGAATCTATTCTAACAATTTTTTAATAAAATTACCAACAACTAAAACTACACCTTTAATTTTGAAACTCATATCATTGATTTCCTATTATCTCTTTCATTTTCTACTAACAATGATAAATTAAACCTCATTTTACTTCAAAATATAATATCAAAAACAAAAATTAAATTGTGCTTGACTGAAATTCATTTAAAAATAATATAGAATATGGGAAGGAAGAAGATGGTGGAGAATAGGCAGATTTGTTTTTGTTTCTATTATTAAAAGAGTGGTTGGATCATAGAAAGAATAAGTATAGGCAATGGGTGCTAGAATTGCGTAAGAGTCTTATACAGTTTGGTCTTCAATTGAAGGAGCTGGATACTAATGGAAGGAATTGATTGTTGAAGAAGCTAAGCTGGCATTGAAGAGAGGAAATTGGTTCCAGGAGCATGTGAGAATTTGGATTGAAGTTTTACGCTAGATTTGATTGATTGGTGTGTTTTATTCAACTAAGATCTTTCATGAATAAACCAAATTGTTTTCTTTTAGTTTCGGTGAGGTATTGACTTTAATGTCTTTTAGATTTACTTAATTGTCTTTTTAGCTTGATGGGCTTCAATCAGAAAGTGATTGTTTCAATGGATTCTTGTTCACCTAAAATGAATGAGATAATAGAAAATCAATGGCATATATTTATAAATTAGAGATTTAGTTTTGGTATTTTGAAAATTTAATTAAAAAACAGTTAGTTTGGATGGATTGTATCCAAAGACATTTTGATCCAAATTTCAAGGGGTACTTTTAGACAAAAGAACCATGTGCATGTATTTGAAAATAAGTCAGAGTACAATGGGGTAAAGTATATTTTACTTAATTTTTTTTTTATGCCAGAACTAGCTTTTTTATGTTTTTGTGTTGTAAGAACTCTATTTAATTTATCAATGAAAATCACAATATAACAAAGAAAAATTGTTCAGAATCTGTTGGCCCTATATATATATGCTCTGTAACAAAAGCTTAATCCATGAATTAGCCCATTCCAGTTAACATACTATACATTCCCCTGAAGGCCTAAACAAGTTCTGCAATGAAAGCCATACTTGGCAGTGTCCTTGTTCTCAAGTTAACTACAGTTTCTCTCTATCTCTCTTAATATTATACGCATTACTTAACTAGGCTTATAATCTTAAGTCCATCATCAGCATGCTCGGCAGCATTTAGTATTACATAGAATGAATTTAGTACCATGCTCCAGTAACATCATGAATGTGTAGGGTTTGTAGCTTAAATTGTAAAGAAAAAGGAAATACACAATATCTTACTCTCACAAAACCCAAACCTCAATTATAACCGATAACCCTTTTTCACACAAAAAGACTCACAAGAAATAGCAGACTACACTTTGCGGCTATTCATCCTTCCAACTACAGAATAGAGCAGCTACTCACAGCTAATTTAACAACCAGAATGAGTACGTTTTAGCAAAAAAAAAAAAAAAGAATAAGGATGAAAGTTAGCATCATTTCATAATAACTATAAGCACAAAGCTGAATCAATCAATTATTATAGTTGTTGAATCAGATAAGCAATCCATACCTTCAAATTCTTACAGAAGAAATACTTCTTATGTACAGTGCAAACCATACATCATCATGCTTAAATCACATGAAACACTTATATAATTACTAAAACAAATTCAAAATCACCACTGCAATATGTCTAAATTATGTATCACCTTAAATTCAGTCTTCGTTTTGGACAAAAGAAAAAAATCTAAGTTTGACATCGTAACAGTTGAAGTAATATTACTATGACTTCTAGAACTTCATGTTCAGCATCTTACCCAATGGCTGATATGGTTTAGGCGTTTCATAAGAAGTTGAAGGACTAGATTTTCTTGGGGTAGATACTTCTCGTAGTGCAGCTAGAGCAGCCTTTCTCTTTTGCTTATGCTCTCTCCATCTTCTTAGCTGATCCTTAACTGCAGATTTAGCTTTCTCAGCTGATTCAGCCCTGCTAAGGGCCTGTTCTGTACGAGTCCTGAGCTCCCCAATTTTCGTTTTTGCAACTTCCAACTCCTCTTTCAAGAGTTCTAATTTGGACTGGGTTTCAAATTCCACCACTGATGCTGGAACTTGATTAGTTTTCTCAGCATCCCTAATCAAAGATTCTTGCAATGAAATTTTTATAGGGCCATCGTTATTCTCATCTTTCCCATCTTCAACTTCTTCCCTTGACTGATCAGTTTGGGAAACTTCGACATCGTGAGAAGGAATCTCAGACTTAAGTTCAAGATTTCCAATCTCGTCAGCTACCCTATTGCCACTCTTGGCTCTCTCACCTGCCTCAGCAGCTGCAGGTTTTGGACTTCTTGCATAAAGCTCAGATTTAAGGAGAGCTATCTGAACCTGTGCTTCAATCTCTCTCTCCTTGATCACATCCAGCTCATATTTTGCCTTCTGTAACTCACTTGTAAGCGAATCAACATTATAATTCAAGCTTCCCAGCTCCTCCTCTGAATTCTTAAGTTCTCGTTTTAACTGATTTAGTTCCATTTCTAATGTCTCAATACAGGCAGATTGATCCATGTCCTTTCTCTCCTTTACTGCCATAGCAGCTTGGAGCTGGTTCAAATCATTAATGACGGTGGAAGCATATTTCTCTGATGAAACTAGTACTTCGTTTGCTTGACTAAGTTCAAACTGAAGAATGTCAACCATTGCAGACTTTAACACAAGTTGATTTTCCAATTCCTGCTTCATTTCTATTTGGTTTTTCAAGTTTTGTACCTGCTCCTCTGCTTGAGCTAATGCTGTTGTAGCTAACTCAATTTTGGCATCTTTTTCAGGAGAGCATTGCAAACTTTTCTTTCTCAGCTTCAATTGCATCATGCTTTGACAAAAGAATAGCTTCGTTAAGCTCCTTGACTTGTTGTACAAGACGCTCTGTCTTTTCCTTTTCCATGTTAGCTGCTAGCTTCCATCCGTTCTGCTTGTGTTAGGGCCTTCAGTTCTGAATCTTTAGCGGCATCAAGATTTGTTTCCACGCTAAACAGCTGTCCTTGTGTGGCTTTCAATTCATTTAGAACACGTGAAAGCTGATCCCTGACCTTAGCAGTTTCCAACAGCTGATCAACCATCTCCTTCATCTTGTTTTTGAGCTCATCTATGTGAGTTCTGGCCCCTAAACATTCATCCATGTACTTATTTCTATCAGTTTCGGAGTCCTTCAGCAGGTTGGACAATTCCTCAACCATCTTTTGGTAGTGTTCCAGCTTTAGGAGTGCTTGCATGGAAGCAGCATCCTTTGCTTCAAGTTGCAATTTGCAGTTTGCCAAGTCTTTTAACAAGGTTTCAAGCTCTTTCTCACAATCATGCTGACGAAAGATATACAAAGCAAATTAATGGCAGAAAAGTCATGACATCTTCACATACACATCCAGGCACACACACAGAGACATATTGGTGCATGTACTTGGTTTTAACTTCCCGAGGTCATGCCAAAATGCACATGTGAAATCAGTATTTTTCTGTAATTGTAACATAAGTCTAGACCTTACAGTGGATCAAGTTTACCAAACTGAGTATGAAACAGTAGTAATATATAAAAATTGTATCTGAAATTTCAATCCACAATTCTCCAACCAACATCCTTTACAAACTTAGATTAATCAGTAATATATAACTTCTACATAATTTGATGCTTCAAAGATCTTACATTGCTGCTGGTAAGCTTATATTTCTTCTGATCACCTTTCTCACCAAACAAGGAAAGGGAAGCCTGGACTGGTTCAATTGGTTTAGTATCAATCTCACCCATAATTTGCAATCAAGTTTGCGCTCAAGTGTCCAGAAGAAACCGTTCGTTTTTGGAGGGAAGCAGTTGTAGCCAAACAACCTCCAAGAAAAAATCTGCCACATGTAAAAGTCACAGTAATAGAAATTGAAGTCCAAAAACATGGTGGTAAGGTAATCACACATTAACACATTTCTGCAGACGAACTTACATAGCTTAAGCTACAAATGTCATGTTAAAGGATTGCTTACTTACTGGCACATACAAAGATGATCTTCAGACAATACTAAGAGAGTGATAAGAGTATACTAATTTTCCTTTTCCTTGCTGTCACATATAAGTGAAAGCGTACTGTCTCTAAAACACGATGTATTATTAGTTTGTTACAAGGCATTTAGTCAACAAAAAATTTATGCAACTGATTCTAATGGCATTTCCTAGAAGAGATGAAAACATGAAGAATGGAGTAAAACATAGACCCTTCTTGCTTTGAAGTTCTTAAGCCAAAGAGGGTCATTAAGAAAAGATCACTCCTTTTCCCACCCACCCCCACCACAAATAGAAAAAGAACAATTTAGTATTGCTCTTTTACAAATCAACTAACTGAAGTAAGCTATGTGAATATTTTATTTTCTTGGGCTCCAAACAATACATAATCCACAACCACGACATAGAATATCACATATTTTACTCACCAACTAATATACCCAATTGTTAAAATGTCAGGTAGAAAGGTAGATAATTAACAAAAAGCTGAAATTCCGGAAACCTAATACCCAGGAAAATGAAGAGGAAAGCAAGAGAAATAGTGACTAGTGAAGATGAAAGATGAAGCTTCGAAGGATCAGTCATGTGGATGGGTACGGTTTTTGGAGAGTACGAGGCCGTGAATTTTGTCAGAAACAAAGTGTACAATGTAGAGGGCGGCTTGGTGGGTATTGTTTGTGTGATTGAGCTCCTCTTTGTAGTGATCGATCAAAGCCAAGAAAATTTGTCTATTTCGTGCTGACAGTTGTTTTGCTTGCCGCCTGCAGATCGTCGCGAGATCAAAGTATCAAATATTTCATATAATTTAAGTTTTGTCCTAGATTGGAAATTTTTTTTATTATCAATTAAATTTAAAATTTCTTCTCTAACCCAGCGGCACCAATTTCAGATCTCCACTATCTCTCCTCCTTATCATTCCAACCACCCCTCCCAACACAAATAACAAATTGGATTTTACAATGTGTACAACCTCTTTCTTAAACTTGAATTGGATCTAAATTAATTTTAACAAACCCATAAAAAAAATATGAAAATCTCAAACCCAGTTCACAAATTCATTCAACTCATTTTGAAAGAAAAAAAAAAAAACTTATATGTTTTAGGTTCATTGAATTCTGGGTGTGATTGAATGAAAAATTCAAAACACATTATAGGTAAAACATAATTTCACTCTTATTTAACAGTTCTAGTAGGGTCTGTGTCGCATGCTGCAGGACGCGAGGCAGTGGCCTGTTGGGCTGCTGAGGCCGCTCCTTAGGCCGTTTGGGCAGCCGTGACTGCGGCCCACGCCTCAGCTGCCGCTGTGTCCATGCCAGGACACGAGCTTCTGGCCGTGTCTCTTAGGCCGCGGGCCTCTTTTTTTTTGTTTTTTGTTTTTTGTTTTTTTTTTTAAACTTTGCACTTACTCTTTCCCCTTTTAATTCCCACCTTGTCCTTTTTCTTTTACCATTTCTATTCTTCAACTTTTTAGACAATACCCAGCTTGTCCCTCCAAGTTGTTAGCATTAATATTTTTCTTTTTTGGCCTTTGACCATTTAAAAAATCCTCTAACTTATTACCTTGACCTTTTTGAAAAATTACATCACTAGCCCTTCCACACTCACAAATGTAACTGTTGCCTTTCTCTTTCTTTTTGCCCCTTAAACAATTTAAAAAATTACATCCTTTCACTTTTTTCTTTTTTTTTTCTCTCTTTTTATCTCTCATTTCTAACCTTATAAATACCACCATTTCATTACTCCTTTGTTTGTATTTATGTCTTTTAGCTTGTAATTGAATTTATTTATTTTCTAAATTATTTAATTATCAAAGTAGATTATTTATTAGAATTAAAACTCAATAAAAAATAATTTAATTAGAATAAAAAATAGTTTAATTTCAATTAAAATCAAAACTAAATAAAAAATTAATTTAATTTCAATTAAAATTTAAAAATTAAAACTAAATAGAAATTAGTTTATTTTTTAAACAACATAAATTTATGTTTTTTTAGTAATTTGTACACAAAATTATTTTTAGACTATGATCATAAGCTATAATTTTAAGACAAGCCATAGAGACAGCAAGTTAGAGGTGTGGACTCTGCCTCTCTGTTAACCCAAAAGCACCCATAATAGGTTATAAAATTTGTACGGTTGTGATATAATCCAAATAAATTATCTGTGTATAACAAAATCAACTTAAGTATTCAATACCTCACAAAACAAAAGGGTACTGCATAAGAGTGGGTTTAGTTGCAATTTTGAACCCTGCTTCGCTAGCCCTGCGCCGCACCGCTGCCTTGTCGACACATCTAAGCGTCGCGTCCAGTCGCAGTAGCCCACTTTTTTTCTCCATTTTGCCCTTCCTCTTCTCCAAAAATTCCATCATTGTCCCACATTCTTTTACCATTTCTATTAACGTTTTATACAATACCCACCTTATCCCTCTAACTTGTTACCCTTGAGAATTTTATTTTTTATTTTTTATCTTTTTTGTCCTTTACCTTTTAAAAAAAATTCAGCCTTATACCTCCAATTTATTACCCTTAAAAAAAATTTGTCATCTTTTTGATCCTTTTCCATTTTAAGATTTTCAATTTTACCTGTCTAACTTGTTACCTTTAAAAAAAATTACCTTTTTTTCCTTTAACTTTTTTAAAAAATTCTACCTTATCCCTTCAACTTGTTACCCTTAAAATTTTTTTATCTTTTTTGTTCTTTACTTTTATAAAAAAATTCAACCTTATCCCTCCAATACTCACAAAACAATTCTAAATTAATAATTACGTTAAATTAAATTTAAAATCAAAACTGAATTACTAATTACTAAATTAAAATTAAAAATTAAACTTGATAAAAACATAGTTTAATTTCAATTAAAAATAAAAATTGAATAAAAAATGAGTTTAATTTCAATTAAAAATCAAAATTTAATAGAAATTTGTTTATTTTTATTAAAATAATAAATAATGCCTTTTTGGTAATTTATATACAAAACTGCTTTCCATACCTTATTCACTAGCCATAGTATTTGGACAACCGAATACTATGTTGGTTTAACCAAAAAACCGAATCAGTCGAAATCGAATTTTCGGTTTGGTGTTAGTTTCTTAGGTGCCTTGGTTACTTGTTGGTTTTTTCATATCAAAAACTAAAATTTCGATATCGATTTCGTATCTTGTCCGATTTTACTGAAACCAAATCCAAGTTTTTTTAAAAAAATAATTTGAAAGTCTAGCCCCAACAACCTAATTCCTTTCTATAGCCCATTTGACTCTTAGAGCCCAATTTTATCCTAATCCTTTCTATTTCTATTTTAGGTTATTTTGAGTTTATAATTATCAAAAAATTATGGGCTTCATTTTTTCGGCCCAAAATATGTTTATAGTTTACATTCTATAAAAAAAAAAATGAAGAAAATCTAGTTGGGTTGAATTTTGCGCTAGATTTAAATATTAAATAACACTAAGCCCAAAGGCACATCAAAGAAACCAAATAAAACTGAAATTGAATGGTTGATTTGGTTAGTAAAACCCTTAAAACCCAACTAAAACCGAACCGAAATCATCCTTAGTTATGGTCAAATCTCTAACCATATATAAAATTTGTTAGTAAATCAATCAAACAAGGAAAAATTGAATAAAACTATTAAGAAAGAGAAAGATAGAAAATAACAAGAGATGGGAGATAAGACTTGCAGATCTAGTAGTATAACTTCAAAAATAGAAAGAGAATAAAAATATGAAAGAAACCCTAATTTATTGAGTTAATGTATACATATATGTATGCAGAATGTACTTGTAGATAATTTGACCAGGAATCTAAATATTGAATTTGGTAGATACAAATAAGGGACTCCAAGCTATATGTATATATAGAGAGTAGAATGGAAACCCAAGTTTCTATAAGGCTATTAATTAAGGACTCCAAGAAAGTTGATCAGCAGAACCCAATTTTGGCCTTGCATTTAAAGGAAACATTATAATTTATCAACTTGCTAGTTCAACATGTATATACATTGAGTTTACAAACTCATCAACAGTGTGTTTTATATCACTGTATCAATATTTAATTTGAGTGGTTTTTTTTTTTTTATGGATATATTTAGAATCAAATAAAAAATAGAATTCGTTTTTCAAATGAACTAAATTCTAATGTTCAGTTTGTTTGAAATAATTTTTTTTATTTAGACTAAAATGAAAGGTTATAGAATTCAGTTCATTCTTGTTTGGAGCATATGGAGAATACATTTATGTTTCAATATTTTTCCAAATTACTCTAATTTATAGAAATAACAACATAAAAATAATATGGAATTCATTTCTCTATTTCAAAAATTTTTAAAATTATCACAATTCATTGAAATAACAAGATAGAAATGATATGTCATGATATTTTATTATATGGTTCAAGCTATGTCGAAGAGATTGCATCATACATGAGGTTTGATACTCATTCAAAATTTTAAATAAGTATAATTTCAAATTTTAGTTCGAATTTTGAAGATTATATAGAAATAGAATACATTAATTCATATATAACACGTTTATCCAATAGAGAAGGACTTGTCGCTTATAGTAACTATAACAAGCAATGTTTTAAAAGTCGATATGGAGACTAACTCAAAAAATAGTACAAGTCACCGATTTAATGGCCAGGTTGATTAATTGGGTTAACCCGAATTAATTCATAATTTATATAAATATATTTTATATTTGTAACATAAAAAGGATAAATATATAAATCAAAAGACATAATAATAAATAAAATTATTAATCTAAAGGTTGAGTGAATTTTAACATCCATTATAGGTCATGAGTTCAACTCTTAGACCTAAACATTTGCACCAATTAGCTAGGGTTTCAATAAGTACAAAAAATATAATGATTCAATTCTGAATAATATAAGAAAATCTAACATAATATAATTAAGTCATAGATTGACTTATTGTTGTATGTATTTTCCTGATGAACAACAGCAATTAGGTTTGACTGAGATGAGATTAGGTTCACATGATCTCAGTGCATGCAGACTTTTGGTATTATCCAAATTAAGGCTTCCTTCCTAGAAGTCCAAGAATAAAAATTTGATCAGGTAGAGGTACGCAATTAAGCTATCCACCTTGATAAACCTAGCAGGAATATTATTACTACTCATCTTCTTCTACAAGCATGACCACCTCAAACTTCTATATTTTTCAATTAGCAAATGATTTTTAGGTGACTCCACAAAGTATAGTGTACAATTGCTTCTTACGAATGAATGCCACCATGTAAATTAATTAACTGATAAATTCTATTATTTAAAAAAAAAATTATTTTATAAGAATTTATCACTAAAGTTAGTGTATGAGAAAGTAATATGAATACCATGAATATGATTGCAAAAAGTAAGAATAAGTCTTTTTTTTTTTCTTAATATTGTAAATAAGTCCTATAATAAAATTCTCATTCTCAACAACTCCTATTTTTACATTTTTTTTTTCTTCAAATAAGTCTTAAATTTTATATTGACAAGTTTAACCTTATTTTTTAATTCTGTAATTTTAAGTTTAAAGTATTAATTAATTAGGTAGACTAATTTTTCTTAAAACACATTATTTAATTTAGAAAAAAAATAATCAGCAGAAGAATAAAATTATTTTATAATCAAAAATGAAAAACATAAAAATTCTAAAAATTAATAAAAAGTTCTCTCATTACCTCCTTTCATATTTTTCCTAAAAAACATTTAAAGAAATTTTTTTTTTAATTTAACTTGAATTTTATTTTTTTTATGATAAGAACTAAAAAAAATAAATCTAGGTTCATTTTTAAGAAAATTAACAAAAAACAAGTGACATACCTATGAATCTAAATTTAATTACGAAGACATTTAAAAAAAATATATATATATTAAAGGGATGATGAAAATATCATTAATTTTAAGAGAATTATTGTTCTACTAATTATTAAATAATGAATTTTAGTTTTTTAAGTTAAATAATGTATTTTTTGAAAAATTAGTATACTTAATTAATATTTTAAATTTTAACTAAAAAATATGGTAAAAGTGACATAAAAATTTTCAACATAAAATTGAGGACATATTTAGAAAGAAATTATAAAAATAAAATTTTTGGGGAATGAAAATTTATTAAAGGGCTGTTTCTTACTTTTTCCTTTTTTTTTTTCTTTTTTTTTTTTGATAGTTTTCTTATTTGTTTATTATGGGTAAGTAATACCCTTTAGTAGCCCACTTAGCAAAATCTTTGTGTTTAGGCCCAAACCCCATAAAAAAAAAAAAAATTTAAAAAGCCCATGCGTCAATTTAACGCAGTTTTATACGGTAACCATTATTTTGAAAACCCTAGCGAGTTTCAGTGATCAGGTATATATAAAAAGGATATAAAGTGTCTCTTCGTCTTCGACCTCTCCGCCCTTGGACTGTGCAATTTTTTTCGGTTCCACGAGTCGGTCGAGTTGAATCCCATTTTTGAGTTTTGAGTTAACGAACGAGTCAAACCATGTCGGACGAGGAGCACCATTTTGAGTCGAAGGCCGATGCCTGGAGCCTCCAAGACCTACCCTCAGCAAGCCGGTGCCATCCGTAAGAACGGATACATCGTCATCAAGAACCGCCCCTGCAAGGTATCTTGTTTCTCTCGATCTCTGCTTTTTCTCTCTGTTTCCCAGTTTACTTAATTTTCCCGAGAAATTGACGACAGAAAGAATTATTGATTTGCTATATGATTAATTAGAATCAGAACTTGGGTTCCTGTTTTTTGTTTGTTCTGAATCGATTTGGTAGGTCCCCTTTAGGTATCTACAAATCTGGGGCTAGCACCCTGGTATGAAGTGTTTTGGTTAGGTTTCTTTTGTTTGTGTAATTGTGGCAGCATGTGTCTTACTGCCTGTGTTTGAGGATGTATGCCGAAGTTACAGAGATATTTTTTTCTTATGCCAGGTTGTTGAAGTTTCTACCTCCAAGACTGGCAAGCATGGTCATGCTAAGTGCCACTTTGTTGCTATTGATATTTTCACTGCCAAGAAGTTGGAGGATATCGTTCCCTCTTCCCACAACTGTGACGTTTGTATTTTATCTTTGTAGTTCTGTGTTACTTTCTTTTACAACGATAAATAGTTGTGGCTTATTATCTACTTTTTTTTGCAGGTTCCCCATGTCAATCGTGTTGACTATCAGCTGATTGATATTTCGGAGGATGGATTCGTAAGTTGCAATCTTTTGTTTCTCTGGCATTTGATTTCTTGACTCTCTTACAGTTCCCCAGATTTGTATGTTTTTACTTTACTGAATGATGTTATAGGTGAGTCTGCTGACTGAAAATGGGAACACTAAGGATGATCTGAGGCTCCCGTCTGATGATGGTCTGCTTACCCAGGTTTGTTGAATTCAAACTTTCTTATCACCTCAGTTTTGGTCTTTCATTATTGTGCTTCTGCAAGTTGGTCTTTTTGGAACAACTTTTGTATTTCAAAAAGTTGTATTATCATCATCTGTTGTAATTATTTTGGCTTGGTTACATTTAATTTCTTGTGCAGATCAAGGATGGTTTTGCTGAGGGAAAGGATCTTGTCGTTACTGTCATGTCTTCTATGGGGGAGGAGCAGATTTGTGCTCTGAAGGACATTGGACCCAAGTAGTTGGTTCGCAGTCTGTTGTTTCAGCTTAAGCAAAAGTATTTTTTTGTATGCTTTTATAGCTTTGTCTTCATGACTGAGCTGATATGCCTGTTAGTGTCCTGGTGTTTATGGATCTGTGACAAAAAATTGCATCTCGTCGTTGTTGTGTTCAATTTTTTATTTGAGAAATATAGGTCCATTAATAGCAGCATAGGATCGTCATTCAATTATATGTTCTTCTCCTGTCTAATAGTTGACGATTCCTATGCAATGTGTGTCCATCCTAAATGGATGTTCAAGTAATTTGGGTCATTGTTGAAGTAGCTCAAATATGCAATGGAGTTGGATCGTGTACCTGGGTTCTATGACTCTTATTAGTGGTAATTTTTAGATTCTGGTGATTTGGTTTGTCGCGTTGGAAGCGGTCAAGCTATAGAAGGCACCGTATTTTTCTTTCTAGTCGTGCTTATCTTGCGACCTGTATGTTAGGACACCTGTGCCTTGTGCCCAAAGTTACAACAGATTGAGAGGTGTTGTGCTTTTGGCCTTAGAGCTGCTTTGAAAGCTTTGAAAAGTGTTGTGCACTTCTAGTCTTAATAATCTTTAAGTACTAAATTGTTTCTCAACATCTTAATTTATTTTTGCTCCAGTCTTATTTACTAATACAATAACAGTAAAATACATGCATTACGAACTCTATCCTCAATGACATATATAAGTTCATTTATAACTAAAATATTATTGAAAATTCTTGAACTTCTTATAAATAAATAATATAAAATTAAAAAAACCCTTAAATATTATCATTTATGATTTTCACAATAGTTATTATTCCATCATGGTTTCATAAATTCGGTAAGCTTTATTTCCAATTCACATTGATAGTTAATGACCATTAAAAAAAAAATCTTCAATTATGTTTTTCAACTTTAATTTGTATTTTCTGCTCCATTTTCTTTCTTCAATCTTTTATTTTCATTGTTTCTTTAGTTCTTTTTTACATAAAGCATGTGGACATAGAAAAAAAGACTAAAAAGATCAATCATAGAAACATGTTTAAGAAAACAGTAATTATTTAAGAAAATTGAGTTTTTTTTTGGTTGTCGATTGATTATGTGAATAACTACGCATTTGTTTCATATATCATAACCCCCAAGAGTCTTTCAAGAATATATGTCTGTCTTTATGATAGAATACTTATAAATAATAGCCCTTGTTCTATTAATAATATAAAGTCCGCCCAACTAGGTCTTCTACTCCATTCCTTGAAGTGAATGAGGTCGTGGTCATGGTCACCATGACTGGAATAAAAATGAAGAGGAACAAGTGGAATAAATGAGCATTCAAGAAATTCAGAAAATGTATGCTACCAGTGCGGTATGAAAGGACATTGGTCAAAACATCTTGTTAGGTTTTATCAAGCATCGCTGAAAGAAAAGGGAAAAAATGCAGACCCAAATCTTGCACACCAAAATGATAATGTAGAAGCAAATTTTGCTTATACATATTCTTTGCACGACAGACATCCGGGGGTGAGTGTTATAAATTCATTATGTGAATATTCATTTAACTTTACATTTGTTTCCCCAAGACTTTAAAGAATTTAAGTTTATCTTTAAGATAAAATGTCTATAAATAAGAGCTTTGTGACTTCTCTAAATTTTTTTTAAAATTTTAACAAGTATTAATATATATATCTTACTCATTCATGTCATTTTTATTTTAATCCCAACCATCCAAATTATTTAATTTAATTAATAAATTAAATATTATATTATAATATGTATCCTATTTTTATTTCAAATGCTATTTCTAATCATAATCCTAAGCCACATAAGTCTAAATTTACCTCTAATCTTAACCCTAATTTTAATTTTAATATTATCCAAATTTATTTTAAAGGATTCAAATCCCTTGTATTCATGGCATTATTGAAGTGTAATAAGAAATATTTCTCTCCTACTTTCCCTCAATTCTGACCTCTCTAATCATATTTCTTCTTTTAGATTATTTTATATATATATATATATTATTTATTTTTTTTTTTGGAATTAATTTTATAACATTTTAAAACTTATTCCTTGATGTGGGAAAATTTTATTACAAATTAATTTTTGAAGCCAGAAAACACTGAGGGGATAGAGGAGCATCTTTTAATATTAGATTTTACTGCTAGACCAATTTTACTGATATAGGGTGGAGTAGAAATCAGACGGTGAAGAATGATCGTCCTCGCTTTGTTTCCTCCTAACGAGGGATGAGCTCCTTGCCGCACCGCTCTCGGGGCGGCGGTAATAGTAGTAACAATACTGGTGAGAACAGACCAAGGTTTTTCGATTCAAAGGCCAAGAGCCTTTGCTGGGCAAGGGCTGATATAGTTCCTGGCCGTCATCCAGAGAGGTGGCGCAAAGACGCTGCCGGTAACATCGTTTGCAAGCGTTTTTGCAATTGTCAAGGCTGCCTCTGCTTCGAGTACGATCACATTGTTCCCTTTTCCAAAGGTGTTTCTAGAAAGTTCTTCTCTTTCTTTCTGGGTTGTTTGAATTCTTAATATTTGAATGTTGTGGTTATGATCTATCCTTTGAAAAGTACAGCTTGATTTTTCTTTTTCTTTTTTATATTTCTAGGTTCATAATTATATTGGGAGATAGTATGTTGGTGCTTGCTATATGAGGAGGAAAAATATGACATGTAGCAGTGATCAAAATTGATTGACCATTAAGACTATAATTAATAGTTCCATGTCATCAAGTTCGTTGCTTTGCATCGATATAGTGTCGATTCTATTTCTGGGTTGGTCACTTATAAAAGATTTTCAATAGAAAAGAAGAGAACTTCACGGGATCATTATTTTCTAGCCTTCTTCCTTCTTTCTCCCCCTGGAAATGGAAAACGAGGAGGAGTCTAGGTTAATATCAGATTTTTATTTTTGTCTTTATAATTCTTGCTTACATAGGGTTAAAAAATTTGTTTTGTCTGGTTGAAGTTTCTTGCTAATTTAATATACAATACAGTTTGATCTATCTGAAATTTGGTGTTGATTTTATTTGAGATGTTGGATTCCTTTTAGGTGGTGAATCCATTGCTGAAAATTGTCAAATACTTCAAACAAGGGTGAACAGATTTAAGTCTGACAAAGATCAAGTTGAACCATCTCTATTGAGAGGTTACTCCTGTGATGTTAAATTTACTGGTAAGTTTGCTTCATCTCCAATCTGTCTTTATATTTAACTTGTGTGGCTTTATTTTATTTTAATTACATTCTAGCATTATTCTCTTTTTGGGCCTACAATTGTACTTTTTTGAGCAGTTGACATGAGTCAATTCTTTTTTTAGTTGCCGGTTAACAGAATCTAATATCGCTAAGACTGAAATCCAAAATCAATAGATTATCAATTAACATCATGTTTTAGTTCCAGTTACTTGGCTTATAGGTTTTAAAGATTGCACCATTGGTTTGTTTGGAAAATTGCACAAAGAAATTTGAGTTAGCTCGTTTACAAGAAAAAATTCCGTTTGCTGTTTTCCTTTCCTATGTATAAAAGAATAATTAATGATGATTCACAAATCTGTGCTTCAATATAGGACTCTGGTTTATAAACTCTCAATTGCATCCTAGGAGTTCTGTTGGTTACAGTTATGACATTCATTACCTTTTGCTCCTCAATTCAAGTAAGATATGGCAAAGAAAAAGGGCCCACCAGTTGACTCTCTGCTTCAAGTTTTTTTCAGTAATTTCTTATACTGAAAGTGAGCATGTTAGTTTAAGTTGAATTTTTCAAATTTTGAGGAGGTACTAGGGAATTTAGTTTATCTTGATTATCACAAACATCTGTCCAATTACATAGGAAATAAATGTTTTTAACATGCTAAGCTGTTAAATTTAGAAAAGTAATATACCTAAAACCTATTGTTATTGCAATATCTCTTACAATTTAGAATTGTTTCATTCTTTGCGTTTCAACTGGAATTCTGTAATTCTTTTGAAGTTTTTTTGAATAGAACAACTGTAATTCTGAAAGTGCAAATGTGCTTTCTTACCACTGTGAATGTGTGGTAATATGATGAAGATGGGGTAAAAAATTAAGGTTTTTACTCAAGTAGTAAGGGGTAGTTTCATTAAAGATGTGAGAGGATTTGCCTAAAATATTTTGGACATATACAACATAAAGATACGAATCTATGATTTAGAAGAATGAGAACACCAAGTAAGAGAATCAAAGGGAGAATAGGAGACAAATAATGACATGGACTTTTTGGGGGAAAAAAAAAAGGAGACGAAGAAGGATATGAGTGGAAATGTTAAAAAGAGATATAGTAAAACAAAGATTGATAAATGTATCTTTGCATAAGATTGAGTGGAGAAATAAATTCAAATGGAAGATTCCAATTAGTTCAAATAGTTTACATTGAGGATTTATAGAGTTGGCTTCAGGTTCTAGGAATCAAGGCTTCTCATTGTATTTTCCTGCTATATATTGAATTCCTAGTATTGAAATTATTCCAGTATATACATTGGCCCTAGCATGGTTTGGAGAGATGCAGGCATTGGAGGGTCATTGTACAAGCTAATCAATTTTTGTTTTACATATGTTGATTCCCTTAATTTGTTTGTCCTTGAGAATATATGGAACAGTGGAAGTAATTATGATTTTTATATGAAATTGATGATGGAATCTAGGCGTCTAGTGGAAGCAATTAAAATGGTCATGTGTCCAATTTCATGCAGTCTTGGCTCGTCATAATAAGGCCCACGCTGTCTCATTCCTGGAACTTAAAATAACTCTTTTGGTTGGATGCTTAAGTTAAGATTCATCAGCAGCAATATTCACTGAAATGTATAGAGGTTTCTGATTTTACCCTCCCCAACCCCAACCCAAAACAAAATAATAATAATGAAGGTTCCTGATTGAAACTGCCGGACTTATATTTATTTTCTACCTATTACTCCTGATGAGATAAGATAATCATCTTAGTCTTGTCCTATAGTTTGGGTTAGTAAACTGTGAGTAAAAGTATGTACTACATTCATTCTGCGCCAGTGCTTTTTCATTTTATTGTGAAAAGATTGAATGATTGCTACTACTGTTAAAATTAATATAGTTTGAGTTATGCTGAAAGATGATAAGCAGAGGAAGTGGCAACATTGTTTTTGTTCAAAATGACAAATATTTACTGCTCTAGGCTATCTATGTTCTAACTCAGCTTGAAACTTGTGCATTTAATATCAATAAATGGTCATTTTGCTTTTGCTAAATGCTTTTGCTCATACTGTGTTCATATGCATATTAGATTAAGGCTATGTGTTGCTGGGCTCAGATTTATGCACCCATTTTGTAACTAGAAAAGTAATTTGAGTTGGTTATAGCTTAGTAGCAACACTATTACTATGGAGACTGGCAAATGTAAGTGGTTCTAGTGGTTGGTGTTGTAATAATAATAACCAAGCTAGATGTCACTTGTACGAGATTGCATTTTGGGGTCCTGATCTCAATAATGCCTTAGTTCTGATTGGGATCTTTCATTTCATGGTCTCTTGCAATTATGCCTCTGGGCTAACATCTATACATTTCACTCTCGTGGCCCAGAATATTTTGTTTTTACTCAACAGAACAGATAGTTGCTCTCTAGACTAGTGTATATTAGCCACTTGGTAATTCCCTGCCTCTGGGATTTTATTTCCTGGATTACGTAATGTTTATATATGTTGGTCATAATTTCATCAAATGATCCTAAATACATTTTTCCTCTATTTGCAGATAAGGAGCTGGATATAATTGAGATGGCTGTATACGGGGATGTAATCCGGCCAGGAAACCAGTGTCGTTGCAGAACTGTAGCTGAAATGCTTGGCCAACATAAGTCAAAAGACAGTATTGCTTCTTGCAAATTGCCACATAATGATGAGTCTTTGTAGTAAACAAATTCATACAACACTAGGACCATGAAAATTGGGGAAACATCTGCTCCATTTTGGATTGGCATGCTGCATAAGAGATGTCATCTAAAGTCTAAAGAGACACTGCTAGTTGATATATCCTGGTGCTTTCCCATTACATGAACAACATTACTTGGGACCCTTATGAAGGAGGGGTTTGTTTGTGTTTGAATTTGCTATTTTGTTTTAGTTTAATGAATAATATTATATCAATTATCTTACTGCTTTAACTCTATTAAATTTGCATGACAGACACCAGGTGAAAGATGATCATATTTTGCAGGGTATCTTTCTCTTAAGCGCTGTGAAGGGACATGCAACTTACACATTATCCTAAATGAGAATTGAAATTTGGAAGTTAATATTGATGTAGCAATGCACTTCATAACGTTTTGGGTACATAGAAATGTGCAGCATTTTATATCATGACCATGACAGATAGTTCTCATTTCTCAATTTATGTAAGCAAAAACGGAAGCTTTTCAATGAAACTTTTGACCCAGAACTGTCACAAACATCTGCACATTCATCATGCATCATATTGCGATTAGCATCAATGTGCATATTTTTCTTAATTTACAATTTGTAGACAGGAATTGTTCTGGTGTTAGTCACCCATATATAAGAGATTTCCGTGCACCTAAAAAACACTTTCGTAAGTTTGATTCATGTTTTTCAATGAAGGCTAGCACATGCTTTGCAGCTTCCTTGTGTGTTTATGCTCTCTGTGTCTCGCTAATTTGCAGTGGGCTTAGCCGTTGACTAAATTTATTAAACTTTTTAATAGCACTTGTTAATTAATAATAATAAGACTTGCCAAGGCTCACTGGATTTTGTCTTTTGATTGGTAACATTTTCTGTTTAGTACCGTAAAATCCTGCTTAATTTTTTTTTCGTGGAACTAAGTACGTACAAATTTGACCAGAGGTAGGTTTGCCTTCTAATACTTGGCATTTTATAATAAAACAAAAGCACATACTCCAAAGTTAAGACCTTTTAAAGCATATTACTTTATTTGCTGTGAGGGTCCATAGGTAAGAGAAAAGAAAAATATGTCATAATTTCTACGGTCACAATGATAATCTAAGCTGGCTAACAGTTGTCTCTAAAATAATCCATCTTCTATTGTGGAGAGGGTGGCTAATCATTTTAGTAAGCACTATGAGAAGCCACTGAAACACATTTATCTATTGAAGAATCTGTGTGTGGTAGCCTATATACAAACTAAAATTATCAACTGCAATTTATTTGGAGCAAATTTCAGAACCACCTAACTGTATTTTCACCATCTTCTAAACAATTTATGTGATAATTTTTTGATTCGGTGCACAATAATTTGACTGAATCTCATAATGAATACTCATTATCATTTGAAAATTTAAAAAAAAATAATAGATCAAATCCCACCAAATCTTCAATTTGAGATTACAGGAAAAAAAAACTAGAATTTACATTCTCTCTCTTCTTTTTTTGTTTTTTCTTTTGGATTAATAATTTTTCTGATTATAGAAATTTCACATTGCATAACCTTGTGTGGGTGGGTTCTATACCCAATTGCCCTATTCAATTTGAAAGTTGGAATGCAACACTTCACCAACTAAACTCAAAACATTGAATTGAGTTGGTATATTATTAAGTAAATCCTAACACTTATCTTTATATGTCTTTGAGTGAGGTTGTTAGATAATAATTGGATAGTGACAACCTGTGTTTTAACCTTTGACCTACCCCACCCTCCTCTATTTAGTCCCCCTTTGATTTTAGTTGATTTCTATATTTATGGTATTTAATTTTATTGTTGGTTTTACATCCACTTTGAAGAAGGAAATTTTAATGGTGTTATAGGGCCAACTCAACCACTAAATATCATTTACCAAGATTTCAAGATTTAGTGCTTTAAGCAATATTAAGGAAAAAACTAACACATTAGATAATTGGTTATATTGACTCGATTAAGTGGTGGATACCAAATCTTTGGTCATGTTTTTGTAATTTTTCTAGAAGCTGAAAATGTCAAAGTTACTATCTCCATAAGTTTTTTAACTGGGCTTAATTTGTTATGACAAAAATTATCGAAGTGCTATTTTTTGAATTTTTGTCATTCTTATTACACTATTTACATTATCATAAGTCTTAACCAAATCAAATTAATCAAATAACAATTTTTTTTAACAGTGAGAATGAGATATATTTATGTCAATTTACGTATATTTTGATTAAATTATTTGTATCTGGTCAAAGGCAGGTCATCCATATCGTGATTATAAATATTATAAATATTATAAAAATTATACTCTCTATGATCTTCTTTAAGTATATTCAAATTCACAATAAAAAAAAACATATATTCTTAAACATAAAACCATCATTAATTGCAAAAATTTTACTTTGCTCATTTGTTTGCCAACATTTATATTCCTGTACATCACAACCAGGCCTCTATATCTTGCTTTTTAATACTAACTTTTTCTTGCTATCAACTAAATTAAAATCCTAAGAAATGAGATATTCTTACAATAACATACTTTTTAAATATTATTCTTAATAAAAGATTTTTTTTTTAATAAGGGACTAATCATATATACTTGCTATTTTTTTTTTTTTTTTGGTCCAAATAAAATCTCGCGTGTGAAAATATAAGCTAAGAGTTGAGTTAGTAACTTATCAAAATGTTTCACCATCATGAAATTTATATTAATAATGGAAGAGTTTTTTGAAGATATTTACGTGACTTGTTAAATATTATAAATAAAAAATTTATAATAATTATTATAATAATTAACTATAATTTTAGTAGTATTAATTAATTTATAAATTATTAATTTTAAAAAATTTCAATCCTTAAAAGTCAAATTTATTATGTCTTAAAGAATTTACTAAAAATACATAACAACATCACTAAAAATTTATTAAAGAATTATATAAAATATTATATATATTTTAGGAAGAAATAAGAAACAATACATTTTCCTTTGCTTTTATGATTGATGATTGAAGTTGAGTGCTTCTAGGGAGAAAGATATTGATTAGATCATGGGAGGCAGCAATTATGGCTTATCATGAGAGTTAAACAGTATTGATGTTACACATCATATATAAAATTTGATAAAAGGAAGTTTGTAATTAATTAAAAGAAACACTAAGAATTTCAAATTGAAGAGGACCTACAGAAAAAATGATGCTACTAATTATTTTTTTCTTTTAACCCTTTCATGATTGTTATTTGTATTTTATAATCTTTGTTATGTATGCATTTCCGTCTATATATAGTTTAAATTTTTAATATATCAACTAGTCATCAATTTATTACTGTGATAATTTAAGTGAAATAAAACCTGAATAAAAAAAAAAATTATCATCTAAATTTGGACGCGACCTTAAACTTTTGGTCTATTTAATGATAAAAAAAGAGTTAGCCATAAATTTTGGTATAATAACCACTGAGTTGTTTTTTATTTGTCAAAAATATTAAAATTGAAGAATTGTAAATTAATGCTATAATGCATGATTATATTTTTGTCAATTGTCTGTCAATCAAACTAAAAAAAATATTAAAGTCAAAAATGGGATTTTTTTTAATTTCTTATTATTTTTTTTTTTCAGCCAATTTCCTCTAAAATATGAACGATCCCAAGACTCAACTATCTAGTGGACAAAGTAGTCCTCCCAACTTACGGATCAAAGTCTATAATATCTCTTATTGGCGGTAAGTGCACACTCCCCGCTACCCACACAAGAATATAACAATCTCCCCGTTATAATTAATAAAAAAAATAATTCATTAGACAAAATTTAGAATTACAACCAAGTATGTTTTAACAGGTAATCTTGTAAAGATATTTGTTAAGATATAATAAATATATTTCTTAAAATTAAATCTTTTGACTAAAGAATATTTACATTCATATGATTTAGTATTTTTTTAAATATGTATACATAGTTCAATTTATTTAAAACTATTGCTCGAAATTTGGACTAAATTCATTCTAATTAACAATTTTATAATTAAATTATCAAAACACTTAAACTAAAAGATCGAATTTATAAATATATGTCATTGTAATATAAAACTCAAGATCTCTTTTTTATTCCACTAAGTATGAGGAAGGGTGGTTAGGTGCCAGATATGTAACCAAATACTCTCTCTTTTTTTTCTTCGTTCTGGGTTAGTTTTAACTGCTTACCATTACTTATGTTAGTGTAAACGATATTACCATCCATGGAGATCTCCAAATCTAGCGAATTTCAGAGCTTCAAGCTTAAAAACAATTGCTTTGGGTTCTTCTATCTTTTTCATCAAAACCCTTCACGAGTTATTCCATATACTGTATTATTATTTTGGCCTCATATGTGGGTCTTTTTAGCTTCTTTGTACTTGTTTCAAGTTATCAATTCCTAATTTTTGTAATTATTGCTTTATTGTTGATAATTATCCTCATTGATGAGATTGTTTTGGGGATTTTCATATTTAAGGTTCTATGATATGGGGTGGCATGACTAGCAATTCTGTAGTTGATGAAACTTTCTTCCACTAATGACATGTATTTATAAATAAGAGGTTTAATATAGATTTATTAGTAATTTAGTTATAAAATTGTTAAATTGAACAAAATCCATCCAAATTTACCTTAGTCCAAACTACAAATTGAACCACATATTTGTGTTTGGAAAAATGCCAAATCACATAGAGATAAAATGTTTTTTACTTAAAACTTTTTAAAAGTAATAATTTATACATTATATAGCACTAAAATCATGGTCAATAATCGTTATATGTTACAAACTGTTTTTTTTATAAAATTTTAGCAAGTGCATTTAAGGCACTTGTAGAAATATTCTTAAATTTAAATAATTTTTTAATGGTGTCCTAAAAACGGTTCAAACAAAAAAGAAGAAAAAACAGTGTCCTAATGGTGGAGATACAATAAATATGATTTTTAAAATTTGAAATTTTGTAGAAATAATAATTACTTCCATACTATATTAAGGTTTAAACACAGTCTTCCTAAATTGTGGCTAATTTTTTAATTAAAAATAACATATAATACTCATGTATTTATTTATTTATTTTTATATATTGAGGGCTTTTGATATTATTTTTACAACAAAATTCAATTTAAAGGGAAAAAAAAATAACTACCCATTACTAGGAAATGCAATTCTATTATTAAATAAACACCAGTTATTCTCTTAAATCACTTACCCAATTTTATTTCCACTCTTTCTTTTTTACCCTTATTCATCTACATGTAGATTGAATCAATCAATGAAATTAGAAAGACAAAAGAATTGATTATATAATTCTAAGAATTTTTTATGATTATTTATTTGGTTTGTTAGAACATATATGAGTATGCTAGTTAAATAAAACTGAAATCATAACCAATTATCAAACAAATATAAAAAAAAAAACTTGTATTTATGAACTTGTATTACATATTTCATTTTTTTTTAATGTTTAGACGGGGTGTACAAGTCAATTTATGTATATCTCGATTAACTTTCTAAGATCTAATAAAATCAAAGTAATGTAATATATCTTATTAATCACCATACCAATTATTTAGTATTATTATTTTTCTTATTTTTCTCTAAATATTATAAATGAAAAGAATGAACCAATTGCACATCATATTTTTTGAGTAAATTCTAGTCCCCTCCTTTAAGATTTATTAAAATAACAGTAAAGTTCAAATTTCAGAAAATTTTACACTCTCGTTTTCTAAAGAAATGAAAAATTAACGGTGTTACATAAAATATAGAAAAAAGAAACATTAAGAAGTCCTGTTTGATCTAAAGTATCAAAAACACATATTTTTAATTTATTATTATTATTTTATTTATAAAATGAGTTCTAAACACTCTAATTTTATATATATATTGCCTTGACCTTGTACTTTTAGTTTTTGTTTTTTTAACAATACATTATGCTACCTAATTTGTTTAGTTCTATGTCTAATAAAATAGAAAAAATATATATTGTACATATGTAAGTAAAATTAAATTTCGTGCTAATGATTCAAGGAGATAAATAGAACTTAGTACCACTAAAAATCAATAAGGCATGACATCATTTTACAAGACAAATAAGTCATACTTTTAATATATTTTTTTTCTCAAATGTGTTATACTTTAAATTGAAATATATTTGTACTATTTTAGTTCTTTTAAATAAAAAAAAATACATTAACTAAGTAGAAATTTTTTAAAAATAAATTAGATAAATTTAGAAAATAAATAAATTTATGATATAATCATTAATAAAAAATAAGATGAAATTAATAAGATGCTCTCATCCCCTCTTTCTTAGTTTTTTTCTCTCAAAAAGTAAAATAAAAAAAAATGTTTATATAATACAAGTGCTTAGATTTATATTTTTTAAACAAATGTCATGAAAAAGTTAAACCTTTATATATGGGTAAAATATATAACTATTAAGAAGAAAAAAAAGTGCTCAGCACTCATTTGAATATAGAAGAATAAAAAATATGAGTTTTGACACTTTTAAGATGGAATCAGAACTTTAGTACTTTTTTTTGTCTCAAAATATTTTTTTGACATTGTTCATTTTTCATTTATAAAAGGGATGAAAATGTTAAATTTTTAAATTTTAAATTTGAGTGTCATATCAATAAATTATAAAGGACGAGAATATAATCTTTTTTATGCATTGTAATCCTTTTAATATCAATTAAGTTTTACTTAAAATCCAATTGGTTTCCTATTAAAAAATATCATTGTTTATGAAAAAATATTACTCTAAAAAGAAATATTGTTTTTGGATTAAAAATGTTTCATTCAACTAGTCATTTCTTGACAAGTAAAAAGAAAAAAAAAATTAAAAAAAAAGCTCTGGCATAGAGATGCTTAAGTGGGCCCTAATCCAAAATCATCTCAATGTGTGGGCCATAACAGTGATGGAGTAAAGTAAAAAAAAAACAAAAATGTCAGAAGCTGAATGTCTGTGTAAAAGTAAACAGAAGAAAAGGAGGAAAGAAGTTTAAAAGGAAACTCAGCTCTGGAAAGGCAGAAGTCTGTTTGACTTTGATTTGCTTGCTTTTCTTTCTTTCTTAATTATTTTCTCTCTTTTGCCATTCCACATTCCACAATGCCCTTAAACCCACGGAACTGTTAGAAGTTAAGCGTCTTGATGGACTAAATTATGAGCAAGAAACAGTCCAATCAAATTTAAAAATCAGAAATAAATAAAAATAAAGAATTTTCAAGTCAACTTTTTTTTTTATAACAAATATTCTTATACCTTTGAAATGCGAGTGCAATCACGTTCAAGATTTTATGATTATTTTTTTTCAATTTTTATAACTATTATCCCCGAACTCCTGATATAATAAAATTTTTTAATGGCTAAATTCAAACATATCTTATTATTTAAACCACACCATATGTGTAAGTCAATAATTTCTTAGTTTAATGATTAAGACAAATATTGAAATTACGTGATCTCAAGTTTAAATTACACAATTATTTGTGTGTATATATATTTTTCTTAATTTATGAGTTGTTTTATTCACTTTTATGTGTGGATTATTGATTATTTAAAAAGTTAAGGTATTATGTGAGAACATCAACTTAAACATTATTTTTAAAATACACTATTTATTTATTTTCATATCATTTTAGACACTCAATTAAAAAAATTAATGATTATAGTCACTGAAAAATAGTGACATGACAATTTTTTTTATACATCATTATTTTTTTCTTAATCAAGTTTTTTATTTTATTTTCTAGCATTGATATGGTTATTTCACTAATTAAATGTTTAAGACGAATATTAAAGAGTATGAACTAATATGATATTTTATTTTATTTTATATTTGTTTTTAGGATCAATTATATTTTATTCCATGAACTACCACCCATTTTGTAATAACTATCGAATTAGGTATATAATTCCTCTTATTTGAGTTATAATTGAAAAATAACCACCACCCATCAAAATTAACCATTAAATCTAAAAAATTAATTTATAAAAGACTAAATTACTGTCATTAGAAAAAAATTTCTTCTCATTTTTACATCTTTTTCTTTTTATTTTCTATAAAAATAAATTCTTTATATTGATCCAATTTTAGCACACATAAATAATAATTGAATCATTGATAAATTTTATTTTTAATTAATTAATAGATTTACTAATATTAGTTTTCTCATTTACAGAAATTACTAAAGTTGTTGTTTCAATTTGTGTTTTAATGATAATATTCTTATCAAAATTTTTATTTTCTTATTATTGTATTACATATTAAAGAATATACTAAAATTGGATAAATATATAGATTTAATTGCTAGTAAAAGAAGAAATAAGGGATAAAAAAGTTAAAGACATAAAATAAAAAAATTTATAATAAGGATAGTTTAGTATTTTTCAAGTTAATTTGTTAGATTTTATACCTATTTTAAATGATTTAGAGTTATTTGTTATTTATGACTTCAAATAAGAGAATCGTGTGCCTACTTAAATAGTTTATAACCTCAAAGAGATAGTTACAAAATAGATAATAATTCATGAAAGTAAAATAGAATTGACCCTTATTTTTATTATTATTTATTATGAGAAAAAACTTAGAAATTTTGTAAAAAATAATTTTTTTATATTCATAAAAAATATACAATAGAGTTGACCTTGGACATCTGGATTATAATGATAATTAATATAAATACTCTATTTAAACTAAAAAAAAAAAAAAAACGTATGGTCTCTCCCTTGACTTCTTGATTTCAAAAATTTATTTTCGAATATAGAAAGAATAATATAGTCAATTAATTTGTCAAATTTAATTATTACGAAATTTAATTATAAGTAAAATAAATAAAACAATTTCCAGCAACACATACACCAGCATGGGTGAACAAAAACCAAATCAGTGTATGAAAGAATACAAATCTAAAATAACCTCACGCGCTAATAACGTGACAATTAAGAATGAGGTTATAGACTAGGCTTCTGTTTTGTCAGCTCTTTCCCTCCCATTCCGTTGCTCTGTTTAGCACATACATACAAAAATCAAAAACCTCATAAATGTATAGCCTTTCACAACAGAATAGCAAAACCAAACAAAAACACAGCATAAAAAGTCAGAGACAAAACCACTTTTATGTTTTTCATTTTTCATACCAACAAAAAAAATTGAATCTTTCCGTTGATTTCGCTGATTTTATTTGTTAGGCTCATTAAAATCTTGCGCCCACCAGCTCCCGCAATTGTCGCATGAGTGAAGGAAAAGTAAGAAAGTGAAAGAAAGCAATTCAAGAATCAAGACATTCTATTGCTTTGGATGTTTGGGTGGGTGGTATAAAACCCCATTTTCTCTTTCTCTCTTTCTGATGAATCATTCCTGCTCTGCAATTTCCGTTTGAGCTGACTTGAGCCTCTGGGTCGGCGGAAATTTTCCCGATTCAACTCATCGCCGGGTCTGGGTCGAACTCAGATTCGCACCCCGATTTGTTGATCATATGCGTCTGTTTTGCTGTGGCTGATGATCAATGGGTTGCGTGAGTTCGAAGCAGGCAGTGTCGGTTACACCTGCCATCGACCACTCCGGTGCGTTTAAGGGAAATGCAGGTGCGGGGAATTCGGGACGGAGCATAGGTGGGCTGGGGGAGAAGGAGAAGAAGAAGAAGAATGAGTTGGTGGGGTTGAGTGCACGCGAGTTGGGTGAGTCTGGAAGGGCGAGTTCTAATGGGGGTTGCGATTCTTTGAGCTTTAGATTGGGGAATTTGCAAAAGTATGTGGCGGGGGAGCAGGTGGCAGCTGGTTGGCCGGCTTGGCTCAGCGCCGTAGCTGGTGAAGCCATTCAGGGTTGGGTGCCCCTCCGAGGCGATGCCTTCGAGAAATTGGAAAAGGTTCGTATACATATCATATGAATAATTCCCAGTTCATTTTCTTATTAAAAAGATTCAATTTTGATGGTATTGTATTTACAAATTGATTTCTAAATTTTCTTTTAAGTTCATTGAGTGAATTATATGGTTAAATTTATCTCGTTTGCTTTCATTTGCCTAAAAGGGTTCTTTTGCTTGAAGAGGGAGGGGTTTTTTGAAGTTTAACTTTTTTGGTTATGGTTGAAAATTTAAAAATCACGGTAATCAACTCTTCTGGCGAAATCATGTATATCTTAAGATACTGAAGTTTTGGAAAGTCTGCCATTGTTCAGTGTCAGGCATTAGAAGAAAAATATCAGTTCTCGTCTATTTCTATAAAAGCTTTCTTGATATGTAATATCTGTCAGACATTATAACTATGGAAATATGATGTTTTGCTTCCTTACTCAATACTTGACAAGTTGACCAACTTATAAGGACCCCATACTCTGAATCAATAAAAAGCTCAAACACTTGTGTGGAACCTTTTCATGGTTTACTGCGTGGCTCTTTTGTCACACCTTATCTCCATATGATTTGCTTGTTCAGTTATTTTATATTGTTGTATGACCTGATTTTGCATTCTTTGAATTGCCTCTAGATTCTAAGTTACCAATTTTTTTTTGGCCCATTTGTCTGATGGTACCATTATTCTATTTCAACTGCATTACTAGATTGGACAGGGTACATATAGTAGCGTTTTCCGAGCTCGTGAACTTGAAACAGGGAGGATAGTTGCTCTGAAGAAGGTGCGCTTCGATAATTTTGAGCCTGAAAGTGTTAGGTTTATGGCACGAGAAATAATGATTCTCCGAAGGCTTGACCATCCAAACGTCATAAAACTGGAGGGCATAATTACTTCCAGATTGTCATGTAGCATATACCTTGTGTTCGAGTACATGGAACATGACATTACAGGACTCTTGTCTTGCCCTGACATCAAATTCAGCGAGTCACAGGTTAGCTTACTTTGCCTTTTTGACTTTGCATGCTAGGATTCCACTGAAAGGGCTGTTGAGACCAGACTGAAATAAGATTTTTATTTGTATACTATTTTCTATATCTTATTCTATCTGTAATTTAGCGTGGCCAGAATGATTATAATTAGATTATCCAAGGTTATTACCAGAAATGCTGGTATAAACTTTGATCGAACACTTCAAAAAAAAAAAATTTGCATATCATAAAATAGTTAGGAAAACAGAAAAGGCTGTGAAGTTAGTGATAAAAGTAATCTTGTTTACTATTACCATCATCACCCATTAGTATTCGGTTCATAGTTGTTTAATTTTTATATTAATAGTGAGGCCGTTATGTTGCACAGATTAAATGCTATATGAAGCAATTGTTATCTGGAATCGAGCATTGTCACTTGCGGGGTGTTATGCATAGGGACATCAAAGGGTCAAATCTTTTGGTGAATAATGAAGGAGTACTAAAGGTGGCTGATTTTGGATTGGCAAACTTCTGTACTTCTGGGCAGAGACATCCACTAACCAGTCGTGTTGTCACGTTATGGTACCGTCCTCCTGAACTTTTGCTTGGGTCAACAGATTATGGAGCATCTGTAGATATTTGGAGTGTTGGGTGTGTATTTGCAGAACTGCTTGTTGGGAAACCTATCCTTCAAGGGAGGACAGAGGTAATAACCCTTCCAATGTACTTGCATCTCTGCCATTAATACCAACGGTGGTGTTTTAGATCTCTGTAACGAAGGACATTAGTATAAGTGTAGAAGGTGACATAACTTCTGCTAGAAAGTTATTGTCCTTGTACAAGAGACTCATAGTTAACAAGCTAGTGTGGATCAATTAGTTCTCCGGTGCATGTCATTGCACTCCCATGACAATGACTGATCAAAAGAAATTGATATGATATGTAACAGTGATGTTGATAATGAAACAAACGATAATTGTGATGCTGATTATAACGAGAATGGATTTTTTAGCATTATTGCAAACAAAGTTCAGCTTAATAACAATTCATCACCCGTTTCAAACTCTAATCCTTCTTTTCTCCCTGTGGTACCATAACATTATATATTGTTTTGGAAATGGAATCTGGTTTCAACTGCTTATTAACATAATTTTGTCTTACACAGATGCTTTTGCTATTAAAATATAATGAGACAATAGTAGTTGTCGGTGCTAGCATTTGTTTTTTTCAACTGAATATAATATTTCAATAGGATGATTTCATCTGATTCCTGAGAAATATAACTTACCAGCTAAAACTGTCCCTACTTTTATCTACATTCTTTACTGCATTCCTCTTAAGAAAATGTCTTTAGTTCCCATCTAGTGTAAGTCTTACTCTTTGGTGACTTGGACTTTGAAGCCTCACATTACCTCCCCCTCTGACAATACCGGAATCCTAAATATAATCCATTATATATTTATATTGAATTTTACACATGATAGGACAGTCTCGTTCTGTTTAACTTTTCTGCTATGGAGCTCTCATAGATGGACTCTTGTTTTACTTGCAGGTTGAACAATTACACAAAATCTTTAAGCTATGCGGCTCCCCACCTGATGAATACTGGAAAAAGTCCAGACTTCCTCATGCAACTCTGTTTAAACCACAGCAACCATATGATAGTTGTCTCCGCGAGACCTTTAAAAATTTGCCTTCTGCAAATGTGAATTTACTAGAAACTCTTCTTTCTGTAGAACCATACAAACGTGGGACTGCCTCGTCTGCTCTTTCATCTGAGGTATTATTGCAGGTTACATTTACCCTTTTTCCCCTTTTTGTTGGAGTTTCTAAAAGATGCTTCTTTAAGTCACTATTTTGAAATCCTTGGTGTCCATAAAAAAGAATTTGTTTTATCAAGTTCTCTTTTGCTGCAGCTTCCCATAGTAATTCAATATTTGTTTTAATTGGCCAAGTGGATCTGAATACTAAACTTAATAAGTATGTGAAGCATTATTTTATTATTAGAATTCTTCTGATATCGTCGTTTTCCTCTTTCAGTATTTCAAGATGAAGCCTTATGCTTGTGACCCATCAAGCTTGCCAGTTTATCCACCTAGCAAGGAGATTGATGCAAAACATAGGGAAGAGGCAATGAGGTGAGATCTCAGTGTCAAAGTGGCAGGAGTAGTTGGGATTTAGAACACAGTTTTTGTTTATCTAAGTATCTGGTGCTTCCATCATGAGGAACTGAGTGCATGTGATAATAGTTTTGGCTTGGGGTACTCTGATTCTCTTGGCCTGTGCCACAGGATATACATGGAAAACAGAACCAATTTCAATGAATTCGATTGGATCTAGATTTTGCCATTAGAATGCTCAGGAAAGTTAGATTAGTCTTTATCTTTCAGATGCCACTTGAATGCACCTAACTTAATTAACCACTAGAATATTTCCTAATTGGGCTTTAAGATGGTGGGCAAGTTGTCAGGTTTTACTTCATTATGTTCAGATATTATACTTTTTTCTATTATGGTTGGTTCACTGGGGGCTGAAGAAGATTTGACCCTGTGAACAGTAATGTGTGCACTGGAGTAATTTACTTTTTTGGAGTTTCCATTTTGTTTTCACTATTGAGATAATATTGGTGCTAAACTTTCAGGAAAAAAGCTGCTGGAAGAGTTCGTGGACTTGAAACAAGAAAGACAACAAGAAAACCACTCGGAGTCTGTAAACTAGCACCAGCAGAGGTCTGTGTATGTGTCTATGTCTGTGTGTGCATGCTTGTAAAATACAAAGTATATGCTCCAGTGACAAAGGAGGGTTAAATCTCATTGATCACCTTAACCTTGTCTTACAGGATTTGGCAACTCAAACTCGGGACCGTCAGAAGTGTAATGGTAATTCTGTACATAGTCTTAAGGAAGATAATGCCACTACTGCTGAGACTCGAAAGTTATCAATTGGTAAACTAGAAGATGCTTCCCATGTAAAGAATGCATCTCAAGGAGAAATTCCCTTTTCTGGCCCATTACAAGTTTCAACGTCTAGTGGCTTTGCATGGGCTAAAAGGCGGAAAGATGATGCTTCCATCAAATCTCATACTCGGTCTATTTCAAGAGGACACATTTTCAATCCAATAGAACCTTCTTCATTAAACTCTAAGAACAATGTTGACTCACAAAGGAAGGAAAGTAGGGACATGTCTGGTGGCTGCACCAACCCTAGAGGCCAGGATTCGTATGAAATTGCAAAGCTTGCAGTGCACAATCAATGGGGCAAGTTTGATCGACCTGGTTCGTTTGATGCTTCTGATGGGTACCACTCACAGGAGCTGTCTATGGCACTTTATCAAAGAGAGGAAATGTCATCTAAGAGAAGTAACCTGGTAATTTTCTAACTACTTAATGTTGTTTTGGTATTCAATTTGAGACCTCAATTTCTTCAGATTCTGGAACTTTAAAGATAGGAGGGAGGGGGCTGTGTATGTGTATACTATTTGCATGAAGGATGTTAGAAATTGTCATGATAACAGAATTGGATTTGATAAATAGATATTTAGAAAAATTGAGATATTGACAATGTTGGTAGACTTTGGTTGGTTAATATCTGCATAGATGACTTACTCAAGTAAAGTCACCTCTTTTCTTTACATTTTCAGTGACAATAGGGAGAGGAATTCAGTCGAAACCATTTTCAGGTCCCTTAGATGTTTTATTCTCTCATTTTATTCAAAATAGGATGATAGGATTTATATGTGCATCAACTGGACTAGGTCATGAAATAGGAGTTGACATGTCATAATAGAACCAAAATGTTAGCACAAGTATATCACAGTATTTCCTTGAAGCATATAATGATTCCATGCCTTTAACATTTTTGGAGAACAAAATGTGCCTGAGTGTAGATTGTAGTTGTGTCATTCATAAGATAGAATAACATAATCTGACATTTCATACTTGTGCGTTTGTGTAATATGTAACTCTCATTTACTACATTATCTCATGAAACTTGTGACTGTTGTTTATGACAGAGTTATCAAGATCCATCAGAGATGGTGGAATTTTCAGGACCCCTTCTATCTCGAATGCATGCTGTAGACGAACTCTTAGAACGACATGAGCGACACATCCGTCAGACAGTACGAAGATCTTGGTTTCAAAGAGGTACGTATAAGAAGCAGTATTACTAAAATTTTGAATATTTCAGATTCACCATGCCAAATATGTTTCAGCATCCATTAGTAACACTGTTATCACTATGAGCTCATTATCTTAGATTTCGCACACTCAGCCTTCATAAACTATCTGTCTTTCATAGATCTACGATTTGAACTTCCAGTCCCAAACTCCAATTATTAAGGAAAGAAGCAATTGATTGTGTGACAACATGGCTAGGCAATCATTTTATATCTTTAAGGAAAAGCTATGCAAGCAAAATTAATGACTTAGGAAGGCATTACATTTTAACACTATACGAATGATTTTAGTATTTCTCACTGAAAAAGAGATCTTGGAAATGCAGGGAAGAAGAATGGAAAGTAATTAGAAGTCATGGTTGCTGTGAAAATTCAGGGAGGAAATAGACCTTAGACATCAAGTTAGATCACACAGGAAATATGTATAACAAGGCCATCCCCTACTAAACTACTACCGGCACCAAATTGGGAACCAACAAATCACGCATCACAAGAAGGATACAACAACTAACCTCGTGATCTGTGAAAGAACTGCTAATCCATGAAGCCACTGCAGATGCATTTTCCAATTCATGGAGCTCTAGAAGGTTTGGGAATAAGAAAGAACAAAGGTTTGCTGTGATGATCTTCTCCTTTGGAAAATGATAAAATATAGTTTTTTTTTCTTTTTTTTTCCTAGTCTAATAGTTCCTCCTCTCACCTTTGTCTCAATTTTGCAAGTCCCATCTGAATAGCAATGTGTAGATTAAGATCAGTGGTATCTGATTTTGAGAGAAGTCTCCTACTAATTCTCTATCAAGGATGCATTGTTTTTTTCTTTTCAACCTTGTCCCTTGTGAAAAAGCAGAGGGATAATTGGGCTGTGAATAATTGTTTAATAAATTAGCATGATAATCTTGATGCATTAATGATAATAAAAAAACACAAATTGGTTGTAAAAACCACAATTATTGACTCGAATGGTCAAGAGATAGATTTAGGGAGAGATTGTTTTCAGTTTTTACGTTATATGGTTAGTTCTAAAGATTCTGGGTTTGTTACTCAATCGGACTTGTGTAGAGTTTCATGAGCTTGAAAGACAACCATAAACATGAATAATATGCATGTATAACAAGGAAGAACAAGGGCATGCTCTATTCTCGTTATCTCTGAGAGGACCTGCATGCATGTATAAAATTACGTGATAAATAGGGTTTAAGAATTCGAAGACACAATAACTGTAATTAAGATTGAGCTCAACAGATTGTTTACTAATTGGATTTAAGTATATAATTCTTTTTGTTCAACACGGCCTCCCTAAGGATTTGAACTAGAAACTCAGAGAAAAGAACAAACCCTTAACTGTCACGATAACTCCACAGTGTGATTTAAATGTGTATGTAATCCATAGAGTGAGTGACTGTTGAAAGACCGGAATCGATGAACCCAGCCCAATTCCCTTTCTATACCGTCACTAACTGAGATTGAGTTCTTAACTTAACTCAGGTTTAATGTAAATTAAAACGGTGTAATCTCGCTAAAATTAAGAGATTTAGCACTATATATATAAGTATATAAGCTTTTTCTCCTTATAAGATTTTAGCGTTTTGTATTGAATTTGTTTAGCAGATTTTATTGTATACGGACATCAATAAATAAATTTATCCTTAAATAATTATCTTTGGGCTTAAAATTGTACTTGAATTTTAATTTAAGCCTTAAAAAAAGTTCATATCCAATTCAAAATTGCCGGAATCGAACTGAACCAAACTGATCAAATGTTTCATTTCCTTCGGTTATAGTTATTTCCAAATCGACCAATTCGGTTGTGGGTTTCAGTTGACTTGCAAATGGAATCGACACCATCGGTTCGATTAGGTTGGAGGTCCAAAACCGATTGAGTTAAACTGATGCTTGGCCCTACTCACAGGTGTCGCCTACACTTGACAACTCCGACATGCTAAATCTCCATGTTCAAGAATATAGAAGAAGATTTAATTACCAGCTTCCATTGGCACTTAATTGAACCTCCTCTTACATATAATTGTTGAGAGTAAATGGAAGGTGTATAGATGTTATACCCAAAGGTTGTGCTTGGTCGCACATATAAGATAAGATAACATTTTCTATAAAAATTAATAAAGATTAGGATATATATAGATAAGCATTTATATTATCTTACGTTTGGTATATGATAAGATAGATGTAAGATATGACTAAATTATCTTTTTTAACTATTTGGTGCATTATTAGATAATATCAGATAGGCTAAACTCTAATATAATTTTCATCAAAAATTTTCCTGAACAGAAAAATCATATAACTCACATAAATATATAATTTTTTTATATACTTTTGTTCATATATAAAAAAAAATTATATATATATATATATATATATATATATATATATATATATATATATATATTATTTTATTCTAATTTTTTTTATATTTTTTAAAATTGCTCTAATTTTTATTGAATATAAACGTATATGATCATAACTATTTAAAATAAAATTATAGTACTTATTATGACACAAATATTTTTAAAACAATATTTTTGTTTTAATTCTTTCTTCTTCTTTTTTTTGTGTGAAAAAAATAAAAAAAAATATATTTTAGTAGCAAGTGAATGAAGGAACATATTTTATATTTAAAAAAAAAAAAACAAAATTGATAATTTTGAATTTTAGTTTATTTTGTATTAAAAAAAAAATGACTTTTCAGTGAAAAAAAAGAGAAATGGATTGAGGTAATTTGTGAATTTTCTATGTTGGTTCATTCTTTTCTTATCTTATCTTATTTGTTATAATACTATCATGTATCTAAAGACAGAATAACCATGAAATGAGATGATATATTATATCATTTCAAAAATATATGATTACACTCTTAAAATATTATATTGAAGTACATAATAGAAATGATAGTGTAATATATTAGGATGTATAGTTTGACGTATCGTATAAGATTGTATAGGATTGTATAGTATATGATAGTTTTATAGTTGTTATATTGTTACCTTATCATTCGCTTCCTTATTGTATAGATTTATATTGTCAGACATAGTGTAATAGAGAAATTAATATCATGTTATCCTTATACGATGTGTCTAACAAGCCCTGAGAGTTTAAAAAATTGAAGAGATAGTTGACAATACAAGAAAAATTAATATCATAAGTTGTGCCGATAATCAGAATCAGCGACATAAAAATTGTTGCAGTTATAAAAATTTAATGCTCTATCTCTACTGGAAAGAAGATTTCACGCCAAAAGGCGTGAAACAATATGCATCAGCGTGTATCTTATCAGGACAGTTGTTGTCACTGATAGTTTTTCCTAATTTGAACTGTTATGGGTCAAATTGGGAACATGGTTAGTTTAGGCATTTTTTATTATTTTCTGTTGTTTATATTAGCCGTATCGTGCATGTAGAAGATCATTATGTGAAATGTTAATAAAATGGGCTAGCAAGGCTAGATTCTCTCTCTTTCCCTCTTTCTCTTTGTAGTCCTGTTGTAGGTATTAGAGCCAAATCTTGGCATTCTAGGTATAACAATGGCCATTAATGGTATGTTAGAAGAAAGATTCAGTAAGCTGGAATCAAGCATGACATCTCTAGAATCATGGGCTGCTGGAGTGGAAAAATAAAATGGAAATCTTGAAGATTACTATTCAAGAATCATAAGCAAGAATGATGCAAAAGATGGATTTGATGTGCAATGAATTCCTTGCTCTACACAGATTGATAAGGCTGAACAAAAGAAACCCAACACATACCGTGGTAACAATGGAGGTGGATGCAAAAAGTTTCCCAACTGTACAAGTCAACATAGAGTATTTCCAATTCAATCCCAAGGTGATTTCTCCAAGAATTGACTCCTACATTGGACTCTCAAACATCAATTGACCCAACAATGGAAGTAAATCACACTTATGTGGTTAAGATATTAAAAGGGAAAACAACAATTACACCATTTGTGCAAACCCGTGCAAAAAAGCTACCAATTATTCAAGAATTTAGACCTACTGTTCTCAACTATCCACCATTGCAAGAAGAGCTTGATTGCTATTAGAATTTTGCATGGGAATTGAAAATAAGGTCTGCTCTATGAGAATTTCAATAGAGGTCTAGTTATTAAGATGAAGAATACGACAATAGGTTTCCAGCCATAATGGTTTGGGTTTTTCAATTAGAAAAGAAGGACTTTATTTTAGTCTCTTAGTTGTCTTGCTGCCCCTAAAGAGCACTCAACAAGCAATATTTCCATGGCAAATCCAGAAGCTTCGAGTTGCTACAAGAAGTCATCAGAGCATCCTTCCTGGCTAGAAGATGTGGGATCAGTGGAAGCTGAAACTAGTATTCTTAAATGCATATTCGCCTCCTTGGAATCAAGATTCGACAGAATTGATGCAAGATTTGACAGTATAGACCATTCCCTTCAAGAAGTGAACATGAGCATTGGTAAAGTGAATGTGTGCATAGACAAATTGAACCAGAGATTAGAAATGAAATTCCACGCTATGCTTACAAAATTTGTCTTTCTTAATGTTAATGTTGGATTTGTCCGAGCTGGAGAGGTGGTCTCCTCCATGTGTCCGAGCTGGAGACCTGCAGTGGTGGTCCTGGAGACTTGTCAGCACTCCGAAGCTCAAGTCAGTATCCAAATAAGGGAGAGCTCAAGTGTAGAGAGAGTTAACATTTTTTCATAGTGTGAGAGCTTGTATTTGTAGGGCCTTTGGTGGGCCTGGGCTTATTGGGCCTAAGTTAATATTTGTATTAACACAAGTCCCCCCAAAAACAAGTTCGAGGAATGAAATGACTCGGACTTGAAGTCAACTAAGGGCAAAACTAGTGCTAATTGAGCTTTTTCTTAACGGATGAGCTTTTGACTCTAAGCCTTGCAACGTTGGGGTGAGCTCGCAGCTCTAACTTCCTTTGTCTTGGGCTGTGAAATTTCCCTGCAACTATGGTTAAATAGTTGATCTCAAGAAAATTTGTTAGGCACATATAAAGGTAAAACAATATGCTTTACGATTAAAAAGTCATGCAGTACTAGAGTCCACCTTTGGAGAGTTAAATATCTGAGTGCGGACCTTTTGCGAGCGAACTCGGCAGAGGCTCGGACCGCAGGATGGAAACTTGGCGGCCTCGCGTGCCTGATCCGCGAGCACCGGGGAGGTCGAGTTCCCTGTCAGGGTCGTTGGATCGACCAGGCGAACCTCGACCATTTTCGACCCGGGTTTTGGAGATCTTCTGCGAACTCGGCGGAGGCTCGGACCGCGGGTGAAAACCTGGCGGCCTTGCGTGCCTGATCCGCGAGCACCGGGGAGGTCGGGTTCCCTGTCAGGGTCGTTGGATCGACCAGGCGAACCTCGACTGTTGTAGACCCGGGTTTGGAGATCTTGGGGACTCGGCGGAGGCTAGGATCGCAGGTGAAAACTTGGCGGCCTCGCGTGCCTGATCCGCGAGCACTGGGGAGGTCGGGTTCCCTGTCAGGGTCGTTGGATCGACCAGGCGAACCTCGACCATTGTCGACCCGGGTTTGGAGATCTTGGGGACTCGGCGGAGGCTCGGACGGCGAGTGAAAACCTGGCGGCCTCGCGTGCCTGATCTGCGAGCACCGGGGAGGTCGGGTTCCCTGTCAGGGTCGTTGGAACGACCAGGCGAACCTCGACCGTTGTCGACTCGGGTTTAGAGATCTTGAGGACTCGGCGGAGGCTCAGACCGCGGGTTAAAACCTGGCAGCCTCGCGTGCCTGACCGCGAGCACCGGGGAGTCTAGTTCCCTGTCAAGGTCGTTGAATCGACCAGGTGAACCTCAACCGCACCCGGGTTTTGGTGATCTTCTGTTTGATCGGTTTTGGTGGGGCCATGTCTCTATTTCAACTTCACATGCAAAAATTTCTTGCAACTATGGACAAACGATCGATCTCAACAAAAAATTCATTAGCCACATATGATGGTGAACACGTAATAACATGCTTTCTGAATAAATATAATATGTCAAAGATATAGTTGCGTTGCAATTATCATTTTGATTCGACGAGGTGAATTACTGGTCTACTGTGCCTAAGATGTCAATTATTTTGTTAAATGAGTGATCGACTCATCTTTCCGATGGCCTTATAATTATGGTGTTTTTAGGCGACCTGGCCTTTTAATATTTTCAAGATTTGGAATATTTTTGTTATTGATGAACATGTAATCCAACAATTAAGCAGACATAAATTAAGTTGAACATTCAATTCTGGTAGATTTACATGAAGATATAAAATTGATAGGAGTTTCTATAAGAAAATAGAAGTTTGCAAGCAATTTGTGTAAAATTTATAAATTTTTTAGGCTATTTAAAGAATTTTAGGGCCTATATGTAATTTTCTAGAATTACTTCGGTCAATTATATGATAATATAAAAGCCTGTGGACTATTGTGCAATTAGTTCGAATCATTTAGGCAAATAATATAAATGATAGGGGAATATTTGATAAGTATGAAAAGATATATAGCAATTTTATAAATTTGTAAAAATTTGGGCCATTTATGTAATTAAAATTACATGTGGCCCGAATGTGAAATATAGTTAAATTAATGGGTCAAAATTATAATTATTTAAAGTTTTGAGCTAATTTTATAAATATGTAAACTATATGAGTCATTACCATAATATTTATGAAGTATAGGGACCGGATAACAACATAGATAACCTGGGCTTTGTTTGGATTTGGGCCGACATGGTAGGCTTTGTTTGTCAACCCGAGTTGGAGATCTGCACTTTTATTAGGCTGGGCTCTTGGTGGGCTGAGTTGGGAAAGGCATGTGCCATTCACAAAGTTGGCCACCTGGCGGAGTGCTGCCGCTTGTATCCGCGCGTGGGGCCGCGTGCATGATCCGGCGAGCTGCCGGTTTGGACGGGACGACCCGTGAGGTCGGCATCTTCAATTCGGGTGGTCGTCCGAGTTCTCAGGTCGCCGGAATTGGCCTTCAAATGGACTGGAACGGCAACTCGCCATGTACAAAATCTGGCGACCTTGAGGAGTGCCGCCACTTGTGGCCGCGCGTGGAGGAGCGTGCATGATCCGACGAGATGCCGGTTTGGATGGGACAACCTGTGAGGTCGGCATCTTCAATTCGGGTGGTCGCTCGAGTTCTCAGGTCGCCGGAATTGGCCTGAAAATGGATTGGAACGGCAGCTCGCCATGTACAAAATCTAGCGACCTTGAGGAGTTTCGCCGCTCGTGGAGGCGCATACATGATCCGGCGAGCTGCCGGTTTAGACGGGACGACCCGTGAGGTTGGCAGCTTCAATTCAGGTGGTCGTCCTAGTTCTCAGGTCGCCGTAATTGGTTTGAAAATTGATTGGAAGTGCAGCTCCCCATGCACCCAATCTGGCAACCAGGAAACTTGATACATTGATTTAGCAAGATGGGAGACCTGGAGAGCTGCGTGGAGGTTAGGAAATTCAAATCATATGAATTTCCCACAGATGACGCCAATATTAATGTTGGATTTGTTCGAGCTGGAGAGCTGGAGAGGTGGTCTCCTCCATGTGTCCGAGCTGGAGACCTGCAGGGGTGGTCCTGGAGACCTGTCAGAACTCCGAAGCTCAAGTCAGTATCCAGATAAGGGAGAGCTCAAGTGTAGAGAGAGTTTGTATTTGTTGGGCCTTTGGTGGGCCTGGGTTTATTGGGCCTAAGTTAATATTTGTATAAACACTTAAGATCAACAATGGCAGCCAACAGACAGAGCTTCATAGGTGGAAAAGAGCTTCATTTTTAAAGAAATTGAAAGATCAAGAATTCGGTAATAAAGAAAAGAGTTTTGGGTCTTTGGCACAACCAATTGGATCTGCATATTCATCAAGTTTTAATAGCCTTAGACAGTCTAACAATTTTCTCTTGTTTACACATATGCTTGTAGTGCTAATCAATACTCCTTTTTGTTGCTCAAAGACAATCCATGAGGATAAGGATTAATTGATGGAAGAGGGATTGTTATAAGTCAAAATTAGGAACATTGTTAGTTTAAGCATTTCATTATTTTCTGTTGTCTATATTAGCCATATTATACATGTAGAAGATCATTATGTGAAAAGTTAATGAAATTGGCTAGCAATGCTAGATTCTCTCTCCTCTTTCCTCTATAGTCCTCAAGATTACCAAATTAGATTTTAGGCTTAACATGAACCCTAACTTCTTCATATTTCCTTTTCATTCATGAAATTTTCCTTCTCCTTATGTCTAAAAACTCTCTCCTTCTTTAGTCTGAAGCCTCATCATCTCAGGTGCGTCGGCAGTTGTGGTAGTAGCCTGAAGTCCATTATAATGTGACAATGGTTAGTGGTGCTTAGCTACAAATGAGTTTTGAAGGTTATAGGTTTTCAATCTTTTTAAAAAAAAATTATGTGTGATTTTCGATTTTTGACTATGGATTTTGTTGGGTAGTGGGTTGTTTGATTTGTAGTGATGCTCGGAGCCTTGAATTTGTAAGGCCAGTTCCTCTTTTATTTAAGTATGTTTTTATATATATATATTTTTGGAATTATGTTTCTGGGTCTAGTTGGGGATTGCAAATATGATTCAATCATGCATATATGTTATTGTAAATAATCTCAGTGGAACTCCAATTCAAAACCTCTGAATTCTCAAATTTGACCTAAGAATGGGATTGTCATAGTTAAGAAATTGACCTTGTTATGCAGTAGGAAGACACAATATCATATAGTAAAATTGCTCTTAAAAAGAGAACCATTATCTGTTATGTCTTCCCTAGAATCCAATATTACTTTCTTGGAGAAATTTCCATATGTGGAGATTGATTGGGCAACTATCTCAGACATATCATAAGTATCGAAATTTTGTAATTTAAGTGAAATGTTTGAGCTTTCTTGTTTAAGTCTTGGCTTTGTTGTTTTTATAGCAGCAGCCTCTGTAATGAAATTTTTGACATTTGCAGATGTTTTTATCTGTTTACATGTCATTTGGTGAAAGAAGTTATCATACGTAAAATGTTTATGATTTAGTAGGTGAAGAGCTTCTCAATGTTAGTTTGATGGTGGTTTTTGATTCCTTGCTTGACTAATGGAGCTCTAAATTTGTGTTATCTATTTTTGTATACTTGTAGATTCATGTAATTAAAGTGCCCTGAACTTGTGTAAGTTTTTTGTGGAAACCATTGAGCATTTAATTGTGTTTGATTATATCATCAATTTATCACCTTGGAATAATCAACAAAGGTTAGTGAATATTATTATTGGATAGGAAACCACTTCCTTACTAATCCAACTCTATTAATATACTTCTATATCAAACTCTATTAATTATATAGCTTCTGATTTTGTTAACAGTTGACCCAAGTATATATCTATTCTTATTCTTATCTTTTATATAGCTGAAAACAATAGACGAGTTGTTTGTTAAAATACTCAAACTAATATGTTTTTAGACTTTTTCTTTTTATAGACTAATTGAAAATAGTATCAAAGCAAGTTAGAAGAAAAGAGGGAGTTGAATTATGATTCTCAAAGTAACATAATATCAAAAGAGTTTTCTTTTTCTCAAAATAAATTGGTGATTCTTCTTGATAATTATGGATGATTTAGAGTTTAACATCAAGGTAGAATGAATAAGACTTTTGTTTAGTATCAAAATAGCAAAACTATTAAACAGATCTCCATTTGACAAGCCGAGAGTATCAACATAACTGTAGGGACAAATAAAGCTTGTAGTTGTAGGAACAAATGGTTTCTCATTTGAACTAATAGGGTGAATGTTATGCATGCTTATGTGTGTACACTATAAAACTTAGAAAATCAGGACTCGAGGGAATGGGAGGCAAAACTATTAAACATCATGTTTTACAAGTACTAGCACATATGTAGGGACAAATAAAACTTGTAAGAATAACAGAGAGAGGAATAGTAAATTTTTTAACTTATTACTACTAATGAATTTTTGTAAACGTTTATTGGGAATTCATTCATTTTCAGATGCTTCACATGCTCACAATGAGCAAGTGCTAGAGGAGGAGGATATGATGCTCAATTGCTCATTTTTGAGAGGATGAGTAATTTGTTTTTATATCTTGTATTGAACTGAATTGATTATTTATTTATTTATTATTATTACAATTAAAAGTTAAATTATAATAAGTACTATTCTGTATTTTGATTACTTGATAGATATTTCTTTCATTATTTCATGTGTATCTTCTCTTTGTTAAATGTATAACATGTTTACATAAATAAATATATAAAGGATGGTTACAAAAATAAATCAAAAAATTAGAAAACTATCAACGAAATCATTTTGGACCTTCAACGACAAGGATATGACATCACTAGTAAGTTTTATGATATTAAAACTAATCGAGATAGTCTATCAGAGATATGAGCTACTATCTCTCATAAATACCAATGACATGAAAGAGATATATCACTCATATCGCTGATAAGTGTATATCAAACCATTAGAGATAAAATCAATGACATGTGCTCTTGTTGCTGTTTGCTATCTTTATGAGTTTCAGCAACAACTTATCGCTAATAATTGTCATTAACGACAACAATATAAGCCACATGCTTTCAGATACAGGGACTTATCACTTATAATCATCAGGAATAGGATTTTCATTATCAGTAATAGTTGTTTATTGTCGACGTTGATAATGCTTTTTCTTGTAGTGAGATGAAAAGATAAGATCTATTTCTTGTTCGGAAGTTAAGTGAAAATGAAAGGCAGTGACATATTATTACATAAATTTATAATTAAGTCCTTAAAATATTTTATTTGGGGATCTAATAGGAATGACATTAATATATTAGTCATTACATACAAAAATTATTATGTATTTTATTCTCCCTACAAATTCTTCTAATTTGGAGAAATTAAACAAATGGACTTTGGAGGGATTTGGAGGTTTCCTCTGCATCCTTTACTATAAAAAAAAAAAAAAAAAAAAAAAAAAAACTCCCAAATAGATGATTGGTACTGTACCCTCTCTTCTCTATTCATTCCCTCCATCTAAATGAGCCTTAATGATTTATTAGAAGAGAGAAAACTAGCTTAGATTGTATAATTCATAAACCCAATATGTCTTCTATGGACAAAAATAAAAATAAAAGACCACATTTTGTATATATATATACACACACACACACACTAGCTTCATCACATGCTCATGTTCGGAGGTTTTTTTTATATTTATTACGTAACTATGTCAGTTGTTTTAGTTTTAGATGTCTACATGTCAGTTGTTTTAATTAGAAAATAATTGTTTGAAAAATTTATTGTGAATGAGTGTATTTTTTTTTTGGTTAGTTAATTTTTTAAACAAAAAATTAATTTGGTGTGGGTAGATGTGGTGGGAGTATTTTTTTTTTTTTAATTATTATTATTTAAAAATAATAATAAATTATTGGAAGAGGTTTTTTTTTTTTTTTTTTTTTTTTTAATTAGTTTTCTTTTTCCAAATAAGTTAAATTAACAAAAATGCCCTATAACTTAAAAGGACAAAAAATTATAAATATAGAGTATTGTACGAAAATTTATAATAAAAACGAGCCATTGAAGTTAAAAGACATCAAAAGAGTATTATAGCTTTTAGAATAAATATAGATAGGAGTGTATATATATATATATATAGATATATATATAGATATACATATATTTATACTTCTATCTATATTTTATTTCACTAAATACACTTATGAGTTTTTATTATTACTTAGTTATTTGTAGTTGTTATTACTCCATTTTATTTTTTCTAATCTTCGCCATTTTAATATTAATAGGAATTTATTAGGACTATTGATTTTTTTCTTTTACTAATTCTTCTTAATATTAATAAATCTATAATTTTTCAATTATTATATTTTAATAGTAATTAAGATTGAATTTTTGATTTTGTTTGTTTGTTTAATAAGTACCTAATAATCTTTATTTTCTTAGTTTTTCTCAAGTTTATGAATTAAAATTTTAAAAAATTACTACGAATTAAAAAAATCCATAGTTTTCATGATTATAAAATTTTTGTTTTAACTTTTAATTCATAAATAATATCTATATTTTTCAATAATTATATGCTAATAGTAGTTAATATTGAATTGCTCAATTTTTTTTCGTTTAATAGATTCCTAATAATTAAAATATTTTTTAGATCTTTACAAATTATGAAATAATTTTTTTAAATACTATGAATAAAAAATATTGAAAGTATAGTTTCCATGATTATATTTGTTGTTTTAACTTTCAATAGAAGAAATTTTGTTTTATTAAATACTTATGAGTTTTTACTATTACATAAGTATTTTATTAGTTTTTATTTTGCTTCAAATAGTTTATTTATTTTATTTAATTCTTTCATAATTATTCTCTATTTTAATATTAATATGACTGTAATTATTTTATGACTATTGATTTGTTTTTCTAATTCTTTTAATCTTAATAAATCTATAATTTGTCAATAACTATATATCAATAATAATTAAGTTTGAATTTATTAATTTTTTTAATTTAATAAGTTACAAATAATATAAAATTATAAATTAATTTCTTTTTTATGAATGAAAAGAAATATTAAAAGTATAGTTTTTATGAATTATAATATTACCTTATTAATTTTTCTTCCATCATCAAAATTATTTTTAACAAAATTATATGTTTATATTAGGAATTAATTTTTATATTGGATTTATCTATGTGTTCATTGTTAATAACATAAAGTATTATTTTTTATTAATTATAATTTTTTGATATATATATATATATCAATTATTGATGAACATTTATGTATATATTGTATACACGATTCATGTGTAATATGTTTGCCACGAAAATTAATGTATATATAATCATTTTGCTATTTCAAAATGTTCTAATACGTTGATGAAATGAAACAATATATAGTGGGTCCCCTAGCTTTCATTAGAGTTAATAAATTAATTTGGCATGTGAATGTGCTTGTTAAACTTCCTTGGTGTTGTATACAAAGAATCTGATATTGAATCCTACATGTATCTAGAATTTGGAGTTTTTGAGAAGGGAGAAATTTACTCACGTGGTGTTTAGAATTTTTTACATGAGAATCCCAAAGATATCAAAGCCTTCATCTTCCCTATCAGAGATGTTTCAAGGTTGCACATTAAGGCTTGATTTGGTAATACTCTTTTGGAGAGTGTCTATGCTCTTCATAAGCGTAAGTCAATTTTTTTATGTTTGGTTAAAAAAAAAAAAAAAAAAGTAAAGTGTTTCTGTTCTAGATTTTTAAAGCTAGGCTTTTAAAAGCTGGCTTCTACTCTCAAAAGTTTAAAAAATTAATATAATTTCAACTTTTAATAAAAATTCGTATTTATCCTCTTATTAATAATGCAGTAGATTAATTATCTTTTTTTTTATTATCAATATCTATTATAGTCAATTTAAATATTTGGAGCAGCTTTACAATGAATTTACCAAACACTAATTTATGGCTTCTACTTATTAAGAGTATTCTTTGCATTATTTTATCAAACACTACTGTTATAACTTTTTAAAAACAACTCTAAGAGAGTCATGAGAACACAATACCTCTTAAAAAACCATAACATTAGTAAACCAAGCCTAAATATAGGTGGAGTGGCAATGGACAGGTCTAGGTAAGACCCATAGACCTTTTTAAAAAGGAAAAAAAAAAAAATATGTTTACCTAATTAAAGACTAATTCCACATATTAATTAATTGACATAATTTTAAGTAATTTATAATAGAAAATTTCTTAGAAAATTCATAATAATAATGAATTTAGAATTATAAATAGAAAATAACCATGATTTAAAATTATATAATAATTTTTTTATTTCATTTTTTAGTCAACTTGATTAATTTCATCTCTTAATCAAATTTCCTTATAAACTCAAGGAAGCTCTCTGTCAATTTTCTCTCTATTCAACTGCTTTAATGTTTTTTAAATTTCTTATCTTGCAAATGCTCCTTACAAAATTTTTAATTGATACATCTTTACACAAAAACAGATGGTAAACCATCCTATAACTAATTGAAAATAAACACAAACATTTAAATTCATTTATGTAAAAAACAGAGTGAAAAATTGGCTGAAAATTCTACCCGATCCAGTTTATATGGTCTTTGGATCCTCTTAGATTTGGCAGGTAAAATTTTGGATAACAAGTAGACTCATAAGGGTCGGGCCGGGCTGGGTTTAGACCCATCTCTAAATTCAGGAAGTGACTTCGATCATTAATTTCTTTAACCCCACTTAACATCGTCATTATAATTAATTAATTTTTATCTCACAATTGACCATTGACCAATGATCAATGATCTACATGAGTCACGTGGACCTTTTCACAAGTGTCACTCCATTGTTGTCCTTGTGGATCGTGATATATGTGAACTGTAATACTCCTTTATGATTTCGATACTCCCATTTGTTGCTATTAATCTTATTTCATCCAGTTTGTTAATTAAAATTATGCATTTCATAAAATCTATAATCTGCCTCTCTTTAACCAAGTCTGTCCCCTATCAACTATGAAGCCTGAGATTTAAGCAAGTCAGTGACTCATCCTTTTGGCACATCCTCAAAGTATGACAGAACCGCAGTTCCTAGTTTATTTTTTTTGTTCTTTTAATTTGGATTTTAAGAAACTTAAATAATTGTAATTCATGAGAATAACAGGCTATAATTTTATATTGAGATTAAATATAAACTTGAACTAATTAACTAATAAATTGTTAGTTTAATTAATAAAAACACTTTGTATAAGTCATGATTCAAAAACTATATATTATTCATTAAACCAACTAATACTTCTTCTTCTTTTTTTTTTATAACATTATTATATTAAATTCCAATTTTTTGTTGGTGAGTTTAAGAAATGCTAATAGCGTATAGTTTTGTATAATTTTGTACTACAAAACCTTTTTGGCACAAAATATTATTTCTAGTGGATTCACTATTGGTACATCCGAAAGTAACTATAACTTTTATTATGTATGTTTTTATCAAGAGATTTTATAAATTTCTTTAATTCAATTACAATGGTTAAGATGATTAAAAGTTTTGGAACAACATTTATAAAAATAATTTTGAGAGACTTAAGGAAAGTGTTATTATCTACCATAAAATATAAGTTATAATCTCATAAAAGTTGTATTAGTTTAAACATTAGATATTTGTCATATGACAACGAGTCTTAAAATAATAGCTCTTTCCAAGCTAATATTAGACAAAAATGACAATTGAAGATTTAAATCTTGGCTGAATAATTTTTTTTTTTTTAATAAGATATTGGAATATTAAGGGCTGCTGCAATTAGCTTCTATATTGAGATCACGTCAGCTTTTAGGATTATTGTAATTGTAATGGGCATTGATGCAACATCAGTTTTTGAGTTATTATAATTACAGAGGATAAGTAATTATATGGTTGGTTGGGGCCTATGGGTGTGCAAAAAACTTAGCAATCTAGCTAACCTAACCACCCAAACTAGACCGAAACTTGAAAATTCAATTAAACACGCATTTTAAGTTAGGTGACTTTTTATTTTTTATCATGGGTTGCGTCATTTACTTGGGTGAAATTTTTTTTATCCGGGAACATCCAACTCTTTAGAATTTTTGTATTAATGTTTTAAAATTACTTTTATATGTAAAAAGTATGATAAAATCCATTCTACAATCTCTTAATACAAGAAAATAAGTGTATGACTCAACCCAATCTATATTCATACTAATTTTTAACATTATAATATTTAATTTGAATTTATATCATGTTAAATATACATTATTGAACCTCGATGTTAAATAAATATTATTATAATCTTTTTATTAAATTTGTAATGTTAAAAAATTTCAATATATGTTTATTTCTAATTCAAATATATATAATTTAGATTTTATTTATTTATTTGAACCTTATTATTTCTTAAAAAGAGATATTAAACCATTTCACAATAAGTATAGTTTTGTTAACCTGACTTGATCAAGTGAGGTAATGTTTATTTCAAACCCAATCTACTCACTTGATTGCACACCCCTAATTGAGCCCATCCACAAAAATATTTTAATTCAAAAAATATACTTTCTCATATGAACCTACCCAATAGGATAGGGCTAATTGGTTTGTGCTACATCAAAAAGGTTAAAAAAAACATTTTTAGACTACACCAATTTAAAAAATTTATCCATGCCATAATTCCTTACACCAAAATTTATACTTCTTCTTAGAAAAACCGATATTAACCATCATTATTGTACACTAGTATTGTATATACTCTCTTAAACTTTTCAGGATTAAAACTTACAAAAAGATATTCTCTCATAATTTAATATCATCTAAAGTTTTTAAATTCATATTGTTTAAGCCTTACCCATAACCAACATAAATTTTTTTAATCAAAAATCTAAAAATGCCCAATAAATAAGGTAAAAGAAAATGAAAACAATCATCATAAAATCTTATATTATTATTTTATTTTTAGGTCTACTATCAAGATTTTAAAACAGTAAATAAATTATTTAAAATATTATTTCTTTACAAATATAAAATTAATAGTGTTGTTAACAATAGGAAAAACTTTTTATTTTTCTCGTAATATAAACCCTACAACTTTTCTTCCCAAGCTCTTGGCAGTTACCAATACAAATCGAATAATTACATCAATGTCCTAACTCCAGACCCACCTCTCTCTGCCATGGCTGTATCTCTGTACAAAATAATTAAAAAAAAAATTAATTAATTAATCTGTATAATTATGTTATCGACGTGTCAAGCCACTTACAACAATGCCATTGATCGGAGCTTCAAAATTCTTGTTGTTGTTGCAGGGACCATGACCATGAGAGAGAAGAAGAAGAAGATAGAGAGATAGAGAGGGAAAGAGAGACAGGGTCCAATTTCCAAATAGTCTAATATCCTTTTCAGTCCACTACGCTTCTTTCTCTTTCTCGAATTCTAGCCTATATAACCCATGGAATTATATTTCTAAATTCTGTAATTCTACATTTCTTGCAAACCCTTTTTGTACTGTTACTTCCACTCCGATTCCTCATTCTGTATGTAAATCTACCTTTCCTTTTGAATTCCCATAAATTATTATTTTTTTCTTTTCTTTTTGGGAATTCAATTCCAAGATTCTGTATCCACTAGCTTCTTCTCTGAATACTGGGTTTGCTTTTTTGTCATTTGTGTATGTATGAATTGAGGTATTCTGGGTTTTGATTGAATTGGGTAACTGCAAGATCTGCTCCTTGATTTGTTTCGGAACAATTGTTGATCTCGTTGGTGGTACATTGAATTGTCGGTTTGGATCCGATCGGGTTAGAAACAGCGCCATCTGATGGCGCTGTTCAGAAGATTATTTTACAGGAAGCCGCCGGATCGGCTTCTCGAGATCTCCGAGAGAGTCTATGGTATTCTTCCTTCCTATTTTCCTTTTCTATATTAAGTTCAAATTTCCAACTTCAATTCATTCAATTTTTTGGATTGGAGAAGCTCAATTATTTAAATTTGATATCAACTTCGGACAATGCATGTGGCAATTTTGTTGAATTAAGGGTTTCAATCTTTTCTTTTCTTTTTCCTATCTATTTATTCGTTGCGACTGGTTGAATTTCTGTTATATGTTTTCCATCCATTCAGAATTTAAGCACCGTCTGTTCTCACGCGGTTGTTAATTGAGGGAAATACCCGTTTGAATTTTTATTTGATGTATGGAGTTAGAAGAGGTGGGACGACTAGCTGAGGAAGAGAGGTGAAATTATCAGCAAGTTGAGGAACTGAATTTAATAGTTAAAAACTTCACCGTGTTGGATGGGTTTTCTTATACTCTCATGTTGCCTGGACATATAATGATGCTGGATGCAAGATACTCTTGATGTTCCAGCATTTTAACCTTTTTGGCTAGTTATGGTGGTGAGTGCAGAAATGTAAGAGAAATAATACAAGAGTTGAAGAAGTTCTGAAAAATATAGACACAGAAGCAAGTTTAGTAAGTGAAATTTAGTCTGGACATTGGATAATTGTCAGTTGAAGAAATGCGGAGGATTTTGCTACTTTGCAATTCCTGTTCGTTCTTTAAAGCTCGAACCCCTTAAGCTTTTGTTAGTCAGTCTCAGCCCTTCCAAGCACTATTGGAATTAACAGTAGGTTTATTGTTAATTTTGCCACCCACATTATAAGTAGTCTCTGATACTTCACTCATGGTTCAAAATACCAAGCTTTTATTATCATTGTCCAAGATATTTGGAGGCCATTATACTGTATGGTTTTGATTGTCCTGTTTCCTTTTCCTACTTTTGCAGTTTTTGACTGTTGCTTCTCCACTGATGTGTTGGATGAGGATGAGTACAAAGTTTACTTGGGTGGCATTGTAGCTCAGCTACAAGATCACTTTCCTGATGCTTCTTTCATGGTGTTTAACTTCAGAGAAGGCGAGAGGCGCAGCCATGTTTCAGACATATTGTCTCAGTATGACATGACAGTAATGGATTACCCTCGACAATATGAGGGGTGTCCTCTGCTGCCTTTGGAGATGATCCACCACTTTCTTCGATCAAGTGAAAGCTGGTTGTCATTGGAGGGGCAGCAAAATGTGCTCTTGATGCACTGTGAGAGAGGAGGCTGGCCTGTGCTTGCATTTATGCTTGCAGGTCTTCTATTATACAGAAAACAGTACAATGGGGAGCAGAAAACCCTTGAAATGGTCTACAAGCAAGCTCCTAGGGAACTTCTCCATCTTTTGTCTCCTCTAAATCCACAACCATCTCAGTTGAGATATCTTCAATACATATCCCGCAGAAACTTGAGTTCTGATTGGCCTCCTTCAGACACACCCTTATTTTTGGATTGTCTGATTCTTAGAGTTCTTCCGCTATTTGAAGGGGAAAAAGGTTGTAGGCCTGTTGTGCGTGTTTATGGACAGGACCCTTCAACACCTACCAACAGAAGTTCTAAGCTTCTCTTTTCAACTTCGAAGACCAAAAAACATGTTCGACACTACCTACAGGTGATGTATAATGTACACAATTGAAACAGTTGTATATTAACAAAATGTGAATGATCTCATGAAATACTAACCACAGGCAGAATGTACGCTGGTCAAAATTGATATCCATTGTCGTGTTCAAGGGGATGTTGTTCTTGAGTGCGTACATTTAGATGAAGACTTGGTGCATGAGGAGATGATGTTCAGACTTATGTTCCACACAGCATTTGCACGATCAAATATATTGATACTCAACCGTGATGAAATTGATGTATTGTGGGATGCCAGGGATCACTTCCCCAAGGATTTTAGGGCAGAGGTAAGTTATTGTTCATTTTCTGCAAATGCATTTACTGAAGGTGTAGGAGTTGAATGCATACTCATATTTGTATCAGGTGCTTTTTTTGGACGCTGATGCTGTTATGCCTAATCTCACCACAGTCATGGCAAGCGAAGATGGAAATGAGACAGAAGGTGCTTCCCCAGAGGAATTTTTTGAGGTGGAGGAGATCTTTAGCAATGTAGTTGATGGCCAAGAAGGTAAGGGGGATTGCGATACTCATCTCGTTCATGATATTACACCAAATGACATAAATCACAAAGAAGCCTGGAAGGACGTGGATCCTCACACGTTTCAGGACTGTCCATCAGATGAGGGGAATCATAAACAGGATAGAAAGCCTGATTCAAGTTTTGATGCAGTGAAGGACATCACTGTTGATGATGTGAAGTATAAGCTGGATGAGAAGGTGGATTCTGATCCACATGCAGTGAAAGACATTACCGTGGATGATGGGAAACTCAAGTCAACTTCCACTATAGATGCTGCTGACATTCTGACAAATGTAGAGACCAAAGAAGTGACTGAGGGTGTGCCTGGTGAGTGGAAAGAGATGGAAAATATATTTGATGGAGAAGACATTGTGAAACAGAACTTAGAGTCCAAGGTTGGCCAGAAAAAGCAGGGTGCTGACAACTGCAGACAAAAATCTGATAAAATACTGACTGTTGCCACAAAGAAACAAGTTTTGTCAAACACAAGGCCAATGGCAGATACATTTTCAGCGAAACAAAAGGCCAAACAGCAAGAATCACAGGGTGCTAATGCAAAAATAGCAAAGCCAAATACAGTACCTAGGTGGATTCCTTCTAACAAAGGTTCCTATACAAATTCAATGCATGTCTCATATCCACCTTCAAGGTATAATAGTGCCCCAGCTGCTTTTGCAAGTGCTACCTCTCCAAAAGAGAACAGTGCCGATGCCAAATCAAGGTTTTCTTCTGCCACTGGTGCCCCTGGAACTGTTACTTCCAATGATGTGACAAATGAACTGAAAAGTCATAAAATGGATACTTTGAAGCCTTCAGAATCTACACCAGAAACAGATGTAACCTATTTTCCATCATCGTTACCAGCTGTTGAAGAGACTCATCCAACCTCGGCAACTCTACTTGCAGTAGAACCTCCTTCTCCAACACCTCCGCCTCCGCCTCCACCTCCACCACAACCTCATTCCAGAGACTCTTCTTTGCTTACGTTTCAACCTACATCTACTTCAACAACTTCTTCATTGCAAGAATGTGCATCACCTCCTCCTTTGCCTTTGCCTCCGCCATTGATATTGTCTTCCTCTGTAGGCAGCGCTCTATCTATGAAATCCTCTTTATCAGCGCCTCCCCCACCGCCTCCCCCACCACCCCTGCCAACATTTATAACATCATCTAGTAAGAAAAATATCGGGATGGTTTTACATTCTACACCTCTTCCCCCTGCTTCACCACCTCCTCCTAGGCAGAACAGTGGGGGCAGGTTACCTCCTTCACCCTCTTCTCCTCCACCTCCTCCTTGGCAGAACTGCAAGGGTGGGGTACCTCCTCCACCTCCTCCGCTCCCTTGGAACCTTGTGTACTCTTCAGAAGCTATTGACAAAGTGACTAGTTCTACACCACCTTCTGCCTTTGCAAGTGGATTACTCACATTGAAAACTTCTGGGGTGTCTACTCCGCCTCCCCCTCCTCCTCTTTCTACCATTAAGCAAAGGCTCCCACCCCCTCCTCCCCCTTCTTCTATTGAAGCTCCACCACCATCTCCACCTCCATGTGCACCACCCTTGTCTACTTCACGGGGATCTCCACCTGTTCCACCTCCTCCACCAGTACCTTTATCATGTGGAGTACCACCTCCACCACCTCCTCCCCCGATGCATAATGCTCCACCTCCACCACCACCGCCTCCACCTCCATCACATGGAAGCCCGCCTTCGCCGCCTTCCCTACCTCCCTCTGTTCATAATGCTCCACTTCCTCCACCACCACCACCACCACCTTCATCACGTGGAGCCCCGCCTCCGCCACCTCCCCCAATGTATAATGCTCCACCTCCATCACCTTTGTCATATGGAGCACCACCACCACCACCACCACCACCACCACCACCACCACCACCACCACCACCTACATTGCCTGGAGCCCCACCTCCCCCACCTTCACCAATTCGTGGAGCACCACCACCACCTCCTCCAATGCCTGGAGCCCTACATCCGCCACCTCAACTAAGTCAAGGAGCACCACCACCACCACCTCCTCCAATGCGTGGAGCACCCCCTCCTCCTCCACCACCACCGGGTGGTCGATGTCCACCTCCTCCATCAAATCGAGCACCCCCACCTCCACCTCCTCTTGGATCACAAGCTTTTGGTGCTCCTGCTCCTCCTAGACCTCCTGGTGGGGCACCCCCTCCACCTCCACCCTTGGGTTCCAAAGGAGCAAATGCTGCAGCTGATGCAAGAGGTTTGTCTTCTGGGAGAGGGCGTGGACTCTCACGTCCTACTGGAATGGGAGCTACAGCAACCCGAAGATCTTCCTTGAAACCACTACATTGGAGTAAGGTGACAAGGGCATTGCAAGGAAGCTTATGGGAAGAATTACAAAGGCATGGAGAACCTCAAATGTAATTAACATCTTTTACTGTTATAGTTTGTAACCACTATTTCATTAGTTTTGTGCTGTTTGGCTTCATTGCAAGTATTTTATGTTTGCCTTGCTTTTTTCAGTATTATTTCTTTGGTTATGACCTCTCTCATTTTTTTTTTAATCTTAGTGCACCAGAATTTGATGTTTCAGAGCTAGAGAGCCTTTTCTCTGCAAATGTCCCAAAACCTGCAGGTGCAGATAAATCTGGAGGACGACGCAAGTCTGCTGGATCTAAACCTGACAAAGTACAATTGGTATTCTTCTATATTAAATTATTGTGCCTTGCACTCTGATTTTTATCATAAATCATGAGTGTACAACTTGATGTAATGACTGAGACTTTATGACAAAAGATTATTTTAGTAAGATTTATCACTTACGGAGTTGTTCATTTAAGTTTTCATTGTTGCAATGCGATTGAAATGAACAGTTCATGACATACTTACTCTTTAGGAGAATATTCAGCTCATACAATTACGTATAGCAAATGTATACATCTGCAGTATGTTTTTTTTTTTTTTTATCTGTTCCCTTTTACATTCTTCTAGGCATCTGGCTATGTATGTCTAGTAGAGGAATTTTATGGACTATGTCTGTATATTGTTCTGCTATTCTGGCTGTTTAATTATTATGTAAATCTTTTTTTGGTAACCATCAGAGCATGAATTTTAATTTAGTACTTCTCTACTGCTAAGCTATGTATATCTTTATTTTTTCTTGTAGGTTGACCTCAGGAGGGCTAACAATACTGAAATTATGCTTACAAAAGTTAAGATGCCGCTTTCCGACATGATGGTAAGCTGATGTGATGGGATTTCTTTTTTAATATAGGCTACTTTGAAGCATTTGCAAGCAGGATGGGTTATTAAAGTTAAGGTGTTATGATGCGTACCTGTTTTTTACTATTCTTTCCTGTCTAAGTTAGAAGTATATGCGCTTCATTAGAATTTGACAGGACTGCATTAGTTTTGGTCAGACAACTATGAAACTGAAATGGAGAGGTGGAGCAACTATGCTGAGGCAGGATATTGCTAATATGCACACTAGTTTCCAGTTCCTTTATATGTATGATGTCTTGTGGAGGGGGGGTTATGACTATTCTTTTTATTGTTTCTCCTTGTAATATTTTGATCCTAAGATTTTATCTACCTCTATTTCCAGTTGTGGACTAGGGTTTTGAATGACTTGACATAGTTTCGTGTTTTGATTTTGGGAGAAATTGTACTTATTGGGCCATGCTTCGTTTGATCATTCCCTCCTATAGTAGCAGATGTTTCCAATAAATAGTTTTTAATCGGCAGGTTATCTGAGACAGCTGATGATGGATTTTCAATCTGTTATTCTTTTAGGCTGTTCTAAGTAGAGATGAAAATGGAATGGATAATGGGAGGGAGTGAAAAATGGGCAAAACATGTTTTAATGTCCTCTCCATTTCCATTATCCACTTCCACTCCATTTTCACCTCAACCAAGCATGCTTTGATGTTTCTTGACTGAACAAATATGTTATGACTTCTACATCATCTCTGCTGGTAATTGTTAATCTTAAGCATTGCCTCATGATCCAAGCATACATTTTCTCAGGCTGCAGTTCTAGCAATGGATCATTCAGTATTGGATGCTGATCAGGTGGATAATCTCATTAAATTTTGTCCTACCAAAGAGGAGATGGATCTCCTAAAGGTGATCCATTTATGGAAGTTTTGATAAGCTTTCACATTTTGTTTACAATTAAGGATTCTCTTTCACATTAAAGAATTCTCTTCTGCAACTTCTTCTAGTGTGGAGCATATTACTTTGTTTCTTTTCCTGATTTCTATGTTGTTATTGATTATTTAGGGTTACATGGGCGACAAGGAGACTTTGGGGAAGTGCGAACAGGTATGCAAATTATTTTGCTTACCGGAGAACTATTTCACAGCTTTTAACAGGGACCTTGTTTTACCAACAACTGTCATGTTAAGAAATGTATCAGCCAATGAAAAAAGGAAAATTTTGAGCCCTTAAGCTAGCATCAATTGCTTCCTTCCTATAGCTAAAACTAACTATGCACCTTGGCATTTTGCTATTTCTTTGACCATTTGAAGGACAATTCAACCTTGTCTAATTTTTGAAAATCCTTGATTGTATACCGTATGTCATGTTGCCTACCTCCTCCAGCACCCTCCCCCTACACGAAAAAAAATAAAATTAAAGACAAATAAAAAGTTTTGTACATAGGTTTTAATGATGTAATATGGTCTTCCCATGCTTTTTGTCTTTTGGAAAAATTATTGCATTTGTATTTTTTTAAATATAATTAACTTTTTCCCATCTTAGTAATAACAAAATACCCTCTCTTCTTGCCGCCTTTTTATACTGATTTGAGAAGCTTTTCTTAGATTCTTCCTTAAAACATTATTTGGCTTTGAAGGCTGATGTAGTAGCCAGGTTTTAGTTGGAAAAGTTTCATCGTCTTTAGGATCCCAAGTGTCAAGTTATGGGTTGACCAACAAACATGCCTTTAAGTCAAGGAATACGTGTTTTTGTATGTGGTAGTAGGTCATATGTGTTTTTGTCTTTTTAGTTGTTGGGTTTGTGTTGTTAGTGTCGTGCTCTTATTGATGATAAACATCTGATAGTACACAACTTCTTTTCCCCTGCAATGTAGTCGTAATGACATAAAATGCTCAGATTGTATGTAGACTTACTTGACATGTATAATGTAATTATTTGGAAATTGCATTGTTTGGTTTGTATGATGAGCTGATGAAGATTAGAGGCCTAAAAATGTTGGATGACGTGATAAGCAAAAAGCACACTCTGTTGAAGAAACAAATGATAGAATGTCAATTAAGATATGTAAGATATGGAAGTTGCTTAATATTTATCTCACTATTTGACTATAATAAGACTTAAGTCGACTCAACTCAACTTAGCCTTAAATCTTAAATTATTCTGAAGCACTTCTCCCCTGTAATTCTTGGTCTTCCTCTACTCTGTCTAACCCCGTCTACCTGCACTAAGTCATATCTCCTAACTACGGCATCCACTGGCCTACGGTGGATATGTCTAAACCATCGCAAACAATTCTCTCTCATTTTCTCTTCAGTAGGTGCAATCTCCACCTTCTTATGTATCTTCTCATTTCGTATTTTATCTTTTCTTGTATATCTTGTCATTCATTTCAACATTCGCATCTCAATCACTCCTATCTTATCCGAGTGTTGTTCTTAACTGTTCAATATTCAGAACCATGCAACATAACTGGGCTCATGGTCGTCCTATAGAATTTTTCTTTTAACCTATTTGGGATTTTAGGATCACATAAGAATCTCGATGAACTTCGCCACTTCATTCAACCTACCTTAATTTTGTGGCTAATATCATGCTCAATTACTTATCTCTTTATAAGAAAGAACCTAAGTACTTAACACTTATTTCGTCAAGCTTTTATGGTAGTCCAAAACCATTTCAATCTAGCTACAGTTACATTCCATATAGTAGGTTTTCGTCCGACTTTACCTAAGACCTTTAGATTCTAACGTGTCCTTCCAATTCTAACTTATAATTTTAGACCTGCCCTAGTCTCGTCCACTAAAACAATGTCACCAGTGAAGAGCATACACCATGAAACCCTTTCATAAATGTAAGCTTGTCCATGACTAAAGCAAATAGATAAGGGCTTAAGGATTATTCCTGATGAAGTCCTATTGTGATTGTGAACTCTCTGGTCATATCATCTATAGTACGTACACTAGTCATTATTTCTTCATACATATCTTTAATCACTTCTACATACTTAGTCGGATGCTTTCTTCTTTCTCAAGAGCCCACCATAAGACTTAACTCATCACCTTATCATACTCTTTTTCTAAATCAATAAAAGCAATATCAGATTATCTTCTCTTTATATTTCTCTATTAATCGCCTAAGTAAGAAGATAACTTCCATCGTAGATCTTTTGGCATAAAACCAAATTGCTTATCTGAAACTGGTATCACCAACGCTTAATCACTCTTTCAAATTCTCATTGTATAATTGATAAGTTTCATGCACTAATAATTATTATAACTTTGTATATCCCTTTTATTCTTATAAATAAGAATCAATGTATTCTTTCTCCACTCATTGGGCATTTTCTTGGTCACTAGAATCATATCAAAAAGATTTGTGAGCCGAATTATTCCAACATCACCTAAGCATCACCAAACCTCTGTAAGGGATACCATATGGTCCCATTGTCGTGCCGCCTTTCATCTTTCGCATTGCTTCTTTAATCTCGTATCATCGAAAGAGTCATCTAGTTCTTGTATAATATCAATTGAATCTCCTTTAAATAAATTATTGAAATAGGTTCGCCATCTTCGCTTGATCTCATCTTCCTTAACCAAAACTTTTTGTCCCTCATCCTTAATGGGAGTCAAATCTCTAGTTCTTTTCTCCCCTTATTTAGCAAGCCTATAGATATTATTCTCCCCATCTTTTGTCCCCAACTTTGGTAAAATCCTTCACAAGCTTTGCCTCTAGCTTCCGTAATTGCTTAGCATCTTTTCGAACTTGTCTAAAATATGCATAGTATTAGGAATATAAAATTATTGTATTGTGTAGTTTCACATTGTTTAGATATGGAAGGCTGTGTTTTATTATTTACTATAAATAAAGCTTATAAGTGTAGGCTTTAAGATATCAATCAAGCTCGCAATTCTTTTCCTTAATCTATTTTATTTAACATGGTATCAGAGTGGGTTTAAAACCCAAGCCTGATATTGGGTTGATTTCCAAAATCCTAATCATCTATTTCTTTTCTCTAGCCGTCACATGAAGAAAAAGAAAAAAAAAAAAAAGGCTTTGCATCCTGCCATTATTAAGCCTGGTTATTTCTTCTATTCAGGCCTAATTATTTCCTCTTTTCAATCCTAGTTACTCCCACTTTTCTCTATCCCTAGTTATGTATTCCGACTAAAAGATGGCTTAACCCTTTTTCTTTTCAAGCCTTTTTACAGTACCTTCGTGAACTTTCATGCTATGTCTCTTTCTAGCAGTGCTCTTTTTATTTTATCGAAAAATCCCATTGTGCCTCTTTCCAGTGGTGTTGTTTTTATTTTTCCGGAAAATTTGGTTGTGCTTATTTCCAGCCAATACGAGTACTGTTCACAAGTACCAATACGTTTATCAAACGGTTTGAAGTTTGACCTATTGTTCTTAGGTTGTTATAAGTAAGGGGGGTGTGTTGAGATTGATAATTGGGTTTTATTTATAAAAGATTGAACATTATATGCTCCATCTTGAGGGTGAGTATTAGAAATATAATATTATTGTATTGTGTAGTCCCATATTGTTTAGATATAGAAGCCTATGTTTTATTATTTATTATAAATAAAGCTTATAGGGGTATATTTTGAGATATCAGTCAAGCCTGCAATCATTTTCCTTATTCTAATTTATTAACACATAGGTATCCTCTTTTTTACAGTCATATAATATTTATAACACGCTTTTTTAGTGTTAAGCTCTTTGTATTTCCTCATTCCACCACTACGTCTCCTTAGTTGTTGGTTCATTTTCCTTCTTTTTTTTTTTCCCTAACACCTCTTTATCCATATCCCTTATACGACTCACGGTCTTATCCCAAACCCTGTTAGTCTCGCCATCTACAATACACGAGTCATCTTGTAGCATCTTTTTCCATGCAAATTTTATCATCTAATTCTATTACACCTAGTACACATACGCTTTCTCTTCCATCGCCTAACACAACATCCACGACCACTAATATATGTTATGTCGCTAAACAATCTGGCGGGTATAACTTTGCAATCTCTGCAAGAGGATCTATTGACATTTCTAGTGAGGAAAAAATCTACTTGGCTTCTATTTGGTCCACTACTAAAGGTTACTAAGATTTACTCTTTTTTTTTAAAGATACACCTAGTACACATACATTTTCTCTTCCGTCGCCTGACACAAACATCCACGACCACTAATTTATGTTGTATCACTAAACAATCTCCGGGTATAATGTTGCAATCTTAGTCTATTGACATTTCTAGTGAGGACAAAATCCATTTGGTCGACTACTAAAGGTTACTAAGTGTTACTCTTTTTTTTTAAAGATGGTATTGGCTAAAATCAAATTGTAAGTCACCGCAAAATCTAAAATGGACTCTCCATCCTCATTTCTATTTCCATAACCATAATCCATGTGTACTCTTTCAAAGCCCTCATTAGTTTTTCTTACATGGTCATTCAAGTCTCCTCCTCCAAAATAAAGTCTCTCCCTAATCGGAGCTCCTTGAACAATTTCATCTAAATCTTCCCAAAACGTCTTTTTTTTTGTTTTGTCTAATTCTGTAGTAAGACAAGTAAATAAGTTTAGTATTCAAAATACGAGGAAATAAACAGATAAAGTGGTATCACACTGAAACATTAAAAATTATGACCTAATACCTTGGAAGTGGTTTGATGTTTAAAATTAGAGAAATATGTTGTTGTTGGAAGGAAATAAATTCTTCACCAGGGCCATGCTCGAGAGGTTCCAAGTCCATGTATTAATTAGGAACTTAGGATATTTTTTATTTTTAATCCACCTAGCCTTGTTGTTAGTTGTTGTGTAATAAGGAATTGTTCTTTACTCGAAGTCCATAAATCAACATCTTCTCTGCATGAGAGTGGATGTGGAACCATTGGGCTCCCAAAAACCTGGATAACCTCTTCAAAAAAGTTAATCTACAGAAGCATTCATGGTGGCTTCTACCTTTCTCCCGTAGTTTTGATGAGTTTATGTGCAAGCTAATTTCAGTGTGCAGGATGGAACTGGAGTAGTCAGCTTAAAGGGATAACTCAAGAAATCCATACTAGGAAATATTTTTTGAAGTATTAGCTCCGAAAAGAATTCTAAAGAATGGATTGGAAGATTCTTAGGTCTTTTCCATATGGATGCATCTTATATGTGTGCGTGTATATAAATATATATTCTGTGGTCACCTGTTGTATCCCATACAAGCTTGCTCCATGGAAAAGTGAACCGAATATGATGTTGGTGTTATATTGTTATAGAAGTATAAATGCATACTTTATGATTAGAATAATCAGTAGTTACTTTCTACTTGCGGTATTAACAAAAATCAGTATCATTGGAGCGAGTAGTCAAATCAAATGGTAAAGAAAATGTATCTGTGAAGGCAAGGTGAATGCTGGTCAAGATTAAGTTAGTAAGCTCTGACAGAAGTTATGGTTCTTCATAGGTTGCTGTAATGCAAATCGTCTCCTAGTTGGTTAGTTGCAGACTGGTTATGATTGTATTAGTTACTACTTACAATCATTTTAGGGTATTTTGAAACTTCACATGGGATTCAGCCAGTGCCTTTACATTGTTTTGACATACCATTGTTTGTGATAGATAATCTGGTCTATTTCTTATATTATCCCTCTAATTTGTAATTTAAACTTATCTAGAATCATATTCTTAGCTACATTTGGTTATGTTTCAGTTTTTCTTGGAGCTGATGAAAGTGCCTCGGGTTGAATCAAAACTAAGAGTGTTTTCTTTCAAGATTCAGTTTAGTTCTCAAGTATGGTCTTCTAGTGCTTTTCGTATGACTTTTCAGATATAAGTATTTTTGCAGCAGTTCTCATATTTTTCATCTCTTTTTCAGATTTCAGAATTTAAAAAGAGTTTAAACACTGTTAATTTTGCATGCGAAGAGGTACGCCAGGCACAAAACTAATTTTCTGTGCAGTTTCTACATAATTCTTTGACCTTAAATACCTTTTTTTTGGCTAACAGGTTCGGAAATCTGTTAAGCTGAAAGAGATCATGAAGAAAATTCTTTATCTGGGGAATACATTGAATCAAGGGACTGCAAGGGGTATGCTATTATTTCTGTTATGTTCTTATTATTTTATTATTACCTTTGAGTTCTGTGCATGTTCAACGAGTCTATTGGTAAAAGGAACTTTTGGTAGGACAGCTATATTGGCAAAAGAAATGACTGTCCAGAACAGCAGTCTCTATATTTTTTGTTGAAGCTAAGGCTTAGTTGAGACTTGAGTTGAGTATTATTATTAACTAGATGAACCCAACATCTGTGAGTGCACAGATTGAAACATTTTTTTTTTAATTATTGAGAATATAATATTATGACATTTCCTAAAAGATGAAATTATAATTTAAAATTTCATAAATGTTTCTTCACTTTTTTTTTTTTTTTTTTGATTTATTGGTGTTTTTAATTTATTTATTTTGTCTTTTGGAATTCCAAACATGAATTTAAAATAAAAATAAAAATAGACGATCACTTAATACATGCTTGAAGTACCTCATAATGGAAGACTCTATATTATAATAATTATTAACATTCTAGAGATTTCACTAAGCTATTCAACTGGATCTTTGTTTTTATTATTCTTGGATATTTTATATATTTTTCAAAATCCTAAAACTCTTGCTTGAATAACCTCTCCATAACTATTTGAAATAAAATAATGAATATAAATATTGCTTTTAGTATGGAAGGAAAACCTTATAAACATCATACTTCGAACCAATTATCCAAAAGCTCTCTTTTAACGCAAGATCTTCAAACATAAGAAAAAGACTAAGTATGTTACACGTATACATTTATACATTTGACAAAATCCAATCACTTGCAACCTTGAAGTTTCGTCTGCAAGAGATGTATGCAATAAAAACATATTAAGTAAATGAATTCCTTGTAATCTTTTCATATATAGGCATATGTAAAAAGCAAAAAATGAAAAGCTGTTTGGAAGATGCAATTGAGCCACAACAATTTATGAAACAAAATTTCAGGAAATACATGAATTTTTTATTAAATAGAAAAAAATAATATAAGCAAACTAAGTTATGTATTAACTTCAATATAGAAACGTTTGGATTTATTTATTTATTTTTTATTTAGCCCATTAATTACAATTTTCATTTCTTACCCGTTATGCTTCTTCTTGTAATTACAAATTAATGTACGTCTATTAGATATGATTTAGATTTTGAGAGATTGTAGGAATTACATGGATTTTAATAAGAGAAAACCATTACCAAATTAAGTTATGTATTAACTTAAATATAGAAACAATTGGATTTTTTTATTTTTTATTTAGCCCATTAATTTCAATTTTCATTTCTTACCCGTTATGCTTCTTCTTGTAATTACAAATTAATATACGTTTATTAGATATGATTTAGATTTTGAGAGATTTTAGGACTTAAATGGAAATTTTAATAAATAAGTGAAAATTATTACCAAATCAAGTTATGTTTTAACTTTAATATAGAAACGTTTAGATTTTTTTTATAATTTAGCCCATTAATTACGGTTTTCATTTCTTACCCATTCTGCTTATTAGCAATTCTTACACATGTTATGCTTGAGTCTATATTGCTATAATAATTTGTGGTCAGTATCATAAGGAGTGTGGGGCAATAATTTGACCTTTTTGCCACTTGATTATAGTAAATTTATAAGAAATTGAAGTTATTAGGAAAGTGAAAAGTTATTGTAGAGAGAATACATATGGCCTGATTTTGGGAGAGAGTGTTGTATACGTGAAATTTTTTTTTAGCACTACTGTAGTACCTAAAATACATACTATTCCCATTTAAAATAAGACACATGTATTAATGAATCCAACTCATCTAATTATGTGACAAGCTTTTGAGAGACTAAAGCTTGGTTTGGTAATGTTGTGACTTTTAAAAAGTTACTGTAACTTTCATGCTATGAAAAAACAGCTGTCAAAAAGTCACAGCAACCCTATTTGGTAAATATTTTATAAAAGTTGTTGCGGGTAGTAAAAGTAATAAACAAAATGTTTGGTAAAACAAATCATAAGCTATTGTGAATGTATAAAATGACAAAAATAGACATAATTAATTAAGGATATATTTATAAAGAAAAATTTAATGATTTATAAATTAATTGAAAATATATTTGGTAATTTTTTAAAATTAATAAGGTGATTTTTGTACTTTTAAATTTGAAAAAGCCATAACTAGCTTTTAAAAGCATTACTTGAGGTGCTTTTGAAAGTATCTATGACTTTTTAAAAGTAGTAGAAAAAGTATTTTTTTTAAAAAATAAAAATTAACTAAACAATAATTAGGTGCTATAACTTTTTAAAAGTCAAATTACCCTTTTGAAAAGCATTAGCAAACTCAACCTAACTCTGTTAACGAGAAATATTCCTTTCCCAGCAATTTCTCCTCTTTCTTTCACAATGATTGGCAAAATTTTGGCCTCCAAAATCTCAATTTCCTCTTCTTCAACTAGAGCACTTAAAAATTCAGATGCCCAACAAAAATTCCTTAACTAGCAAGAATTTAAGAACAGGCACAGTTGCAGTGGCCTAATGGCCCTAATTAGGATGATCATATCCTACTAGAAGAAACTGAAAAGAAAATCCTAAGATTGGGAATAGAAAAATCCAATTTTCAAAGCAAAAAAGGCAAATCCCATGAAAGAAACTTGCTTTGAAAAAAATAAAGGAACAATATGGGTTGATATTGAAACAAAATAATCTTTTTCTTATCTTCCAATTGAGTAATAAAACAAAAAAAATTAAGGGAGACCATAAGAGAGGGAGAAATAACTAGGATTTTCATGATAAGTTTTTTCAAAATCCAAGCAGGAAATTGAGATTTTGGAGATAAATTTTTTTGCCTATCATTGTGGAATATTGAATGAAAGAGAAGAGATTGATGGGAAAGGAATGTGAGAGTTAACAGAATGAAATAGAAGTATTAAGGACTAGTTTGGTACGCATGAATAATTTTTGCGGAATTGGACTGGAAAAAAGAATAGAAAATGAATGCAGTGGAATGGAATAATCATTTTATTCTATTGTTTGGTAGTGTCAGTGAGGAATAATCATTTTGTACTATTGTTTTTAGACATGAAATAATATGAAAATTATGTTAAAATGTCAAAAATATCTCTCAATAGATAAAGTAATAAAAATGTAATATAATTTATGAAATATATATATATATATATATTTCTTAATTTTTTAATTTAATTTTTTATAAAATTGTAAATGATTTATTATTAAATAATTAATTTTATGATTTATTGTTTCTTATTTTTATTATTTATTAATATTTTAGTTTAAATTACTTAACTAATTTATTTATTTAATATAATTTGTTTATTTATAATTATATTATTTACCATGATTTGAAATATATTTTTGTCATTTGACTAAAATGAATTGATTTATTATTATTTTTATCTATAATTAATTTTTTATGTTTTACATAATTTTATTTTATTTAATGTGATACGAAAAATATTTTTGTTATTTGACTAAATTAAATATTTTTATTATTTATTTTTAATATTAGTATGTTATTAACATTCAACTTTTTATTTAATTATTTATTTTATGGGATAAAATAGTTTATTTGTCATTTAACTAAACTAAATCGATTTTATAAAAATAGAAATGAACAATTTCACCTCCTAGGTGGGTTTGAGGATTCCTATTTCTATAGAATAAAATGACCGGAATGGAATGAGTATTTTGAAATTAAAAATGTACCAAATAAAAAAATGTTTATTTTATGGAATCATGTATAGATAAAATAGTCATTCCTACATACCAAATTAACCCTAAGAGAGTTATCTTCTCAAAAGAATGCCCCATAATTAGTTGAGGTGGGCTCATTAATGTAGGTGTCTGAATGACAAGAGTATATTGTATTTTGGGTACAACAGTAATGCTAGAAATATTTTTGTATACATGGTATCTAGTCAGCATATGTGTAATTTAGAATTGAATTTTAGTGTGTCAGATGAATTTACTAAAAAGCTAAAGTGCCAGCAATATAGAAACTGATGTGTCATCATGGTTTTTCTTTCTTGTTTTCTTGGGTGGGGATAGGGACATGGTGGGAAATGCTTGTGTCTTATTCTCGGTAGTACGTGCTTTGCACTCACTTCATGATTGATTGCTGATGTAATTCCCTAGAACTGGTCTCTGGATTTGTATTTTGGAACCTGTTTAGAACATATATTGTTCCAAGGACACTAGCACTATAGCATGTACTTCTCTGTGCGTGCATATTTAGGAATTAAGGCCACAAACATACATAGTACTTGGATATATATTATTCAGATATTAAGTAATTAGACTATTAGGTTATCTGGAGTTTTCCTTGATTGATCATCCATTATGGTTTAATGTGTCTTATTTCTTTTTGGATCTGATCTGATGTAAATTTTCACTATATTTTCCAATATGAAGTGTCCAATATAAATCCATTGTACAGGGTCTGCGGTAGGATTCAAGTTGGACAGTCTTTTAAAGCTCACTGATACTCGTGCTTCTAACAGTAAGATGACACTGATGCATTATCTTTGCAAGGTAAAATTTCTCAATTGCAACTTAAAAAAAATGATGCTCTGTAGATAAAGTATTTTCTTTTCCGTTTTGGTGCTCCAGGTTATAGCAGAAAAGTCACCTGGTCTTCTTGGTTTTCACCTGGACCTTATTAGTCTTGAAGCCGCATCAAAGGTGCTCATATGTTTTTAGTTATACTGTTATTATTTATCTCTAACATGGTTACATTTTGTCTTAATCGGATGCTGCTTCCTTGCAGATACAATTGAAATCATTAGCTGAAGAAATGCAGGCAATAATTAAGGGTTTAGAAAAGCTTAAGCAGGAACTTGTTGCATCAGAAAATGATGGTCCTGTATCTGAACTATTCCGTAAGGTGTGTAGCATTTTACTTCATGCTTTGATTTCCATTTAGATGAAAAATAAAATAAAAACAAGGAAAATTGTTTCCTCAATAAGGAGTAAGAAACAAATATATAATAATGGTTTATCCAGATCATGTTTGTAGAACACCATGATGTTGTTACCATTTAGTTAGTGTTTTCCCTTACCCATGCACCTTTTGGTGAGATTGTAATTGGAAATTTTAATTCACAAAACGCAGTTCAAAATTCATCATATTTCCCCCTTAGTGACTTGTGACCTTTCAATCTATGGCACATTCCTCTTCTAAGCAAGGAATTAAAATTCTTTTCGTTTTCACTGAAACGGTAAAATCGTTTTCATTTCCATTATTATGGAAGCGAAACACCCCATTCGAAATGAAACAATAAAATTTTGGTGGAAATGATGTCGTTTTCATTGAAATTGGTGAATCATTTCGGTTGTCTTCATAGGAAATGTCCAGTTTTCGTTTGAAATTGATTGATTTCGATAAAATTTGATGGAAATAATATTATTTTCTTATTAAAAAAATCTTGCTTTATGTAACTGTTTTACATGAATTATATATATATATATAAAAGCTTTCTAAGCATCCTAATGTTATGGTTGGATGGAATTGTAATTTGATAGTTTCCTTTAGTTTGTGTATATGTTAAGGTTTTATTTTGGTATGTATTTATGAGCATTCTATATACTAAATTAATCATGTTGGGTATTTACAACTACTATAATATGTATTTCATTATATGTTTTCATGTGTTTTCATGTGTTCCTATATAATTTCCACCTAAAAGTTTAAGCTATTAGGTGAGGTACTAGGAATGAGTTATAATCTCTTACACGCCCCAATATGCGCAAGCCCATTAGGCTTGTTAGCATGGAGAATGCACATGCCCTTCTCATACCTTGTGCTTAAATTCTAATTATATGTTTTTGAATAAGTGGCAACAAGGTTTGAACTCCTGACAAAGTGGTCATATAGGCTCTGATATCATATCAAAGATACATTCCACCTAAAAACTTAAGCTATTAGGTGAGACCCACCAAAATGGGTTATAATCTCATACAAGTACCTTGCTTCTAAGTAATGGGTGGAGGGTGCAATCATTGGTTCACACTTCACAACCCACTGGGTGCATTTCATTTGATTTACCGGGAAAGAGAAAATTACTCTTCTTGAGATGGAACTTTCCATGGAATTTACTGTGGAAATTAATCGACACAGCTTTGAAACCATATTTTCTGTAACGTAGAAGCTACATAAGTAATGGTACTGCGGTTATTATTATAGTCCCAAGGATCCGAAGTGACTATGGGGTTTTTATTGAGTTGATGTTGGTATTTTGGTGGCCTGCAGTTCATATTCTATAATGCTCAAGATCTTAATATTTATTTTGTGTGCCTTATAGAATAACAATAATTTGTATAGTTGAGTTTTTTCTTCTTCTTTTTTGAAATTATTTTGGCTCCATTTCATTCTATGATTTGTATTCACAACAATAAAATCTTTGTTGTTCCTTTTAGACATTAAAAGAATTCATTGGTGTTGCTGAGACAGAGGCAGCATCTGTAACAAATCTATATTCTGTAGTGGTAAGATTCTTAACTGTCTCTGGTGCATTATCAAATTGTAGAAAAAGATTTCAATCACCATTTTCATGCTAATTTATATCTATGTAAGCAAAATATACTTTGGCCCCTCTAGTTTGAATTTAATCAATGTGGCCCTTGTAGTTTATGAAAAAGTCAATGTGTTCCCATTATCTTACTCTTTTAAATTGATCCTACACTGGCTGACGAAATATTTTATTATCGTGCTCACAGTGCAAACACCTCCTTACCTTAATCTGTTGTTTTTAGATGACATGAGTGCACTCAAGGTCTGATTTAACTGCTGCAGCACTTATACCCTATGTAAAATATCATGCCTCAGGTGCACTTAAATAATTCAAAATGATCATTGTCTCATATAGCATCTCATCTGTGATAAGATTGTTTTCTTCGCTTCCCTTTGGTGTTCTGCTTCAAGAGCCTTCCGCGGTGTTTCTTTAGTAGATATGCAACACGATCTGAGAGCCTTATTGTTTTAAGCTTAAATTCTTCTTTACTATTTTTGTTATACTCAGGAGGACTTCTTATTCCCTTGTACTTCTTTCTTTCCAAAAAAAAAAAAAAGAAAAAGAAATTCTCTTTGTCCTATCAAAAATAAAAAATAAATAGCAAAGCATTTCCTCTGCCAATGTATAGTTTAATTTAAACCACAGGAAACGGGAGGGATCACATCAACTTTTTTAAAGAAAGTATAGGGACCACATTAATCACATCGAACTAAAAGACCTAAGTGAATTTCATGTGAAACTATAGGGGCCAAAGTATAGTCTAGTTATTTCTTTGTTTTGGTGATAAGCAATGTAATCATATATATGTCTGTGCGGCAGGGTAGAAATGCAGATGCACTGGCACTATATTTTGGCGAGGATCCTGCCCGTTGCCCATTTGAGCAAGGTAGTGAGGATTAATATTTACTTTTTTATTTAGTGTGATTGTATAATCAATGGCCATTGTGTTTTGACTGTTGTATTCAGTTGTATGAGACTATGGTATACATCTCTTCAAAGTTTGTCAAAAATTTTCATTTTTCTTTCCTTTTATGATTGTATACGTACATCTATTGCTCAGAACACTATGCATGTTCCAAGAAAAGGGTTATTTTAGAGATGAGGATTTATGTCAACATGTTAAGCAAGGAAATTTGCATACCTCCTATGTACATTACATTGAAATACATAGTCTTCAGTAAACAGGGAGAAGTGTAAAACTAACCTGATGAATAAGTAAGAGTTAAATTGAAGGATGAAAGATCAGAGTAGGTGGAATGAAGTTTCACAATTTCCTAGTAATGAGTGCTCCCTTTTTAGTTATTTTTCTTTTATGTTGTATGACTCCTTATTTATTGCTTCTTTTTTTCAATGATTACAGTCACTGCGACTCTCTTAAATTTTATAAGGTTATTTCGGAAAGCACATGAAGAGAATATCAAACAGGCTGAGTTGGAGAAGAAGAAAGCTCAGAAGGAGGCTGAGATGGAGAAGGGTAAGGGCAGTAACCTGACAAATAAGAGTGCCAGATAAGTGAAGCTTTGGTTATCATCTTTGTTGAATCATAAAACGAGCTCTTGCCTAAGAGCAGAGGTCGGCCAGAGTGTTGGTAACTGAATCATTGCCAAAACGCAATGCTTATAGGACCCATCTCAGAAGGCTCCCTTTTTGCAGTGCTTGTGCAATGATAAGCCTTTAAAGGTGATTTTGTTGAGGTGGCACATTCTCGAGGCCTGCAAAGTGCAGACCAATGGATTGTGCAGCAGACTCAAGTGTTCATGCCTTTTTGAATCAGAATATCATGCCAACTGATCTATCTCGTGGAAACACAATAGAAAGACCAAGTTTAATCCAAGAAGAGGTGGTACTTTGATGGAACATGGACCTGCATCAAGTGACCTCTATGAGGATGATCGATCAGGCCCCACTGGCTTCTTTTCAAGCAGATATTTTGTAGTGTTGGACATGTCTTTTATTGCAGTAGAATTGGCTTCGGCTTTCACCATTCATTTGGCACCATTTTGCCAGCACCAGAGCGGATGCTTCTGGGATTACAAAGCAGAGTCCAACTGTACAATGGAACCGTGTAAAAAGCACTAACCCCCTCACATAGGATCCTATTCTTTCTCCTGTAAAAAGTTAGTTTTCATTTTCCCAAATTCAGATTTTTGTAGGAAAGCATCAACACGTTGTATAGATCTCAGGTTAAGGAATAGGAATTAGAAGACAGGTCTTTGTAGTGTAGCTGTGATAAAAGAGAAATATAGGCAACAATATCTAGAAACTACTTGTTTCATTCGTTGTGAAATACGCATTCATCAAAGTGTCATTTGTTTGTCTCACTTGGGAGTTTCATTTCTGCTATTTTTTTTCTTTATCATGCTGTTGGTTTTTTATTCATTTTGAAACATTTTATTACCGTGGACAACATTTTACCAGGTTGTACTATAAATCATGCATCACCACATGATGACTATGTTACAAGCAAGAGAAAGTTACTAGAGGGGAACAAAAAGGTGTGCAAGTGACATTGTTGCTTTCGTTGATATTCTCCCTGGTAGATGTACAGGAAAGAGTCGTCCAACTAGCATTGTTACGCAGGCTGTTTACATTATGCTTAGGGTTTAATTATGTGTTTTAGTCTCTCAAGTATACATCAATTTTCAATCCTGTAGAACGTGGATGACTCATTGAATAAGACAATTGAGGATTGAGTTACATATCCAATGAAAATTAGACGTTAAGGTGTCAGATTCTGTCCAATGGGGATGACTCTTTGAAGTAACTAGTAAGCCAGAATGATGCCATGAAAGAAAATGATAATTTTTTTTTTTTTTTTTTTTCGCTCAGACATGAAATAAAATGATTGAACCGATATTCAGATTTAATTTTTTTTCCTTTTACTTAGGCTATTTTTATTGCGTCAGAAAATTATTTTTTTTGAAAAAATTTCTTAGCTGAAACTAGTTTTTGTTATCTTCATAAGAAATTAGATTCTGTTGAGAAAAAAATTCCTTAGCTCTCCATATTTCCTGTAATAATTTAAATCAAAGAAAGGAAAAAGAATACATGCTATCCAAATCCAACTACTTAAAAGAGTAAAAAACAAGGTGTTAAAACAGGAAAATAAGATTAGTAGAAATATATGGTATCATGTAAATGTGTGGGAAAGGGGAACATAGTATTAAGAAGCACTAGAAGACAAACAATCACAACCGAGAATGATTACTGGAAATTCACAAATTTACTAAAAGACAAACATGCACAACCGAGAATGATTAGTGAAAAAACATTTCACAAATTCAATACATTCATAACTGAGAAAGATGAGCCAAAAAGCATGTTACAACAAAAAGGGCCCCTACAAATTAACTTGAGGGGCAAAGAATATTGAATTTCCCTGTTAAATGAATAATTATTTATAACTTTCGATCATAGTGTGTAAATAATGCTTCACTACTAGGACAAGTGTTTCTGTTCAAACGAAAGCTTCGGCCTGCATGAGGGGGATCTGACTTTCTTAGTGACTTGTATCACTGAATTCGGCAACCCTGTTCCGCTGCTCTGAGATAAATCAAGCCTCGTCTAATCCTCTAAAGGATAGGAAATCAAATAGGTAAAATAAATTTTAAGATGAGAAAACTAACAATGACAAGCAACTATTAAGCATAAAGTGACCTAGAAAGCATTTTTATCTATGGATTAACAGGAATAGATATATCTTATCATCCGACTTAATATACTGAACAAGATATTTAATGGTCTATGTTCCAACAGATGCCATGAAATAATAGAAATCAGAATTTTCCAGACGGGGACACATACTTTGGATTTTCTAATAACATCTAACAAGTGTTTCGGTACCTCTCTGGTATCTTGTATGCGCAGAATATCCAATCTTTCTGAAGGCCTCCGATTTGATAGGGTAGTCAGCTGCAACCAAGCAGACATTAGCATCATATCTAAAGAAAAGAAAAGAAAAATATATATATATAATCAACAGATAGTATTTTGATTAAAGAAGAAAAACTGCACCCAAAAACTGAAGTATTCAGGATCTAGCGGTGTGGGCATCATTGCTTCCAGATTAATAAGTTTCTCAAGTCTTCTTTGATCTGTATAAGAATTAAGAATCAAGAGCTTAAGCACTAAATTGTGGAGATGCAAGAAAAATCTCCATGATAGTGCAAATGGACACTCACACTACTTTGTACCAATAAAATACAATACAATGCAGATCTCATTGCAGTTCTTGACATCATTTCCAGCAATAAAAAAGTGACTACAAAATACTCAAAATTTAACATTTCATGGAAGCAGAGTAAACAACATCCGCCTAGATTTTCAAGGAAACTCCCTCCACATGGGCATAACAAGAACATTAGTTTTAACTCAGAACTGATTGATGTAACAAATTTCAGCCACAGTATAATATTGAGGAAGCCGTTTGCTGAAACAATAAGCCAACTTGATAGGATCATTATGATTTAAATACTTTACCAAGTCTTGCTGCTTCTTTTGCCCTTCTTATCCATGACTGAGCATATTCTGCCGCATTATATGTTAATTCCTGTAACTGTAAACATATAGATATTGGTCCCCATTGTCAGCATATTTTGCAGTACAACCCGGAATAGCATGCAAGAACAACCTCAGTTCAGATATCTTCAAGTGTGGTGAATCAGTTTGTGTTATGAGTTACAACACCCATCAGGTTCCACAAATCAGTACAAGCTGTTGAAAGCTACAAATGGCAGCCAAGGCCAAAATCTGAGATGGCAAAGTGGGCATATATACCTATTGTGCAAAATATAGGATATAATTTAAACTTTTTTCTTTTTGATAAGTAGGAAATAGTTTAAACTTTAAGCTCCAAAAGAATTTTTAGATCACTGTCCGGTAAGATATTATAGCTATCCATGCCTCAAGCTTCAACTATCTCTGAAAATCATAACGATTGCATGTAGCTTTTCAGCATGCACAAACAAATGGGAGCCAAATTTGTAGTGAACTTACATCTTCTCTCTCTCTTGTCCCTTCCGGTGGGATACTATCTTGTACCCATTCAATCTCTGCAACACGATACCTGTGAAAAATTAGGAAGGTATGAAGTCTTTTAACCCAGAAAACATATTAATAGAAAAAGAAGTTATTAACTTCAACACCGAGTGACAACTCACCCATCTTGATCCCAAGACCGGATGATCCGAAACCTCCTGCGACTTTCAATCTGTTCAAAAGTGCACTTTATCAAACACCAAGTAGATTTGAGAATGAAAAGTACCATTAACAGTAATTTCAGGCAAGAAAAATAGGTTGCCATGAACTCATGAAAAGCTAAGTGTTTAGGGGAGCTCCTGGATATTTTCATTCTGCCGCTATTGACAATACAGCAGAACCAATTGATGAAGTTGCTCTATAAAAAAAAAAAAATGGCACTAAATTTTTTTCTGGCTCTAGATTAAATTTATACAATTTTACAGCTGTGCAAAGAAATTCTTTTAGGTGGATAGAGAGAAATGAGGAAACTAGAATTGAAGGTTTTGATTAGTGATTTCAAGCTCATTTCATGTGGTAACCTTCATCAACTTTTAAAGGTGAAAAAGTAGAATAAGATCTCATCTGATGGAGTGGTTTTGGAAGAGGATGCATAGATATGACATACTGCCAGTTCATTTATAGGTCAAAAGTCAAAACTTTTGCAGCATGTCAGAAGAACAGTGTAGACAATGAGATTATTCCGAGAAGCTGCCTCAAAAATGATATAGAAGAGCTCCTTGCCTTCATAGTGGAGGAGTATAGATATTATTACAAACAACAGATAAGCATTCCATTGCAAATTCAATTTCTACCTTAAACTTCATTAAAGAATTCCTCTAATGTTAGCCTTGATTCACTTCATGTCAGTTTCACAAGGGGTCAGCAAGTATTAAATTCCTGGCAAATGAAAAGAGAAAGTGGTACTACCCTTAAAGCTTCCTAACCAACAAGGAACACAACAGTGGTTTTTGATAAATGGGGAAATAGCTAGGAGGCCCTTTTGTTATACACAAAAAGAGAACACATACTGGCTACTGCTTCCCAAAAGTAAAACAGGACATAATTTTAACTAATTCCATACATGTATTCTGCAATAAATTTCATAATCAATGTTCGACAAAAGAAAGTGCAACAAATAGGATTTAAAAATTAAAAATTTTCACCTCTAGATAAAACCGTCCATCAGGAAGTGGTTCACACCTACATTATTAGTTAGTAGAAGTCATTTCATTTAAAAGAATGTAGAGTAAATAGTGAGGCTTAAGGGGAAAGACATAACTGGGAAATTTATATGGGGAAAGAGAAACCGGACACCTACTCAGTAATTTCCACTTCACAAGCAAAATCAGCTATCGCACCTGTCGTAGAATCAATTATAACCTACATGATTAATAGACAAACCACACCCAGTAACAGTGAGGGATTTTAGTCAGTCCGGTATACCTTAAGCAGGAAAATGGAAAGAAAATGACCAGTGACAATAATCTACCATTCCCATCCGATGATTTCCTTCCATTATCCTCCTCACCTGTTTGAATTATGTAAAAGACACCGTTACAACATCCACAAACAATTTAATCAAAAGAAATATACAAACGCCTCATTCAGTACCAAATGAAAATATCTAGACAACATTTCAATTTCTTATTACAGAACTCTATATAGTTTTGTTATAAAATGTAATAAACACGCGCAAACACAGACACATATAACTGCCAACTTTATAATTCACACATATAACTGTCAATTTTATAATTCCGAAAGGAATAACACCCCACAGATCCAACATGATTGAAGCATTGGAGATAAAATATTAATTTCAAACCTACTATATTGCATTAATCATGTCCCAGTTTATGTACAAACACTCTCACTTTTTCTGGTTACCTAAATTTTCTATCGCAGTCTTGAATTTTTCCATACAAATATTTATGCTATAACTATAAGATTGATAAATTTATCCTCTGTGCTAACTTGCTGTCTTGAATTTTGCTATACAAATACTTACGCTATAACTTGTAACTATAAGATCGATAAGTTTATCCTCAACAGTATCTAGATTCAAAACTCTACAATTCTACAATGCAAAAGCACTACAGCATTAACTAATTAATCGATAAAGTGAACCTGTGGCCTGCCAAAATTTGATAGAAGTTGACAATTTTTAGCATCCAGCTGGACAGCTAAATAACATTAAAAATAATAATTAAAAAAAAAAGATTACTAACTATTCATGGATAAGGAGAATCAATATATTACTAGCTAGAATGCAAATTCATGATACTTTCCAATCATAAAAGTCCTTCGGATAATAGCAAGTACTCAGCAACTCACCATAAGTCTATACCGAGGTTCAAAAATATGGAGAGGAAATTTCTGACATGGCATGACAACATCCATGACAAAAAGAGGCAATAAATCAACACCAAAGTTCGTCAAACTTTCATGCTCTAACTTCCTTTCAGCATATTCATCTGGGAAGTTCTTTTGTATAATGTTGTTCAATGTGACACTGAAAAGAATCAAAATGAACAGGAATATAATAAATAAAGATAATGTAAAGTAAATCTATTAGAACTTTTAAAAAGCCATAACAAGTAAAGGTTAAATTAATTGCAGGAAGGCATATATTCAGGACCCTATGGTTTACAACTAGCATTGCAAAATGGCGAAAAATGACAGTCTAGAAGGCATCATCAAAGCTCAGTGAGTATTAACTTAATTGGAATTCAAATTGCTTTCTTTTTACCATTTTGTACTCTCATACTGTCATAAAATTAACTTCAAAAAATTAGTCCATGACATTGGACTGAAATTAAAGTTTGGACCCCCTGGATTGGTTGTATGTGCACAACCAAAACAAAATAGGAAGAACTCCACTTTTTTGTTAGTTCCAAACTTCCAATGTTGATAGGAACCAAATTATTGTATACTAGTACAGTATTCACCTGATAGAACATGTTCTTGGACTAATGAATAGAACTGTCCGGCACAATGGGCATCTGTTGCCTAAAAATTTAAGACAAGGATCAGTAAAGGATACACAGGTTTCATGAGAAACAGAGTCAGCAGGAGTGAAATACCAACCCTGATCCATTGACTGAAAAAGACAGGAACGGCAAAATGAATGTCCACAAGGGGTTGTAACAGGTTCATATAATAATTTCAGGCAAACAGTGCAATCAAACTCGTCACTACGTTCAGGTTGTACATGGATTCTCGTTCCTGTCAAACTAGTTGATGTTGCGTCCAATTTTTGAAGAGAATCCCGAAGAGAATTGCTACATATTACCAGAAACAAACAAAATAAATTCATAGAGGGAACATATTTTAGCAAATGAGCATCAAACAAGCTACAGATTCAGAGGAAGGAGGGAAGAAAAAGAAAAGAAAGAATATGTTTCATATCCTTGCCATATTTTAAGCTTTGAGAACAAAAATGTATATATATTCCAAATATTACCTCAGAGGATCAATTTGAAGGCCTGAAAGAATGACATCTCGAGCCAATCCATATTTCTCCAACTGCCAGTTTAAAAAAATTAAACATCAACATAACCAAGAGTCAAAGACCACAATCAGCAGCAATCTATTATCTATCTTTTAAAGAATTTTTTCTTTGAAAGGAAAAGGTTAACAAGCAAAAGGAGTTTAATATCTTTTAAAGAGTTTTATCCCCCACTACTTTTTACTTTAACTTACAATTGTATTAAGGTTCAAATTTACACTTCCTTAACTTCCAATTCATTCAATTTACTAGGTAGTTTGGTTTGCAACTTTCCCTTGGTGGGACTTATTTCCCCCTAGACTAACAAGTATTGGCAAAGGTGAAGAAAATGTCAAATAAATGTATCCAGTCACAAAGGATAAAGCCACCAATGAACAAAAGCACCCATATCTCTCAACAAATATTCTGGATAGATACTACACACCATGACCTAGTACATTCAGTAAGTCATTACAAACAGAAAATACATTAAAGGACAGCATTTCCTGTTAAATATAGTGGAGACCCACAGTCAGAAGGACTCTCACCAAAAAAAGAGAGTTGGACTTTAAAAGGTATGATTTCACTGAATTACTTTTGAGGGCAACAACCTTCTCAGCATCCTTCAAAGCGAGCTAAAATAATTTTTTCAAAACAAATTAGAATGTATGAAAAGCTTTAGATTGGAAATAATATTTTAAGCATGTAAAGATGATGCAGTAAAGCATACTTCAGCATGTGTAGTAGGATCAAGTCCGCTCAAAGGTCTATATTCTGAAGCTGATGCAGATCTGTGCTTCAGAAATTCGCTAATCCTGGTTAAAAAGTTTAATAAATACCAAAGGTTCATGAGATTGATTAAGCCATAAATATCAGGAAGATGTTGGCATTAACTTAAAAGATAATTGTTGCACAACGCTAAACCTGATATGAGCAATGCTTCGGTTGCTGAGGATAACAGGATCACCAGATTTGATGTTATTCGCCCTTGTGTAAAAGTTGATGGCCTGAAGAAGAGTCTTGAAGATCAGGGAATAAGGGATAAAATACCAAAGAGCGCAAGTCAATAAAGGAAAATTCTTCAATAGAAAATGAAAGTTTCAGTGTTATGCATAAAGTTTATAGCCAATGCTTATGCCAAATGTTATATTACGAACGCTAACTAAAACACAGGAACATATTGGTTCTGCCACCACGTGATTACTAATTTTTCTGGCTTTCCTGCAAGTAGAAAGCAAGTCTAAAGGAAAAATAGGACTAGGAATCATGATTACAAAACTGCAAAGCATGAAATATTGCTACAGTTAACAGTAACACCACTTCATGTAAACCTGACACCCAAGCAGGAATCATAGCACATACCTAAGCATTTTACCTACTTGTTCATATTTGTATCTTCCATTTAAATATACAAGAAAAAGAACATGTTAATCAAATCCAACAAGGTCATAGAACAATAAGAATGTGTGGACTGGAAAGATCCCAAAATCTAAAAAGAGTTTGGTTCTGGTAGGTCCATTAAGAGCTTTGAGTTTCAATTATATATTGATGTAAATGGTCTTCAAAAGGGTGCCACACATACAAATAAAAACCTTGGGATTTTATGAATGGCCAGCAAGAAACCACTAATACAAAAGCTACACTGCTACAGAGAGGAAAATATGAAAATGCTGTGCTTACAACCTAAAGGAAGAATCTTTTCCTTTACATGTAACTAAACAAGATTTACTGAAAAAGTAAAGTGACATGCAAACCTCCTTAAAACAGTTCTCTCGAAAGGCCTGGTTTCCATTCTGCACAATATCAAATACATGGCTGAATGTATCCCATGGCATTGAACCTACTCCTTCAGTTGCCTGCATTCAAACTAATGTTTATACTTTGAATGTTGATTTAAAGCTCTCAGTAAACAATGAAATAAAAAAAGATACAGAAAAGAATAATAGAAAAACATGTTTTAAACTTCTGATAGTGCAACTTTGTAAAAGAATCAAGAGTTTTCTATTTCTTGTGTACTCTGTAACTTGGACTCCAGTAACATTTAGCACCAAGCAAACAAGTCTTACTATACTAATACACGACACCAAAGAGAGAATAGAATCTTTCTTATTGCTGCACAGGCTAATGGAGATTGTGAAAGCAGTTAATGAACGGGGGAGCAGATATTGCCAACTTTTATGTATCAACTATCAACTGATACCAACCAACAATAAAATTTTAATAAAATATGAGAACTACTAGTAAAGTAACACTCAAATATAAAATGGAGAACTACAAATTAAATCTTGAAAACAAGATTGTGAAATGCAAAATTTCTTAATACGAAAAAACAACATAAAGATTTACAATCAGAATTGTTTTTTTCTTTTGTTTTTCCTAGTATTCTTCACCAGCCAAAACAATGGGAAAAGAGAACAAAACAACTGAAAGGAAACAAATTAGACTACATGTCTACATGTCTTTTGGCATGCACATCTTAGCAATCAAACACAAAAGAGAAAAGATTCCAAGCAACAAACATATTTGAAAAGAAAAATAACGCAGAACAGCTATTTCAATAGCGGAATTGATAGCGAAAGAAAAAACAATCAAGTTTGGTTACAGTAGAGAAAATTAAATCGTCTAAATTATCAGACGGCCGACAAAACAGCCTAGCCACATGGAGTTATCACGAGGAAGAACAATCTTGAACCATTAACTGAAAATGAAAAAGAAGAAATAAAAGCAGGTGAATTCATCTACAAAATCAACTACTTATTGTGTGTTCTCTTTCCTACATTTTCTCGGAAACCAAGCAACGGAAAAAGAAAAAGCAAAATCGTAAAAGAACTGACCCAAACGTAGTCCTCAACATCGCCAAGCCCATCCGTACTCAACAGAGCTGAAGATGAAGCGGCTTCTCCAGACATTGATAGAGAAAGAGAGAGAAAAACCGATTGACAGAGTCTAGCTGAATTTGAATGAGAAAATTGTAAGAAAAACAGAGAATTTGAAGCAGAAAGACGAAGGGCAGGGTAGTAGCATCGTGTTCGCCCCTGTGTCCTTCGTTTCATACACGGACCAAATTCCACTACGACTTTCTTCTCTTTTTATAATTTTTAGAAAAATATATGAATATAATTTTAATTTTAATTATTTGTGGATGGGCCTTTTCGGCTTTTGCACCAACTCGCACTGTAAATTTTTTCCCAAGCAAACTTTATATAGCAGGGGAAACGTGCGTGTCTCTGTTGTTGTTGTTGTTGTTTTTATTTTTTTTTTGAACTAAGCATCTTGTTTCTGTTGGTTGAAAGTACGTGTTAAAAATATTAGAGGCTTGAATAATAGTGGGGCCTAGCTTTTTCTCTCACCTTCTTTTGTACATCAATTTTTTTTTTCTTTTCCTTTGCTAGTCTCTTGTTTTGATTAAAGAATTTTCTTTTGAACTTATCTTGGGTGATTGCCGTGGATTTTTTTTCTTCCAAGAATTGAGTTTATTTTAATTTATTAAAATAAAAATATTATTTAATTAATTTTATTTATCAATAAGGTTAGGCTTTAAGTTTCAATATTTAACTACCAAATGTCATGTAATCACCTCATTATTTATTCGTTATCTGACTGACTAACTTAGACAAGTTCGACTAAGTTCGATTGACTCGGATCGATTCAATTGAACTCGATTAAAACTCAATAGTGCGATTAAATTCAAATTTTAAGTTTGATGACTTTTTTTATCTTGTATATCGGATTGAGTCAATTATTTCAAACTTTATTATTTGTTAAAAATATGTATTAGATTATTCTGTAATAATGTTCAACAAATAAAATGTTTGACCTGCCGACCCACCAAGGTTCTTAAACAATATAATTTGTTATCATCCGACCACATGACTTTAAAATTTGAGTTAAATTTTTGTCAACCCTACTTTTTATCTTGAGCCAATCGCTTGTTGATTTTTTTCCAATTGAATCATTTTTTTCAATTTCGATTATTCAAGACAAACTCGAATGATTTCAATTCAATTATTAGACGGGAAAGCAAATTATTATTTTAACTCTTCAATTATTGTTACAAACCTTTAACTATTGTTTCTATCCTTCAATTATTATTTCAACCTTTTAATTATTGATTAGTAACATATGTATCAATTCTTTTGTTGATTATAGTAAGTATGTTAGATTAAATTTATGTGATTAATCAATGACATCAAATTATAACAGTGTAAAAAGAAACATAATATACTTATCGATTACTCAATAATGTAATAACTTTTTGCATACCACAATAGTTAAATGGTTGAAATAATAATTAAAGGGATAAAATAATAATTTGAGCGTTGAAACAATAATTAAAGAAGATAACAACTTTATGGATGGAGGTGTCGAGGCCTCCTGCAAAGAGAGCCACACAGAAGTAAAATGGTTTGCCCAATACAATGTAGCATGCTAGTAGGGACGGTGACGTTTTTTTTTTCTTTCAAGCGTGTTCAATGGCCTCAAGGATACCCATTTAACTCAAATCAACCTTTTTTGTTTAATTCCCGAATCATATGTTAAATCAATTTTACAAGGTTACACTTGAAATATATTTTTTTGGCATGCCACCATGTATAGTCTCTTCAAATTGTAGGATGTGCTTGTGTTAAACAACTATGTCATTCACTTCATATTTTTTCGACAACAAACTCTTGCCTTATTTTGGGAGCTTGTAGTAAGATGATTTTTATTTTATTTTTTTCATTTTCTTTACGTTGACCTTCTTTGCAATAAACTATGAAGTGATTTTTCCATCTTTCTTATTCTTATTAAATTATTAATTTCTAGTATCAAATTCAATTTTTCAAATTTCATGCCAACTTCTGGTTGCTAGTGGTCGGCCTGTATAACTTAATCAAGGTATTTGTATCTAAAATAAATGAAGATGTAACTTTTATTGAAGACAATATAAACATATTATTAGTTTTTTTATTAATATATTTATTATTTATATTAATTATAAATTACAATACGAGCTTTCTAATTTTTAAAAATTGCACTAAAATAGAGAAACAACTTAATATTAAACAAGAAAATAATCACATAATAGTAAATGATGGGATTTGAATATGAGACTAAGAGCCCTAGCAATTCATCTTAATCAATAATTACAAAAGATCCAGTAAAATTAATGCAAACTTTGATTCATGGCTCGGTGACACACTTTTCTTCAAAAATTTGGCAAAAAATAAATAAAATAACACTTTGATGCCATTTAGCAGTTCCCTCTTGTGCATGCATCTTAAGAATCTTTGTTGGAAAGACAATGGCAAAATTAAAATATTGGATTTGGTTATGTCCGGCAATTCAAGAGACAAACTTCAAAACGTGTAATGAGTTGGATACATCAATCAAATCAAAATTAATTTAAAAAAAGAAGATGGCCGTCTATGATTCGTTTGGAAACGGCAACCGTCGACGATTAAAAGAAACTCTACTCTCGTACAAAAATAATAAGACAAACACTTGTAAGATGTGGAACATTTGAATATTCAAAATGTCTTTTCATCTAAGTTAATTGAAAAAATAACAAATCTATATCTCTTTTATTTTTGTGTTTTTTTTTTGTCTAAATTGACAAAGGTTTTTAATTTTAAAAATTAAACTTACACAAATTATGTATGTTTAAATTATAGAATGAGAAATTTTGAAATAAAAAATAAATTTTCCTTTAACATCATTTCAATGATATAAAATTAAATCTCATCTTCAAAATCTAAAAAAATATCTTCCGACATACACCAAGTGTTAAAAGTAATGTATTTGTGTTATCATCATCAAACGAAAACAAAAAAAGAGACGTTACTTTGGTGATGGCCACATTTTTGTGGAAGTTAATTAGTAGATGGGTTATGCAAAAGGGCAATTAACGTGCTAACTAGCATCATTAACAACAAAGAAGCTTTACGACCTTTTGTGTCTGTCTTTTTGTGCTTGGCGTTTGGCCAGACTATGATAGTGGTGAGAATTTGACAACTTGTTGAAGATATATATTTTTTTTTTTTGTTAATTGAATTATTAATTAATTGTTAAATAAATAAATCCTAGCTAATTAGATATATTTTGGTATTTTATTTTTTTTCACTTAAGAAGTATATGTTCTAGATTTATGATTAAAAAAACTAACTCTCCTATTTGTTAGATTCCAAATTAAATGGGTGACCATCTTAATTAATTTTTGGTCCTTGCAAATTAAATACCCCATAAGAGTAGAGATTGAAGCACCCATTAAAACTAAATTTTCTTAGACAAAAAAAGGAGAAAAAAAAAAAAAAAAAAACCAAGATTCTTTGATTTAAAAATAAAAATAAATTGAGAGCACATAAAAAATTGAAGTTTGAAACTAAAGTATTATCTTTTCTCTTTTAAAATAATACATAATATTAATAGCTTCCAATATTCGTCATTTCTTAGCATTAAAACACAAATGTAGATTTGCAAGAAATTATAAAAAATAAAATAAAAAATACTCAATCTGTGAAAGAGGGGCTTAATCCTACATTTCCGCAATTACAACCACGAGTATTCCTACAGATATTCACTATCATATTTATAATTTTCAATTTATAAAGATACATAGTCAGATAATGGAAATATTCGGGTAAGGAAAGAGACGTGTGTGAAGATAAAAAAGTGTATTTTTTTTTTTTATAAAAGTTAATCAGTGTAATAACAAATGAAGTGAGAAGTAGAAAATAAAACAATATTAGAATTTATAAGGGCAGAATCAAAAACTTAGATAACTGCAATTGATAACCAATAAAAGAATAATCGAGATAAGACGGAAAGAGTAAGAAAAAAGCTTAAATTCTGTGTTTTTTTTTTTATTACACTCTACACATACCCATTATATTATAATAACTCAAAACTTATTATGTCATTTTTATATAAACTGATGATGTGGCAGCCATAATATTCCCATATCAATTTTAGATATAAGTATTTAAATATAAAAATATACAATATAGAAAGAAGATATATTTAAGTAATTTACTCTTTTATTTAGATATATATTGTTTTTTTTGGTAATAAGTTTACTCTTCGTCTTCAATCAAATCTATGAAACCCAACTTTTACTAAAAACAAATTGTAAAAAATGTCAATGTGGAGGCCTGTAATTGTCATTATCTTATCATATTTGGCTGCCGATTTGCTTGTCAAGGAATCTATGTGGAGAAATAAAACAATACTATAATATATATTAATATAGTCGTCTCAACTATTAGTAATTTAATTAATATAAAATATAACGTTATACATTTTGACCTTCCATTTTGTCCCTCCGACCATTCTCAGATTCTCTACACTTATTTAATTATTTATTTTATTAAATTTAAATTACAAGTCAAAGTACAGTTGATTACTTATTTTAGATAATTAATAAAATCCGTAATGAGCTGGTATTTTTATTTTTATTTTTCAATTATAAGACAAACAAAAAAGATGCTAAATTTTTACGTGTTTTGATTTACTCATGTCTTTTTAAGTTTAACTAAATGTAATATTAACAATTAATCTCATCTTTAGGACCGATTTGAAATTTGAGGGAAAAAAAAAAGATATGAAGTGAATTGAGATGAGATGAGAAAAAAAACAACAGCTATATATATATATAAAATGGTATATATAACATCTTAAGAATCTTTGTTGGAAAGACAATGGCAAAAAAAAAAGATATGAAGTGAATTGAGATGAGAAAAAAATAACAGCTATATATATTTATATATATTTTTTTTTCAATTTCTACAATGAAAATGAAATGGTATATATAATATATTTATTGTATGAGAGATGAGTGAAAATAAAAAAAATATCTTGATATTATGTAATAGATATACATGATCTCATACATGAATTTAGAACACATTAACAATAAAACTTGCGTACTTGATTGAGTCATAGCAGTGGATATGTGAAACCTTAAACAAGCACGCGTCAGTAAATATTTATACAACAAGGTCTTCCTCTCCGTACTCTTTGCATTTAGTGGCAGCTTTCAACGAGACAAGATACACATATTAGAAAGAAGAGGGGACTTAGCTTATTTATTATTAGGTAAACTCTAAGAGTCCTCCCATTAAAAACTCTTAAAGTCACTCAATCTACACTTAATGCCAATCTACATCTAATCAGATAAGAAGCGTGTTTAAGCCCTATCCTAAATGATCACATAAACATATGAATTTTTACCAGCATGTCTCAAGTGGATCAAACCTTAAACTCGTTTTTTTGTTAAAACAAAATCATACAATTAATGAATGTCCACACATATAAAGTTTCTAACATTCTCCCACTTGGACAACATTAATTATATTTTTAAAATTTTGAAAAAACACATTTTATAAAACGACTCTCAGGCAAAATATAACTTTTATGTGGCCACAATTTTAAAAACTTTTGTCCTCAGAAGTACTTCAAACAATCCAGCTCAATTAAGTTATTAACATCGAATCATGGTAATCATTATGTTACTTAAACGACACAAGACCAATCCATAGTTACAAATGCCAACAATTTAATATGCAACAGATCTAGATGTGGTAGTATAGCAAGAAAATAACATATGTTAACATCTAAATGTGATCAACATATGTTATTTTCATTGTCATTCTTCCAGGTGATTTTATTAAAACTAGATACTTTCAAAAACACTAGAAATTACTTAAGCTTAATTTTAAGCTTATATATCTCAACAATCATATCGAGATATCCAATTAGTATCATTTGAGATATACTCCCAAATTGACAAAACTGCCACACTTAAGACTGACACAAAATCTTAAGATCTTAATGCAATGATATGTCATATATAAATAATCATATGTGCACATATAATATCAATCATATCACAATGAAAATAACTATTATTTTCATTAATAAAACTTACTATCCAATAAATATGTAAACAAAACATGAGATACCAAATAGCATATATAACATGCTAGCTAGTTTTAAAAAAAACGCAAACTCCCACTAACCAAAAACATAAAAGGACTCGACAATACTCATATTATCAACATGACTTTTGAAAACCCCAATTCTAAGTCCCTTGGTTAAAGGATCTGTTAACATTTTTTTATATTTCAATATATTCAAACACAATATCTCTCTTTTTCACTAAATTTATAGTAGCCAGATACTTAATATCTATAACTTTCGATGCATTAAAATTTTTGTTGTTCTTTGTAAAGAGCATAGTAGAACTATTATCACAATAAATTTTAAAAGGTCTAGAAATCGAATCAACCACATCAAGATAAATTATGATGTTCTTCAACCAAATATCCTGTGTTGATGCTCCTTGGCCTGCATGGTGGAAAAAGTAGTGATTGTCTGTTTGGAACTTTTTCAAGATACAACCCCCTCAGCTAACATGAAAATGTATCATAAAGTGTATTTCAGATCATCTTTGCAACCAGCAAAGTCTGAATCAGAGTAACCAATAAACTCAAGGTGATCAACCTTTTTATACACTAGCATAAAATCTTTGGTTCTCTGCAAATACCTTATAATTTTCTTCGTAGAAACCCAATGTTCTAGTCCCGGGTATGACTGATATCTACCAAGAACTTTCACTGCAAAAGTAATGTTAGACCTGGTGTAAATCTGAGTATACAACAAGCTTCTAACTGCGGTAGCATAAGGCACATTCTTCATAACCTCTATCTGAAAATCATTTACGGGACACTGATCCAAGCTAAATTTGTCACCCTTGACAACAGGTACATCCCTAGGCTTACATTTATGCATGTTAAACCTATCAACCACACGGTCAATGTAGGCTGGCTGAGAAAGACACAACAAACTACAAAATCTGTCCGAATGAATTTTAGTACCAAGAATAAATGATGCCTTCCTAAGATCCTTCATGTCAAAGATCTTAGATAAAATCAATTTTGTCTCATGTAGTAAACCAACGTCACTGCAGGCAAGCAAAATATCATAAACGTATAAAACCAATATGATAAATTTGCTTCCACTGACTTTAAGATATATGCACTAATTAATATTGTTTTCAACAAAACCAAGAGAGGTGATTACCTCAACAAAATTCAAGAATCACTATTGAGATGCTTGTTTTAGACTATAAATAAACTTCATGAGTCTACAAACAAATTCATTCTCTCTATTTTTTTTGAAACCTTCAAGTTGAACCATATAAACCTTTTCAGTAAGATCTCCATTTAAGAAGGTTGTCTTCACATCTATCTGGTGTATCTTAATATTAAAATGAGCCTCCAATGCCATGATGACCCTAAAAGAGTTTTTAATTGAGACAGAAGAGAAAATCTCACTAAAATCCACACATTCTTTTTGAAAAAAACCTTTAGTTTCAGGTCTTGCTTTGAAAAGCTTAATTTTTTCCTTTGAATCTTTTTTGGTCTTGTAAACCCAATTGCACTCAATGGGTTTGGAACCCTCTAGAAGTGTAATCAACTCTCATATACTATTATGTGCCATAAATTACATATCTTCTCTCATGACTTCAATCTACTTGTATGATTGTGGACTAGAGACAACTTCTCCATATATAGTGGGATCAATAATATGACCTATATCATAATCATTCTCACCCAAATACACAATAAAGTCATTAGAAATAGCATTCTTTCTCTTCCGTTCAGACCTTCTAACAGGTATTTGTGCAACTGGATTTTGTTGCTGAGAAACTTCATTAGGAACATGTGCAGTAGCTTCAATGAGAACAAGTGGTGCTACTTCAATTTGTTCATTTACTTTCCCCCCATCACCTATTTTCACAATATGCGTAGGTACAGTTGCTTCTGATGGATCATATAAAGGAATAGTAATATCCTCATTTTGCTCTCCCTGATCTAAAGATTAATACTTTTCCCAACTCAGCAACATCAAATTTCAAGAACTTGGTAGTTTGTAATTCCACTATTTTAGTTATTCGTGTGGGGCAATAGAACCTGTATCCTTTAGAGTGATCTGGATAACCAATGAAGTAACAGCAGGTAGATATAAGATATATTTTCTTCTTATTTGGGTTATATATTCTCACTTCAGCTTAACACTTCTAGACACAAAAATGGTTCAAGTTAGGCTTCCTCCCAGTCCACAAATCAAAAGATGTTTTAGGCACTGTTTTACTAGAAACTCTATTAAGGATGTACAAGGCAGTTTTAATGGCTTCCCCCCAAAGATATTCAGGTAAGTTTGACCAACTCATCATACCCTTTATCATGTCCTTAAGGGTGCCATTATGCTTTTTGGTCATACCATTTTGTTCAGGGCTACTAGGCATGGTATGTTGGGCAACAATTTCGCACTTTTGTAAGTACTTGGCAAATGGTCCCATATGTTGTCTACTAACTCCATGTTTGCCATAATACTCATCCTACGGTCAAACCTCATAATCTTAATAACTTTCTCTAATTATTTTTTAACTTCAGTTTTGAAAATTATAAATTTATCAAAAGAATCAAATTTTTCTTTAATCAATTATAAAACACCAAAATGGAAAAAGTCATCAATGAAGGTAATGAAATAATAGTTTTTACAGAAAGTGGTGGAATAAGGTCCACTAATGTTTGTGTGAATGATCTCTAAGGGCCCTAAACTTTGGGTTGCCCGTTTTTTCTTTGTCTTGGTTAGTTTACCTCTAATGCAATCAAAACAAGTTTCTAAATCATCAAAATCAAGTTATGGTAGGATACCATCCTTAATGAGCCTTTTAACTTTTTTCCTTAATATGTGACCCAGATGTTTATGCCAAAGCATTGAGGGTTTCTTTTTAGTTAAAGGTATTTCGGAAATAACTTTTTTAGTATTTAAGGAATAATTAACATTTAAGGGTGCTAAAATCATTTTGTATAAACTATTAGACAAAACACACCCTCCAAGAATTTCAGAATTTAAAATAAACTGAACTTTCGAATTACCAAAATTAAAGGAATAACCAATCTTTTACTACAAATAAACTAAAATCAAATTCTGCCTAAAAGATGGTACATAATTTTTTTTTTCCAAAACAAGTTCAAAACCACTTTCTAAAACTAAAGAGACTATTCCTATGGACTCGACTTCAACTTCGACATCATTCTCGACTTTAAGTTTTGCCTCTAAATCACTTGGCTTCCTTTTGTGTTTGAACCCCTGCATGGTACAAGCAACATGGACAGTTACACCACTGTCAAACCACCAAGAATTTGACGAGATAGTAACTAAATTGTATTCAAAACAAAAGAAAGCTAGGGAGTTATTTTCTTGTTTATTTTTCTTTTATAACCGGGATTTCAATTTGAAGCAGTCTGCTTTCACGTGACGTCTCTTTTTACAAAATAAACATGTAACGTCCTTTTTAGTGGCAGCCTTAGGAACACCCACAACAAGTTTCTAACTAGTACCACGCCCTTTCGTTCGTGAGTTTTCTTATGATGAGTAGATTTGGACTTACCCTGACCACCCTTGGTAGAACTAGGTTTGGAATGGGAAAAAAAAAAGTGCGGTTTCACTATTTTCTTTCTTAAGCTTATCCTCCTCAGCCACACACTTAAATATATGGTCATTGACAGTCCATGATTCATATTGGGTGTTATAGGCAATTTTAATTAGGGAGAAGTCAGGTGGTAAGGAATTGAGAGAAAGGTGAACCACAAAACTATCAGAGATTGGTATTTATTTATTTTTAAGCTCGGTTTGTACATGAACTATTTGGAGAATAAATTCCCGAATCCCAGATCCATTTTCATGTCTCATACCCGCTAGATCATTTATTAGCTTTCCAGTCTCATCATTCAGATTCCTTATACCTATCCCCCATGGCTTTCATGAAGTCTTTGACATGTTGAGTTTTAGGCAACCACTCAAAAGGTATTCAGAGATTGATCTCTTTATGTAGATCAAACTCAACTTATTTGATTTCTCCCATTTATCAAAAGCCTCTTTCTGAGCTATGGAGCTAGTATCAGAAAGATCAACAGGTTTCTCATTACGCAGAGCTAAATTGATATCCATAATTTCCAAGATAAATTCAACATCTTGCTTCCATTTCTTAAAGTTGGAACCGTTCAACAATTCAATAGTAGCACTATTGTTGTTAACAGTTAGATATACTGATTCAATAGCAAATAATGCAACATGTCAATAAATTGGGTAATTAATAATCAAGAATAAAAATTTATTCTCCATGAATCAAAAGTGCATCATTACAAACTCCTATTTGGGCAGAGAATGTAAATATGCTATTAGGATCTCATGGTCAACTCATGAAACTAAAATTAGAGCATCCTAGCTTTCAAAAACTCTATTTTCTTTGGATAAATAAACTTTCTAGGCCCATATATCCCAAATCATATGTTTCGTGTATTTTTCAAAATTAAAATATATAATAACCCATTTTGGGCAGGAAACTATATAAAATAATTTAAGAAACATCTCATACTATAGCTTTCAAAAATCCCACAAATCTATATAGATAGACCACTTTGATGACAACCATCTACATAAACCCATAAGATTTTCTCAAGTCGGGAAAATATAATTACTCATAATTTATCCTTTCAAACTGAAATATATTTTAAAAGTATATCATAAGATAATTAAACACATGTTGTAACTTAGAAGTATTCTAACCAATATATGTTATAAAAACATGAGAGTACAATATTATTTAGCTCTCACTAAGGAGAGTATCTATTGTTAAGAGTTTCAGAACGTATAAAATATGAAGATTAAACTTTTCTCAACAATTATATATATGCAACCATATTAGTTAGAAACATAACAAAATATCATTTACCAAAACAATAATTTATGCATATAATATCCCAAATTTAACCATACCATAAAATCATAAAATTCAACAAATAAATTCTGTAAAAATTTGAGGTCTACACGACGGGTAGAGGGAGGCCCGTGTGGCATACGCACCCCTTGCTACACGTGAGGTTTGCTGGACGAGCTGGGGCAACCCTTCTTCATCCTCTAGTCGGGTCAGCTTAACCTAGACTTGAAGAAAGTCAGTCTGCCTCGACCTGTTTACTGAATTTTACTTTTTCGACCCTTTATTGATGGCTTATCTCTAATTTTTTGTTTGGGTTTTGTTCTAAATTACTTTTCTAACAATAACCCTATAAAAATTTCATGTTTTATCAAGATAATATGTCAATTAATTGAAATTACAATAATATAAATCCTAACTCTATTTCATAAATGTTTCATCCCAATTTCTCAAAATAATACGAATTAAACTCATTGAAAGATTCCTACCCATGATTTAAATCGATCAAAATAACATGAAATCTTAGTTTTTCAAATCAAAAATTAATTTCGATCTTAAAACAACTTGAATTTTAAAATTCAAATTTCTCAACTTATAATTAATGAAATCATACAAATAATATATCAAATTAAAGATATTTTGGAGAGGAACAAAACCCCTAACCTTACGAATTCAATCTTAGACATTTAAGGTTAATATTTTTTATTTCAAAAATTGACTTAAATAAGCCCTATAATTTTATACTAAATAAATAAATATTAGGGTTTTAAATTTATGTAGATTAGACTCTGATACCACATGTAATAAATATACAGAATCTCATACATGAATTTAGAACACATTAATAATAAAGCTTGCATACCTGATTGAGCCATAACAGTGAATATGTGGAACCTCAAACAAGCACGCTTCAGTAAATATTTATACAGTCATGTCTTCTTCTCTGTACTTTTTGTATTTAGTGGCAGCTCTCAATAGGACAAGATATGCATATTAGAGAGGAGAATTGACCTAGCTTATTTATTATCAGATAAATCATAAGAGTCTTCTACTCCTAAAGTCACTTAGTTTACACTTACTGCCAATTCACATCTAATTAGTTAAAAAGTGTGCTTAAACCATATCCTAAATGATCACATAAATAATATGGGATTTTACCAACATGTATCAAGTGGACCAAACCTTAAGCTTGTTTTATTATTAAAACAAAATGATACAATTAATGAATGCCCAAACATATGAAGTTTCTAACAATTAGTACATATATATTTTTATAATTATACTCTTTATTACATATTTAGGTGTTGATAGGTATGTTGTTGAAAAGGCTTGTCATTACATAAAAAGTGAAATTATAAATATTTTTATCTCTCTCAATTTAATTAAAGGAGTACATGTATTTTTATTTTTTTTTATTAAAAAAAACCTTTAAATGAAAGAGAATATAAAATACACTATTGAGTATAAACTATGAAATTTAATGATATATTATATCAATAAGATATATAAAAGTGGTTTAATGCCAACATTTTTTATTTTTTCAAACATCCTTTAAAATTTAATGATATATTTATATCAATAAGATATATAAAAGTGGTTTAATGCCAACATTTTTTATTTTTTAAAATATCCTTTATAAAAATTTAATTTTCATTCATATTTCTTTTTAGTTCAACTTCTGATTATGTAATTTTACATAAATAATTATTTTAATCTATTAATGAATTTTAATAATAATAAATCTAACATAAATTATTTTCCTTAATTCCATCGATTCAATGCATTAATTTTAAACACAGCCCAGAAAAATCATTTAGAGAAGAACTTCTTCTAGTATTGATCTCAGTAAATGAGTAAATTATGCCCAAGCAGAGCAAGGCAAAAGATCATATTCTAAGTGCTAGGAGGCATCAATTAGATGTTGAAAGAATAAACATTTTGAAGATCTTGGTTCCAACACCCACCCCAAGTGATAGACTTCATGGCCTTGTTATTGAGATTTTCGAGGAGTAATTTACTTATTACTGTCAATGGTCATATCTACAATCACATTTATATGCATGGTTCTTTTCGTATACTCCAGTTGAAGCCATTTCTTATTTAACTTTTCTTTCTTTGTCATGCTGCCCTGCATTAATTTCTGATTCTGTGATTTCCAGAAAATTGCCCAACTCCTGAACCAAATAGTTAAAATGAGTGGAAGTTTTGGTGGCTCATCACATATCTCACAAGGAGTTTGCAGGCTTAGGAACATTGTCATTGACTGATTGCTAGACTTTTACTACGTATTTAGGTATCAGTATTTAACTATAATTTTGTACGACTAGACGCCTGTCCAACCATAACCAGATCAAAGAGCTGGTTACAGTTTTCTGCGGAAGTAGTACCCTGTTAGATCTGAATCTCACTTACAAAGTGGCAGTTTGTTTATTAATTTGAAGAAAACAGTAGAAAAACAACAGGGGACAAAATGAGGCTTTCTAACATAATGGAAGAGTGTAGTGCTGAATTAGAAACCAGCATCCGATCTACCAGATAACATGGTGACGTTTCCTTTTGTTCTTCAGGAATGATAGTGGTTGAGTAGGGCACCAGCAAATTTCATATTCTAATCGGTCCAGCAGAGTTTCCTTGCATTGTATGCTTTCTAGTTTCTATCTAAGTGTTCTGTGCTTAATGAAATTTTACTCTGTAACGTGAGATTGTGGGAATTGTTTGGAATCCTTCAGTTATTCCCTCTCAGATTATGAAGTCTATTTTCTGGAATGATCCCTTTATTTTTATTTTTATAATTCAACCTTTTGTGGAAATCAGAGCTCTCGTCATTTCACAGCCCCATGATCATAGCAGTGTAATTCTAAGCCAGACCAAGATAGTTGTTAGGGATGATGCATACAAGAACAAGCTTGTTTCCTAGAAGATGAATTTGACTTCAGAATTCAAATAAATTTAAAAGTCTGAGAATGTGCCCTCTGAAGATTTAATGGCACCCCCTTTCTGAACCCCCTTCTGACAGCTAGATTTCTTATTTCAATGATGGCAGCAACAGATACATATTCTTCCACAAACTGATATTCCTAATTCAGTATGAAACAGTCCATGATAATGTGCAAGTCCTTCCAATTTGTGATGACTCAGCTTATAACTTGAAGATACAGTATGCATTATATAACATGAGCAGCACAACTAATCAACTAATGAGTAACCTCCCTAAGTTTGCTTTTATTGGCAAAGGATATTCCATAAACATGAAGTCTGATTGTATAAGTATAGAGACAAAAAAAAGGCATGACCAAAGTCTAAGGACCCTATTATTGAGCATCATGGAACAAATCAGTGCTTCTTCAAGTAAACCTTGAGGAACACTATCCACGTAGCTATGTATGCCAATGTAACAGAATTGAACTAACGCAGTCATAATCATGTTACAATGAAAAATATAATGTGAATATTAATGCTTCATGCTCCAGAAATATAAAAGAAAGCTCAATATACAGCAGATCAGCAAATAAAAATTGTTTACTGATTTCTCAAACATTACAGAAAAAGAGATCTTAACTTCATGAAAGAATTCTACTCTAACATTCTCAAAGCATTACCAAAAAAACAGAATCCAAAAGAAAAAAAAAAAACTTAGACGTGGAACTGTCACCAATTAAATTCTGATATTTATCAATGAATTACATGCTCACCTATAATTTATAACACTTGAAAATGTCTACACTCACTAGCTCTGTGATCCACTGCTCGACACAGGATGTTTCCGAATATCAAATTGGTCTACAAACTCTAAAGGAGTGACTGTCTCATTTCTGATCCTCTTGATTTTAGGGCTCAGTAGACCTCGATGCCTAAATCCATACAACTTGAGAACCTGATTATCTGCAAAATTAAAAGCTCTCTCCATGCTGCTCAGGCACCTCTCTACTGGATAATCTCCATAGCTTCCACAAGGCTTGCAACCCACAAAATGGGTCACAAAAGGCCACCTTTCATCACCTAATCCCGGATGATACTTCTCAATCATCTCTTCATAACGATCAACCAGACCGGCCCAGTAACCGTGCAAATAATATGAATTTTCAACAAACACCTTATCCATCCATTGATTCTTCTGAGAGAGCAACAGGTATATCAAAGCTGACTGATCATCAGCCTCAAATGCTGGCCTCCCCTTCAGATTTGCGGTCAAAATCTTACCGGCATTCTCTCGAGTAGTACCCTTAGGACCCATTGGAGCCCAAGTATCAAGCAAATCCAATGACCACTGGCAATTCCGTATCAAAAAGCTCCCAGTATTCAAAGCAACCCATGACTTTTGTTCGAATAACAGATCAGGGTACCCATGAATAACCAAATTAGATTTATCATACTTGGATAGAGGAATCTCAAATACCATATCAGTAAATAATGCATCACTATCCATCCACCAAATCCATTCCACTTCAGGATGAGACAACATCAACTTCCTCATCAAAGGCAATTTAGCCCAATATCCAGCAAGTTCCTTATCCAGATGAGCCAAATTATACACTATCTCAATTCCATGTAATCTACAGTAATCAATCTTATTCTTTATCACCTTCAGTAAATAATGATCTCCAATTGGATTATCACAAGGTTTCGGGGGCGACCCAGTTACAAGCAAGATTCGAGCTTTACCTCTAACAAAATTGGGGAAACCAGGGTTTTGCTCCAGCCAAGCCTTCCGATCCTGATCCCAGTCGGTGATCTTGGGTCCAAGAGTAAAGGTGATATTCGGGTTGAACTCGGTTTCCGGAGGTTCGTCTGGATCGGTAGGATCAGTATCGGATCGGATCTCAGCAAGGATCCGGTTGGTCTCTTCAATAAGGTTCTGGTTGACGGCATCGGCCTCGGAGCTGCCAAGGTTCCCAACACCAATGGTGCCCCGGAGGACTAGGATGGTGACGAAGCCACAGAGTATGGTGATCTTGATGTTGTTAAAGGTTTTGTGGATCTGCCGGCCACGTGGTAAGCCGGCAAATGAACGACCTCTACCATTGGTAGCAGTAGTAGTCGGTAACCCACCTCCGCTACTTCTCTTCTGAGCTGTGAGATTCTCTTGCCCCATTTCCTAGCTCGCTCTCTCTCTCTTCCTGAGACCACGAATAGAGAGAGAATCAGCAGCCTCTACCTAAACAATCTCCCTCTGCTTCACGAAATGGGTGAAGGGGTCATTGACAAAATGCCCAATTTACGCTATAGAATGAAGAATCTGATGGATGGAATGGACTTGGAGAGCAGAGCACATATCTAAGTTTTTATTTCTCTTTGAATTTTCTCTCTCCGTATTAATTGGATTGGAGGGAAAGTGGGGGCAAAAAGAGAAAACGGGCACGACGTAAATCCACAGGAGAAGAGGAAAGAGAGGAGGTGATGGTGGGCTATATGAGTTCGTACATGGTGGTTGGTGGTAAGGTAGTACTGACGGTGGAGAGAGAAGCTGAGTAAGTATTTCTGGTTTGGTTTAAACCGGAGAGAAGGTTATTAGAACAAGAAGGGACAAGGGGAATGGAGAAAGACATGTGTCCAACACCGATTGTTTAGGATTTTATTTTATGTAAAATAAAATACTTTTCCTTTTATATTTGTGCAAATTAGATTGGATGATTTAGTAATTTGGATCCTCTTTTCACTCTTGTATTGTATAATGTGGCGGGACAACTAATCACTAATAAAAGATTAGAAAGTAATTGACGATTCCTTAATTGAAGGTACTCATATGAGTTATAACAATCTCTTTATTTATTTATAATTTTAAAAAAAAAAAAAAAAATTAATTTTGTCAATATTTAGATCGAACATCTCAACTAATAAGTGTAATCTGTATTTATTGTTAAAGTAGTAAAAACGTTTTCGAATATTTAAAAAAAAACAATTTCTTCTGTCAATGGACCATCATTGTCTTTTCTTGGGTCTGTTCTGCACCGGGCACAGCTTCTACACCTTCAAGTTTCAACGCGTTCGTATTTTATTCGTACCTTCCACGAAGGAGCATGAGGATCCGAAGCGCGTGGACTTGGCACGTGCATTTCAAACGTGAATCAGGATCCCATCTTGCTAGCCTTCCTTCAATTCTAGTCTACCCCACTTCTTCTCCTCCTCCTCCTCCTCCTCCTCCTTGGTATGTGCATGTGCCATTTGTGCACAGTCTCTCACCGTCTCAGTCATAGTCTCCAATATGTTGTGTATTTTACCCAGATTACTAGAGTACTAGACACTGTCTCAGTCAGAGTCTCAAATATGCAGTCTCTCATGCATTACAATTCAAGCAATCAATAAGACTTACCTGAAGAGGTTTGTCCACCAATCAAGCAGTGTTACCTCAACGGCAGTGACACCAAAAGGAGCATAAATTGAGAGAGATTAGAATCAAATCATATATAGGGTTAGGGTGGTAAAGAGGGATGGATATATGGGGTAAGTGAAATGGAAAAGTTTTACTCATAATATCTTATAGGTTTCTTCAAGTACTGATTCAAATGAAAGGAATTTTCTTTCCTAAATCTGGTCTCAGAAGTCAGTAATTCATTATCAAAGACAACAAGCAGCTTGAATGCTAACAAAAAGTAAGAAACACAACTTTTCATTTTTCACCAAAAAACTTAGAAATATCCAAGCATCATAACACAAAACAATGTTAAGCCCCAAGTAAGCACTGAATACCATATGTTTTTCACATCCTTCGATTCCTAATAGTAACTTCCATTGGTATGTATTGAGATTTGCCTCCTTTTTTGCCAACTCCCAATTGATGATACTTAACCATATCAAAGATGATAATTTTTCAATACGTAAAAGATTCAAAACACAAGACTTATTCAGCCAAAAAAAAAAGAAGTAACTCATAAATAGCATTCAACATTGAATTTGAAGTTTAAAATGCAATCAAGATAATCACGAAACCTGGTATACTGTGCATATCTAGATTTTTATGCAGAAAAACAGGAAGTTGACCATCAAATTTTGAGGATGATCTGCTTTCCTTAACAAAACTTATTAATCCGATACAGATAGAATTTCTATATATCTTAGTAGAAGACACAATTCAATCCACTGTCTAAGCAGCAGTAATAAGCCAATCAAGTACACAGCAATAGAGAAATATAAATTCCATTTCAAGATAAGAGTTGAATGAAAATCTCAAAAATCTACAAGGCGTTGGCATTCTCCAGGAGACAAATGAGAGTCTAAACAGAAGTCACGCATAAGAATATAGGCATGAGAAAGTCTGCTACCAACCTGCAATGGTGCAACTTATTTATATATAACTATGTTAACAATAGAATGTATAATGATTTTTAGCTATCCAAGGTGAAATAAATTGTCATGGGTTAAAAAGAGTATAAAACATATACTCAGACATGGTATGCCTAATATGTGATCACATCGACGAGAACAAGGAATAAAAGATTTGGAAAACTAAAAAAATAAGGAAGAACCAGAGGTAGCTGGAGTGACAATGATGCTTGTCAGAACAGTGAATATCTTTTCAAGTAAGTAGTTATTTAAACAACAAAAGGGAGAAAGATCCCCACTAGCATAATGTTAGTCTATCTACTTTAGAAAAGAAGGGCAACAAAAGATGGTGACAAGAAAAAGAATGGCTGTGAGCTTCATTAAGAACCACATAACTTACAAATTAAGTTGCAGAAGATTTCATTTTACTCTTGTTCTTCTTTGCCTTCCCATATTTTTTTTAGCTTTCACTTGACAACTGGCTTTGGGGAAATCCACAAGGCTGATCTTTTCCATCTTTTTTCTTGGTTTGAAAACCTCTATGATTGAAGGGTCCAAAACATCCCTTGAAGAGCAAAGAGAGATACCCATAGTTCTGGCCTCATCCCAGAGCTCTTTACCCTTCTCAAAATCCCCTCCTCTACAAAGCTTTGGGATGAGCACATCATAAACTGGCCCATAACCACCCAGCGAGCATCTCTTCATCTGCTCAAACAGCTCAAGAGCATAATTCACCCTCTCTACTCCGCAGAGAATACCTATCAAATTGTAGTAAAATTTTCGATCAGGCATCAAACCCTCTCCAATCATTTCACCAACTATCTTATTACCTTTACCAAACCTCCCAGACAGATACAACACCCTTGCCACAAGATAATAGCTGACACAATCTGGGGAACAGTCAGAATTTTTCATTATTTCAAGAATTCGACAAGATTCTTTCACTCGCCTGGTTTTCCCCAGACAAGAAAGCAATATGTTATAACTAACTGAGGTTGGGGCGATCCTGTAGGACCTCATCTCCATCATCACATTCAAAGCTTCAGGAACAAGTCCTGAAGGATTATGTTGAAGGTTCCGCTCACAGAGGCACCTGAGGAATGTGTTATAGCAAAATAAATCTGGCATAACACCAGCTGACTTCATCTCTTTGATAATTCTTCTAGCTTCCTTCACATTCTCCTGCACAGACCACCCATAAAGAAGGCTTCTATATATGCAAGGCATTACACCAGTAATCTTATCTTTGTGATGCCAAACAACCCCTTCAGCCTTCCTGGCGTGCCCTTTGGCGCAGAGAGCATTAATAACAGCTGTGACTGAACGCTCATCTTGGGGGCATTTGTATTTATCTAAGTTCTTGAAAATACCCAATGCTTCATCTTCTTTCCCCAATTTAACCAATGTCTCAGCTACAATACCATAGGTAAGAGCATCCATTGCTCGACCTTCCTTTTTAAGATCAGAAATCAAAATATCCATTGCTGTGTGATCTTTCTTTTCAGCAAAAACTCGAATGCCATAATTATAATCCTTGTCTTGTAAATTATAATGTAAATTCTTACTAGACCACAAGAAAAACCTGAGTAATCTCCTAGTGGGTACCTCATTTTTACAACAATCCAGTATCTGGGCAACAAGAGAAGAAGTTAAAGAACCTCGGAACTTATTAAGACTCAATTCCAAATCGTCCAGACCACCGATAGAGCTTGAAACAGTGCTGCATAGCTCGTTCAATTCCGGCACTGCTGAACTTGGCAACATTGTAGAGTACATAAAGATGGAAAGTGTACAGGAGTTGTAAGTTTTCATATTTTGTAGCAAAAAGATCTGCCACCTCGAATTTGCTAAGAAATGCATCTTTAATTTCTTTAAAGAAATTCATCAAACATGTCATGTGCATTACCTGAAAATCGAATCCTCTATATACATGATCTTGTGGTAATGATCAATTATTAGGAGTTCTACCATGAAAAGATATTTCCTATTTTGCATTTTTAATCTCCACGAACAGACTTCGTCCTTGACGGAAAGCCAAAGCTTTTTGGGAAGAGGTGTCCATTGCTGTACCTGCACGGGAAGTCTCGGGCACCCCCTTGCAAATAAAGAGGCCAAATAAAAAGATAAACTTTCTAAGCTAATTAAGTAATTAGGTTCAAAAGTCAAGGGCATTACTGGAAATTATTATCTCCATGGCATAAACGCGTAAATATTGTGTACTTGGGGAACCCAAGCCTCAAAATTTCATTTTTCTTCGGTAGTTTTCAACATCATCGGGTTCAAAAGCCCATTTCTCTCCGATAAATCTCCGGCTAGAACTTCCCGTTGGCTACCCAATTTTTAGCCGCCGATCATATTTCCGGTAGCTTTTCCTCTCCTCGTTCCTTCCCGTGGGTATAAATGTGTAGAAATTGTTCGAATTTTATTCCTTTTTGTCATTTATTTCCTTGAAATTCACGTTCCAAGCCTGTAATTGGTTTGATTTTAAATTCTCATTCTAAGAAAATTGTTTTCTTAACATGGGTATTTGGCTTAAAGGTTCATTCTTATTTGATTTATTGGAAAGGTCAGTGAAAGATTTGAAACGATGAGTCAGTGTTTAAAGGATACGAGCGTCAATACTGTGAACTATCTGCGAACCTTTCGCGGAAATGCACGGAAGCCAGTGCTCTTGTTGGAGGTAATGGAATCCACTTTATATTTTGTGTTTGAGTTTCTGTGTTGCTTTTTGTGGAAAAGGATGATTTTGGAGTACTTTTTTGATGAAAAAATTGGACTAGAACTAAAAGGTGATCAAACATTTTCCCTAATGCAGAGAATTAAACTTAGGATTTGTTAAAGATACAAAAATTTTAGCTTTTCATCTACCTCCCACTTCCCAACTGATAGTGTATTTTTATTCTATTTTGACTTCTTTTTGTACATTTGCAAGGCAGAAGAAGCAGAAAGTTTCTGAAATAAAGCTGGATTAGAAGATGCTGAAGCATTGATATAGTAGGTTTTCTTCTCCGGTTCTTCCTCTTCCTCAGAAAATTCTTAATGTATAATCATTTTGTGATTTTGCTTCTATATCTTCGGATTCGGAAAATGGACCTTGAGGCAAGGACTTTGCAGCCAAGTATGAATGAAATGCTTCTTGACAAGCTGAGGGAATATAAAACTGATCTGAACAACTTGAAAACTTGAGTTAAAAGAATCACATCAAGTAATACCAATTTGGCTCCTCGGGATGAATTGCTGGAGTCAGGAATCGCTGATACACTGATGGTGTATCTCTGTGTGTATATATATATATTATATTATATTTCATGTTATTGAGTACCAGTTATCTTCCTTTAAGATAAAATTAATGTAGTTAAGTGAGGGCCAAGTAGTTTAGTTTGATGATTGTAGTAGATTCGGTCATTTTTAGTGCACTTCACGTTATCAGGTATGCTGTCACTTTTCATAATATAATTAATGAGTCTAAAAGCTGTGAGACAAACCTTAATGTTTTGTTTTAAATTTGGACACGTATCAGACTCCATGAACAAGGCCTGGGATGTCACTTTTGTATTTTCTTAACATATGAAATGTAAATTCTAGTTTTTGTTTCAACAAGACCCCATGGCCTATCCTTTAGTTGTTGGTTTGCCTCATATTTTCGGTCTCCGGTTATTGGATGAATGTGTTCTTTTGATCTTCATGTGCGTGGAACACGTTTATGATGGGCATCGCAGTCATTTTAATTTTATCTGTTATTGTTTTTGTATATAAAGATACACTTTTCAATTATTTAATTGAATTTCCCAGATGTACCCTGTGTCCTAGATTATTCCCTGTCCCAGCATGTATTTGTATCCAGTCCCTTACCCTATTGGTGCTTCCTAATCCGCAGGCTGCAGCCGATGTTTGTTGACTTCTTTCTTCCCGTCCATTTAGGAGGTGGAACTCATGATGGTATACTCACATTAAAAACATGCTGATCAAAATTCAGAAACAGAACTGAATATGTAATTGATACTTATGAAACTGTGTAGTTATTTATAGGGAACAAGCCTCTAATGAGCTCTCAACTTTTAGAGAGAGGTGAAAAACTGTTGAAAGTCAGTTTATTATGCAATTTTCTTTAATCCTTCAGGCTCAAAACCCATTTATTTAAGATTTGAGTAGTTTAGGACGGAAGATAAAGCTCTCCATTAATTTATAAAGCCCCAGTTAGGAATTAATATTATGCTTAAAATCAGGGACATATTTTATAGGAGTAAAATGATAATATGACCATAAACTCTTAGGGGGTGTAAAGCATAGATTTCTTATTTTCAATTTTTTTTTTTTTTGTTGAGGGGGGTGTCCAAGTGCTTATTCTATGGAATCAAAATTTCAGAGTATCTGAAATGAAGGCGTCTCTCATTTTCACACCTCTTTCCCTTTATGTGTGTGGTTGTGTCTGTTATGTATGTGTTAATAGCATACAAATGGATGTGGTGAGTGCTTAAATCTCTTTTCAATTATGGTAGTACCCGTGGACTAATGAAGAAGGATGACATGAGGACAGGCGTCCAATGATCAAAGAAGAAGATTGTTGGCGTCAACTGAGAGACTAAATCAATCCACTGAGAGAATAAATGAGAGCAGGAGAACCATGCTCGAAAGTGAGGAGCTTGTTGTGTCTATCCTCCAAGACTTGCATCAGCAATACCAATCTCTACTGCATGCCCCGGTAATGGTGGCTCTGTATTACTAGTTTGATATTTATCAGCTCCATTAGTGGCTCAGTTTGGTCTTTTGATGCATTGTGATGACTCCATAGTAATGGTCTACTTAACACTTCATCCCTTCAATTCTTGTGACTTGGTGCAATTAGGTCGTCAATTCTGATAACTTGTCAATTAGGTGTTCAAGTTTGCCATTTCGTTAATGTTTTCTCCTCATAAAGCTGCATGTGATTGATGATAATATTAGCAAGAGTAAGAAGATCTTGGCGGCCATGTCAAAAAGGATGAGCATGAACAAATGGATTGTTGGCTCCTTGATCATAGCACTTGTTCTTGCAATCATATTGATCCTTTATTCTAAGCTGAGTCGTTAACCTACTGACCTAGTTTGTCAGGAAAATTTTATCAGACAAAAGAAATGATTGCTAGTCATTTTCCAGGACAATGGTGTGCATTACCCTCTCTTCTTCTATCACAAAGATTATCTTTATTTCGAGCAACTGATATGAATCCTTGGGCATCAATTATTTATTTATCTTACTGCCAGTTTGTTTGTACAGGTTGCTTACAGTAAAAGAGTTGCTCGAATTTGTAATTGGAAGCATAGTGATATAACTTTTCCTGTTCTTTTGAAGTTTATCTTTGCAATTTCATTATTAGTACAAGGATGTTTACAGCTTCTCGCAAGAAAAAAATTGATGTTCCTCATTATTTCAACAATTAAATAATGCAACAAAATTGGTAGGTTACAATGTGATTGGCCAACTCACTTCTGCTGTAAATCAATTCTTATAAACCAATATTAACATTATTGAATTCCCCAACGAATAGGATAGAGTGTTGAATCTGGCTAGTTTGGAACAATTTTACCCCATATCAGAAAGATAAGTACGTTCCCAGCAAAGAACGAAATTAAGGGAACCAAAGCATGATTACCAATCTAAACTCGAAAAAGAAATGCTTAGAAGGTATTGAGAATTTCTAATAGTAAAACACCATACAAGCTAACCAACATTTTGGAACAAGTTCGAAGGGTCCAACATATCGCCATGAACTAAAAGAAAACAGTCACAATGAGTTTACAGACATGATACCTTCAACCTCACAGCAGCTCAACTCCAGTGAGGTATCACACTTCCTGGGAAAGTTCCAGACTGCATCCTTTGAGAGTTTGAGGCATTCCAAATGAAGTGAAAAATTTGCATTCATGCAATTAGAGTGACCACATATTTGCTTTCCTCAATACAGTGATGCAAAGATCATCAATTAACGCTGAAGAACTGGTTCTCGTTCAAAGATAGAAAAATTACAGGTCCTTGACAGAACATGAGTCCGCATCAGAGGAATGACCAGGTCCATGCTCAAAATCCAGCGTCTTGACATTAATATCCTGAAGCATTGTCCTCAGGAGAAGAATCCCTTTCAGCATGGTCCTCCTCATCTTCCTCGTCATTCTCATCATAGTCAGCAGAAGCAGGTTGTCCATTAAGATCCACATTAACGCCATTAACCTTTCTCACAAACTGTCCCCGCACACGTGGCCTCCTTTCAGCAAGTCGTTTTCTATTGACATACCTTATTTTCTTACCAAAGCAACGGTCCTTTCTTTTCTGTCTAAATTTGATCAATGCTGCTTCTCTCCTATCAACTTTACTTAATTTTACTTCAGATGAACTTGGACTTCCATACGATGGCCATGATTGAGTTGTAGGCATTTGACCAGGTTGTAAGCATATGCTAACAGGGTAGTAGGGAAAGGATGCTATGCCAGTAGCAATAGGAGGACACTGTGGCAGATGATTGTACTGTGCAACCATAGATTTAGTACCGTGATTTTGCAGGTCATGCAGATTCTTTTGGTACATTTGCGCTGATGGTGGCATGACAATTTGATTTGTTCCTGACAAGTAATATGGATAAGCAGGTTGCGCAGGCAAACCAGAAACTTCAAGATCAGGACCTCGAATTCCATTTCTAGGAACCACACTACGAAGTAAATTTTCCTCCTTGAACTGTCTTTTTTGTGAAAATTCAATTGATGCAGATGGAGTTAAAGACCTCTCCATGGAAAGAGAATCTGGGATTCTGTAACTGCTTGGTAAGTCATCTTGTGAATGGCTTTCCAATGCTTCTCCATTTTCAAGTATTTGAAAATCATTAACCACTTGTTGAACAGATGCTTCATTCATATCTTCCGACCTCAAATCTTGAGTAACATTGTCACCAATCCGAGCAATCCCTTGAGAGCTGCTTTTAGGTATGACTGATTTCACATAAGTAAAAAAGGCAGATGACTCGCCAATCCTCAGTTCACTCTTCTTTGGACCAAATGAAAATTGTCCTACAAGATCTAAATAATCAAGAGAAAAAATGATAAAAAGAAGACACATGGAGAGAGGAAAAAAATTCTCATGAGTGGATGAATGGTTATAATCATATAACAGGATTGTCTCATATTCAAGATGATTTCAAAATCTATTAGCAAGATATTTCCATTAAAGTTGATTTGAGTGAACAAATTGGCGTACACACTAACATATTGAATTATCTACTAGTAAACCAGTACTTTTTTGTAACTGGTCAAGAAGTCATGATATAACATATACACAGTAAACAGTCATGGCAAGAAGCATTCTTGCATCTGTCAAATAAAATCATTTTAGTAAAATATTAAATTCTTAACAACTTAAAAATCCCTTTCAAAGTTAATGACATTCCAGGGAATAAGAACTACAAGGGGCCTAGGAGTTCTGAAGTAGGGAAAAGCCAATTTCTACTAAAGACTAAAGATGACAGAAACTTATACAATGTATTAGCCAATATAGATAATATTATTAAATTGTTGTGTTATCTTTCTCCTTCCCACTACATAGTCTATTACTATCAGGCATGATATATGAAGGGGTCAATAATATAAGTTTATACTATCTTCTTGTTGCCAAATAATGTATGAGTCAATTGGAAAGTCTTATACTATCACGTCATCCTTATTTGACATGCTAAACGAGCCCTAGGTGTAATGATGCAGCCAACCAAATATAACTCCTAAAATCCTCATAAACCAATCTATTAAAGTTTTCTAAGATAACCCCCCACTTTTAGAATCAAGTTAGGTTGTCCATTGTCATTATGTAGTCAGTCCATGTTTCATCATGCATGCGAGCTATAGTTTTCCACAACATAAATAATTGTAAAAGTCAAGATATATAATTAGTTCAAGATTTTTATCAGTTCCAAAGGTTAGCAATCCTACAATTGGGTTGTTTCCTATACATCTGGATAGTTCAAATGACATAAAAAGAAGTAGTTCAGTTTCTCCTGATTTCCTCTCATATATTTCCAGAATGGTTGTGTTAATCTACAAATAAAGGATCCAAATCTCGTAAATATTGCAGGCCTAGTTTCAATCAATTATACTATGCAAAATTATTATTGAAAATTGGTCAAATTGGAGTAAAGATGCATAGACTGAAAAATGAACCGGATAAAGTCGACAGTAAGAAAGTACATTCATGCTTAGTTTATAACATTTGGGTATTAAACAAGTCAAATAAATTGGGTGGACATAAAGTACATTTCAAGGTCGGTAAAACCAAATGTCAAGCAGAAAAAAAATGATATGCACATGATCTTGGAAAAAATAGCCTTCATTTGGGAGTTCCTTTAAGCAGTGAAAAGAAATAGAGAGATACATGTAACCCTTCAAATCCCTCAAAAAATCTTTTTTTTTTTTTTTTTTTTTTTTTTTTTTTACTCCTTTCCAATATAACCCTATCATTTCTATTAAATACCTATTACTACTCAAATAAAACATTTTAAGTGCGTGATCACAGAAACATGTAATAATGTATCATTTCCTTTCCTTTTCACTAAAAAGAAATGTAGCTTTTCATTTCCTTTTCCTCTCCCTTAATTTTTTTTAAACATCTAAATGAAAGAAATGATAAGTGTCTTTTAATCTCTACTCTCCTTTCATATCATTTCCTTTCCCTCCAAACTCCCAAATAGACCATTAAGAATTTCAAGCAACTCACCAGTTCGACGGTCACTAATTCCTGGTACATCAGGTGGATAATCCAAAACCAAAACCTGAGCACCTGGAGGATCAGCAGCAGCACACTGAAACGGAAAAACACATATTAGATGACTGCAGAAGAATTTGATTTACCAGATGAATACGAAAACTAAAGAAATACAAATTATAAGACAATCAGATTCTGAAAGGAATATTAATTCTACAAAGTAAAACAAAGAATTGATTAACTTTTTTGCTAGAAAAAAGAAATTTTATTAAGAAATAAAGAAGTACAGGAGAGGATAAGAAATCATCTTAAGCATAAACAAAGATGAAAAATAAAAATGCAAGTTTAAACAATAATCACGTTACATTTTTTTTTTTCCTTTTTTTTGAGGCGGGGGAAGGGGGGAATAAACCGCTTCCAGGAGAGTCGACCCTTGGACCTCCTGGATAGCGGGGAAGGCTGGGTGCTGCTGGACCACAAGGGTTATCTACTAAAGAAACACCACGAAAGGCTCCTAGAGCAAAACACTGAAGAGAAGCAAGGAAGACAATCTTATCCCAGGGAAGCTTAAATTAAGAAGTGATTAATGATTATTATTTCTTTACATGCCCCAGTCATTGTTAAGGTTTGCCATGGTGTACGGGGTCATTATATTATCTGAAGCACAATTTTTATACCCTCACCTCATCTTCCAGTTGAATTACTCCTGTTCCCGTCTCTGGATTATTGCTTCTCCGCGATTTGTCATCTGTATCATCCGAGAACAGGGTAGTACTATTTGTATTAGCATCACTAGGATCCGAAACTACCAGATCAAAGTCATAGTTCAAGATATTCTTCTCTACCAGTCCAAGCTGCCAGCAGACATTAAAGTACACATTCAACATTGGGAATACATAAGCATGACAAGGGAAAGAATACATACACATGTATATATAGGTGCATGCATGTGTGAGTAAAATATATAAAACAGACAAAAGTTTAAGTGCTCAAACATGACGCAGACATGCACAAATATATTGCAGAAGGAGGCAAAATGGATACCCACACATTTAGATTCATCCAGTATTCTGTTTTTTGTCTTCTCCCCATGAAAGGAAAAAACAAAAAGTCTATGAAATCACTTTTAGAGAATTAACACCCATTCTTTGAATTGCCTATTAGACTTTGATATTTATCTGGAGCCAGTAAAGCACATATTGATCATTTTTCAACATTTTTCTACATATCATGTGTGGCAAGTTATATATTCTAAAGTAAATGTTTCTAAGGGGAATACTTTCTTTTTGCATTTTATTTAGACCATATTTTTTCTTAAAACATTTACTTGACTTCACCCAGCACATTTAAGGAGGCAGCCCGAGAATAAAAAAATATGAGATTTGCAAATCATTATATTTATTCTTGTTAAAAAAAATACATATAAAATTCAAGTTAACAGAATCATAAGACAGTGCTAACTGGCCATAGCTATACTCTTTTCTGTGTCATTTTAAAGGAACCTTGCACTTTTCAGCAATATTTCAAAAGAAACAACCACGCAACACAATATTCTTTCCCTACACCGGTTTTGGTCACCTTAAAGTTTTAAGATGGTGAGGTGAAGGAAGAATTTCATGGATGAAATTCAGAAAAAGGTGAACAATGCTAGAATGAAATCATGCAATACAAACCATGCGCCTTCTTCTCCACATGTGTGTCCACAAGTTTAATAGCTCATTAGTGCGTAATGGCTTTACAAGATAGTCTGCTGCTCCAAGTCTCAAGCACTTTACAACAACGGAGACCTCATCTTGTGCTGACATCACTTATAAAGCAAAAGAAAAATAAACAATTATTAATGTAAAACAGAATGTAATTTGCCTTGAACGGAGATGCTCATGGGATTTGAGCCTACTTATAACAGGAATACGACACAATTCTTTATCTCGTGCAATGTACTTCAACATCTTTATGCCTTTTGCCATTGGGAGGTCAACTTCAGCTAGTATGATATCTATATCTTGCCCCTCTGCATTCAGTGCATCAATCACCTGTCTAGCCGACCTCACTGAAGTCACTGAAGCACAAAAGAATCCATATTTTCACATAACATCAGAAAGCAATTAGTGGAATGTTTAACATGACAAACAAAGTTCCATGGAAAATAACAAATCAAAATGAAGACATATGAATAAGATACTTCTTTGAGAAGATTGAACAGATATGTATCATATATAATAGGAACAAGTGAATTGTATTCACATTATACAAGGGAAATCAGATCTGTCCTTAGGGACGAGAGGGCACTCATCAAAGTCCATGATACATGCAAGTGTTTTCAATTCTAGAAGCTTAAAATACAACCTAAAGGTGGCTCCTCCACATGTTCACACTTTTATTTTTTTTTATATATAAGTAATGATTTTATTAAAGAAAAGACTTCTGATTCTTACATGGACATACTTAAGCCTCAAAGGAGCAGAACAGCTGAGAGATGAATACAAGATTTTTACGTTCTTGCTTGTTCTGACACGCAAGTTTCAGGAAGCTACTCCTATAAACAGGCTGATTTGAGTTACCTAATTAAGCTTTCCATATGGAGTCAACTGAAGCAATTAAATATATTCGAAAAACAATATTGCTGAGGGAAGAGAAAACAAATCACACAAATGATTTCAGTCAAGAGTTGATAAGGGTAGACAAACAGAAATGAATTTCTGAATGTTCCTTATTCAGAAGCGAAGGAGTCAGCAGCTATATTAACAACATTGAAGAGCAGAATCAAAAATACAGTTTTCAGCAAATTCAAAATAAGTCTACCTTTCTAAATAACAGCATTAATTGAACTGAGACAGATGACTAAAAGTTTAATTTTTCTTTTCTTGTTTGCCCTCTCACTTCTAGCCAGCTAACTTAAGAATAATCCTTACTTTTATTTTTTTTCTCCCAAGGCACCTGTAAATTATTAATTCTAGTTTAGTTCTCTTGAAATTCAAATCTACAAAACAAGAATTGCAAAATTCAATCTGTTTTGCCAAATACATGACCATTGCAAGCGCACTTCCCTTGGAATCATTATAGAGAGTTACACAATAATCCCACTATATCTAAATTTCATCGCCCATAAGAACTGTAGAAAATTATGCACATAAGTCAACTTCAAATCTAAGTACTAAATGGAATTCTATTCCCAATCACCAAACATAAGAGTCTTAATCAAAAGAAAGTGCAATAAGTTAATCCAAAGAAAGTAAAAGTAATAATTGATTTATATGAAACAAACATATATACCCTGATAAGAACATCTCGAAAGAAGCGTGAAAACCTCATCTGAACTCTTGGAATCGTTATCGCACAACAAAATTCTCACTTTGCTTCTATCAATAAACCCATCACGGCACCTACTATTATTTCCAGCACCGGCACAATCGCTGTTCAAATTAAAATCCTTACCGTCCATTTTAAAGACCACCCACCAACCACTACCTCAAAGGAAGCCTCAAAAACCCATAAAAGAGGAGACACTGAGACCCCAAAACACAGCCTCCTCTGCTCCAACTAAAGCTTAACTAGAGGAATTCCATAAAAAAACACAACTCCCGCAGCCCGAATTAGGACTCAAATTAGGGGTAAACTTCCGATTGCGTGATTTCGGATAGCAACTCCAATGACAGATCAAACCTTGTCCGTACAGAACCTTCATACGCACGTGTACCTCAGAAAAAAGCTGCTAACAGTTATATTCATCTGCGTAGGGTGGCCCTATCCATAAACGGCAACATCGACTTGCTTGGACCTCGGGTCGGTGAATTATATATTATTATTTATAGAAAAAGCCAAAAAGCACAGTAATTCCGATGACCCAGAACTAGAATCAAAGAACAACATGGGCCCGATTTGGGTCATCGGAAACGGCGTAGATTATCAGAACCAAAAACCAGTCCCCAGAACCAGAAGTCGGCGACACAATTTGGAAAAAAGGGGCTGAAATCAAAACTAAAAAGCTATCCTTTCACCAACATCAGTATTATTTTCAGTTAATGCGTATGACTAACGTGCGCCAGTAGAGTGAGAGTTGCAGAGGTGTGAGAAGGTGAAAATGAGAGTTGAGAGATTGCCGTGAAGAGAAGTAGTTTACATGCGGCGTAAATTAGCAAAAAAGCAGGCCTCGAAAGTGAAGGAAAAAAAATATGAAAAAGTGAAAGAGAGAGAGAGTGGGTGTGGTTTGGCGACTAGATATTTTGGTAGAGATAGGGAGAAGGCCACGTCAGTTTAAACATCTCTATCAGAAAAATATCCCATTATGGAAAGAAAGGGAAGGAAATATCGAATTTGGACAAAATTTCCTCTTTAAATGTCTCAAAATCTTAAAATAAGGAGATATTTTGACACTTGTCTTGATACCAACTCACTAAAATATTTGGTGGATCTAAAACACAAATTCAAAAACGATAAAAAAAAAAAGTCTCCCTTATAGAGTTTGTAATTTTTTTATTTTTTTTTCATTTGTGTACCTTTCAAAATTTGTGATTGATATTGGCCGTTTAGATGCACCTTAATGGGTGGCTGAGACCATGACCGTTGAAACCGCGTCGTAGCCCGTTTGGATTGTGGCAGTTTTGGCTCACGAGGCCGTTGTTATTGCGTCCAAGGAGCAGCCAAGAGCAAACTTCTGGCCGTTGTTAGCCCGTTTTTCTTTTTATTTTTTTTCTCTAAATTTGTGCTTCCTCTTAATCCCCACTTATCCCTCCAATTTGTTATCCTTAGTAAATTTTTTCTTCCTTCTATCTTTAAAAATATTTCAATTTTATCCCTCCTACTTGTTACCCGTAAGATTTAATTTTTTTTTACATTTATAAATTTTTTTTAAACATACCCCTCCAACTTGTTATTCTCAAAATATTTTTTTCTTTTTATTTTTGTCCATTACCTTTTTATAAAAGTTTACCATTTATCCCTCCAACACTCACAAATGTGACCATTTCTTCTTTTTCTTTTTCTTTTTTTCCAATTTCTTTTTCATCCTGATCCCTTCCTTCAACTTGTCTTCAGTTCTTCGTTTTTCATTTTTTTTTTTAATTTAGTATTTGTATTTTTTTCTTTTATTGTAATTCAATTTTAGTTTTTTTAATAAAATTTGTTTTGTGGAAATAAATAGTCTAATTTCAATTAAAAATCAAAACTGAATTAATAATTACTTTAAATTAAATTAAAAATCAAAATTGACTAATCATTACTTTAATGTAAATTAAAAATCAAAACTGATTAATTTAAAATTGTTTAATTTGTTTATTTATAATATAACAAATAGTCATGCTTTTTTAGTTATTTGTACACAAAAAAAAGCTTTTCAGACTATAGTTTTTGGACCACCTAAACAGATAGCAAGTTGAGGCAGAGGCATTTGACCATGATTTTTGGCTTGTCACCAATCCAAACGCAACCATTAGGAATGGAGAAGGGACCTAATAATCTAATTAACAGTTGTCATTATGCATGTAACTACCATCATTATATCTCATTATTTTCTATTATTATTATAACGAATGTCATTACTATCACAATTGGTATTACAACACAATTCTTGTATAAAAGGACTCAAAATCCAAAAACATAATATGTTATCTTTCCTCACTCTTACTCTCTAATAATTTTATAACTCATTATTTTTGCACAGTTTAAAAAAGATCGCCTCTGACATGTATGAGTCAGAGTCACATGGAGAACACCTCAGTCTATATTGTAATTTTTTTTCTTAAGTATATTTATGATAATATTCAAGAAATATAAACTAAATATATGTATTATGTTTATTGAGAAATTCTTAGAGGAAGAAAAGGTTAGACAAGATAAATCCATTTGCAATCACTTGATTTGAAGTAAAACAACACTTTATAAGGTGCATGAACATAATTAATGTAATAATATATGAATTTGTGGAATGATTTTGAATTGTACAATAGCATGTAGTGTTAGAAAAATATTACAATCACAATAGGAATCAATATAATCTTTAAGTCTCAATCGAATGGTGCTCACTATTTCTTTAAGACAACATTTGCATCCTATATTGTAAGCAGTGTTACAGTAAATCTATCTCCCACAATACAATTGACTATTTCTACATTCTGATTGCAAGACAAATTATAGACATTAAATTATGAAACAGTAGAATAAGAATAACTATAAAACTATTTAGAACTCCATAAACACATGAAAATCTTGTTTTATATTTATAGAATCCCAAAGAATGTCACGTGAAAGGATGTATCTTTTCCTAAAGATAAAATTTTAATAGTCACATATCCCAGACACAACCTTAGGAGAATCTCTAATTTAAACCAATTGGCATGACTTTCTAGTTTAAATCAAAAAATATAACTTTATGATTTTAAATATAAAGAGATAACATTTTATTTAAATCAGGCTTTATTATATTTTTAGTCCCTATAATTAGACGAAATGGTCAATTTTCTCTCCATGTTTTCAATCTATAAAATGTCATCTTATAGTTTCTAAAAACATGCAATGTGATATGTATCATCAAATTTAACTTTACATAATATGATATCACAAATGACTGCTTACGTGGCTTATCCATGTGTTATTATTGACAAAGACAAAATTACCAGTGTCTTATGATAAAAATTAAATACAAATTTAAAAAATATAATATTATTACTATTTAAAAAGACAATATATATGAGCAAATATCAAAAATCAAAAGAATTTTAAAACAAAACAAAAACAAATGCAAACACCCCTACCCAGAATCCTAGATCTACCTTACCACCACATTTCTTTTGTTCTTCAGCATCGATCCTTATCCTCCCCAGTAGACATCCCTTGTCCTCTTGCTATAACTTCCTTTGAAATGGATAGAGAAGTAACATTCTTTCCACCTCGATCATACCAGTCTCTTAAGCCATGAGCCTCAGAGAACTTTGGTTTTATGAACAGCTGGGTAGCATAAATTTTCCTACCCAGAAATCGTCTATTTTGATTTTGCACTGAAATCATTAACTTTTCCAGTGTTGAGAACTAAAACAGGAAAAATCTCGAAATCAATCATCTCTTATAGCTTTTGACTTTTCTTGTTGCAAAAATCCCTTATAGGGTTAGTTCGATAAGAGTCTCCTGCAAGACATGTCCTTTTGATTCAAAATTCTTCTATGAGTTTCCATGTTCTTCTTTCTTAAGATTAAGGGAACAAGATGATGTAAACAAAGAGAGAAAAAAAAAAAAAGGGTTTGGATCTTCATGACTAAGTGAGGATGAATTGCAGTGGATCTAAAGTTGAGGGAGTTTGCATTTGTTTTATTTTATTTTATTATTCTTCAATTTTATTTTTTGCTTTTTGATTATATTTTAAACTTTTTAAAATTAATAGTAATATAGTTTTTAAATTTTATTTCATAAGACATTAGGCAATTTTTTATTTGTCAGTTATGATCCGTGGATAAGTTACGTAAGCAGCCATTAGTGACATCACCTCATGTTAAGTTAAATTAGGCGACATGGATTAATTGCATGATTTTATAAATTATGAGAGTGACATTTTACGATTTTGAAGTATAAAGACTAAATTGACCATTTTATCTAATTATAAGAGACTAAAAATATAACTAAGTCTTAATTATAGAAACACATTCGAATGATTTAACTTTCAAAAGATGTCAGTACTATATTTTTTATTACAGCCTTCCATTTTCATTATATATATATATATATACTATTAAAATATTTGGTAGGTTACCATTTAACCATATTTTCTTAACTAGAAAAATATTCAACAATCACAAATTTGATTTTTCTCATATATTTTCATAATACAAATATAAAAATCAATTAATAAACAACTTAGAGGATTTGAAGTAAAATAGAAAAACATGATTTTTCATGAAATGATCTGAATCAAAACCTCTCGTTGTTTTATTAATCCACAAGCATGACTTATGTTTCTCATTTTCATTACTAAATTTGTATGAGTTATCAACTTGTTAATTTCACCTTATAATGACTACAAGTATTTTGGCATTGAATTCTCCATTGTATGCAAATATTTTTTTAAGATTGTTGAAAAAAATATGAATGACACTCACTTTTTTCTTCAACCAGTATTTACACCGGGGTAATTACAACAAGTATGCCTCTTAAAATAAAACATGCTCTTTTGTTGCAAGACAAAATATAGACATAAATATATATAGAAATTGAGAAATAATAGGGGGAGGGGGGAGAACTCATTTTTTGTTTAGAACTCCATAAAAATTAACAGTCACATATCCCAACAACACAATCTTGGATAAATGTCTGATTTAAATCAATAGGCATATCTTCTGTTTTATAATCAAAACAAGTAACTTTATGTTTTTAAACCAAAATTATAACATTTTATTTAAATCATTCGACATAACATTTTGTCTTATTCTAAACTGACATAATCTGAATTTAAATTCAACCTAAATAAGGAAACTAGAACGATTGTTGCTTTCTGTCAGATTTTGATCACAGACCACCTAATTCCGTTCATTTTCTAAAATTTTCTTTTTATTTTTTCAATGTGTAATACAATTTGTTCATTGTTAGTTTTTCACATTAACCCTCTTCTATTACCATTAATTTTACACTAATGTTCTTTGAAAATTTCCAACATGTAGTAATCTTTTTGGTTCATAAACTTGGTCCAAATTAGTTAATTAAAGATATCAAATTATAATTTTTTTAGGACAAGTTAATGGCTTAATGCTCCTTATTGAATAGTTTTGGCAATAAATTTCCCTTCTCTTTCTTTTGGTGTAAAAATCATTTAAATGCACATAATATTTTTGTAAAGGCAAAACTTGGTAGAGTCAATACCATCTTCTTTTTTCCTGTATATTATCCATCCATCGATTAGGTACATGTCTTTATCAATTTAACAAGTTATAAAAAAATTGGTCCAATCCACATTGTTTTTGTTTGGACTAATATTCCAATACAAAGTCACACTTCATTCAATTTTATTTTTTTTGTTGAAACGTTCTACACTTTTTCTTTTTTGCTCGGCACACTCTTGATTATGCACGTGTGCCACTTACAAAAGAGAAAACTAACTCTTCAATTTGTAATTTTTTTTTAGGATTAATGATTGTTTTAGTCTTAATTTTTAATTTAGTCATCTAAAAATTTTTTCGGTCAATTTATTCTTCTATGATTCATAATTTTTTAATCAAGTTACATTATCTCATTATCATGTTATGTAGAAATAAAATAATTCTACATAATTTAATGATAAAATGATCAAAAAAAAGTTTTATAAGATATAAAATTAATTTAGGTACATTATTATCTTTATGTCAAGTGTGGTTATTTCGTTATTTTATACATATAAATTGAAAAATATAATTTGATTGAGAAATTTGAATCTTGAAAGATAAAATTGATTGAAAAAATTCTTGGAAGACTAATCTGAAAATTCATATAATCCTAAATGACCAAAACAGTAGATAAATTTTATTTTTTTTTAATGTTTTCGTATTACTTCAATTTGCACTAATTAATGCACCAATATTTAAATTTTAAATTTCTATTCAATTAGTTTTAATTGTTATAAAATACATATATTAGTTGAGGTAATTATCAAATTTTATCTGCATAATATTAAATATCATAATATAACTTGAGATACCATCATAGTCAATACTAATTTAGATGTCTTTAAAACAACTAAGTCACAGTACAACAACAAAAATTTTAAAAATCAGTACACTTACTTTTCTTTTGAAGTTGATCCATCAACTATGATTATCTTCATCCACTCAACTATTTTCATGTATAGTAGATATTGCCCTCCACAATTTTATATATCAATTATGACAATCTCCACCCACTCAACTACTTTTCTATCAGAACTAAGTTGGTTTTTTTTTTTTTTGGTAGAAACAATGTAGGTATTAATCTTCAATCTTCTTGCTCATTGTAATTAGATTTAATTACTTTTTTAATCTAACATAATCATCTTAATTTTTAATTTAATCATTCACAAATTTTACTGTCAATTTCATCATCTAAGATGTTTATGGTGTATTAAAATTCTGATCAAATCCAAGCTTGTGATATTAATGAAGTCCAAAATTTTAGTTTCCCTGTAGACTGTAGTGACATAATAAGGGAATTAGCCCGTTTTTATTGCAATACTTGTATGAGCACTCAACACATGCAACTTCCTATAGGTCAAATTTAGGCCAAGTAATGGATAACCACAACTTATTCATGATATTCTTTAGATTATCACCCAAAAAAAATTAGATTGTTAGGTGAGACCCATGTTTAATTTCTTACAAACTTACGTTCATATTGGGTAATAATCTAACTCTTGACCATTTAGTTATAAAAGCTATGATATCATATCAAATGAACCATTTCATTCAAAACTTAAACTAGTAGAGAAGATTCAATGAATAAATTTTAATCCCGTACACATTTGTTTGTTTTTGAAAATTTTCTTTCCTTTTATCTGCGAAGGTATAGAACACTCATTTAAGTGTGTAAATGAGGCGAAGACACAATAAGGAAGAGAGATATTATGGACTAGGTAGTTTATAAAAGGGTAAGTTACCATGGTTAAGATTTGTGTATTGTTCAAGTGAACAACCAAGGCTGCAATAGTGAGGAGGTGTATATCAATCGGATGAGGACACTTTCCCAAACATATATTTACACATAAGTCCGGTAGCAAAATGTAGGCCTTCAGGCAACTCATTGTAAGAAGTTATTGCCGTTGTCCTTATTGTAGATCTAGTAAATATTTGTATTTACCATCATCATCATTGTGCTTTTCCTTGACACTTTCAACTCATTCCCTCTGTTTTCTGCTAAAAGCATAATTGTCTGAAGGTTTAACTAGTGTTTTCATTGCCCAGGGCAGCCATCCCACAAGTTCCCTTCTACGGGTTTCATACTCCAAATAATAGATGTACTGATGTAAAAACTGGTTTTTTTGCCCTTTTATTTGTTGAAGTCTAAGAGTAGTAATTATCAATTAGTTTTGGATGTGGTGTTATTTTTTTTAATTAGAAGTTAAAAGGCTTGTCGCTAGTGTAGCATCCTATATTTCATTTGCCATTTAGAAAGAATCATTTCTAAAATATCAAGATATTAATGCAACTAATATATTTACTGATGCAAGACGTCATTTACGGTGAGAAAGTCAGAATACGTGCATCCATCAAAATATGCTTTTTTTGTATACACACAACGGAGAGCAGGCTTCCAAACCGCTGCAACCTAGGTATCTAGCTAGTGTTGCAGAAGAGCATTCTCCGTGCTCATAATTAATCACCTAATAAGTCCACAGCCAGATTTAGACACTGTATTAAGTCCACGTCTAAAACCTCAAACCGAAAGCATAGCACATTCATGGCATGCCAGAGAGGAACTGAGGAACCACAAAATCACTCCCATTAGTTCCAGCAAAGTAGCAGACCAGTCTCTCAGACACAAGTTCTGGTTATTCTCCAAAGTCAGGTAAAGAGAAGAAACTAGAACTTCAACTACTACTGACAGATCAACTGATAACCGAACATGTAATTTACTATTCTATCTTGTCTGCAAATTCTATATGCTTCAAGCTGAAGAATATAGATATCAAATTGAATGAAGTAAACCTGTGAATATCAGTTGAGTCATATCTAGTACATAAAATGGAACATATTTCGCTCTACTGCTATCTTATAATTAACAACTAACTCGGATCATGAATCTTCACTTTACATGTATATGTCAGTCTGTAAAGAATGTAGCACTGGACCTCTGAAAATACAAGACCCATTCTTCTATCTATGACCTGCAATGGATGATCAACTTTTTGGCCACCAATCGTATCCCTGCACTCTGCTGATAATCATATGGATCTAAGGAGAAGAAAGCATCAACAGAAGTCCCTGGGAAGAACAAGGTACTAAGCTCTGCAGCATCAAACTTGCTGAAAATAAGCCTTTGCAAAGCACCAGAAGATTCTTTTTGGTATATCTCAGTGGCATATATGGCAACGTTGCCACATTCTGCTGTTGGTATACTGCAGCATCAATATCACAATATTAGTGTAACTTTTTTATGAAGAGATAGTTGAAAGGGCTCTACTTACATTAGTACAAAACTTCATTTGCTTGACAATGCCATAAACCAAGAAGCAAGTTATAAAGTTATCCATTTTTTACAGCCAACAAAATTTTAATCCATACCCCCCCACCCAAAAAAAGGACTATCTGAAACATTTAGTGCAATTTCTAAAAAATATAATCAACAAAATCATCATAGTCCTCGGCCATCTGTTTCTTTAATCCCCTTCATTTTTGTGATTCTCCCAATTTCACAAATAATGAAGAACAGGGAAAATGAAGCATAAGAAGAGATGGACAAAGACAGATCAATATGAGAAATTATATCCTACCAGCATGGTAGTTAAATGCGTCAAAAAAATTGATATTCTCTTGGAGTGGAATTTAATTTCTATTTTATTTGCTAAATTGAGAAAGTCATCTAACCCTTAGGGTGTGTTTGGTATTAAGGTCAAAGAAATAGAGGTGATATGTTCGGTCAATGGAGATGGTGCTTCCAAATATGGCTTGCGACTGTTTCAAATTTAAGATTTTTCTACTTTCTACTCTTTTTTTTAACACTAAACTACCCTCCATCAGCTTAAAATTTGGGCCCTTTTCCAAAAGACATGTTTTTTTTTGCTAGTATATGTCACACTCCTGACATGCTACCGTAACAGAATATTGTGCCAAACACAACCGATGAAGGTGAAACTTTACACCTTTAAAATTTAAACCGGTTTAAATACCAAACACACCCTTAGTAGGACAATGGGTTGACAAAAATGTACAAGGAATGTTAAAAAGGGAGAACAAAAACTTACTTCAATCTCACTGTTGGGTAGTTGACAAATCCTTCTTTTCTAGTCACAACATGCCTCCAATCAGAACTGCTGCCTGAATCCAGAGACAACTTCTGTGCAGTACTATTACATGCATCAAGAACCGTACATAAATTTGGTGATGCATTAACCACAAAACTCAACCGTGGCCGGCCAACATGATCAACAAATTTTGTGCTTATTCCAAACAGTACTTTCAAACCAGTACAACAAATCTGAAAGGGAACACCTTTGTGGAATAATCCTATCCTTTGACAGCCACGATAAAATGGAACAAGACTTGCACTGATGGAAGAAATACATATGTCATCGGGCTGTAAGTATCCCATAGAGCTGCTGCTACCATCAGATAAAAGAGCTGAGTACGATGCCTCAGGCATCTCTGGTTTGGAATTTTCTACCCTGGTGACATCTGGTAGAGTAAATTCTCTTTCCATTTCATTGCTGAGAGAGCCCATGTTGAAAGGATCTGAACGAGTTATATTTGAACCTACTGATGTTGAGACTGCCGCTTTAGTGCTGTGTGTCATGAAAGAGAATATTGGATGACTTTCCTCTTTAGTTTGATTTGTGGTAGATGACAATGGTATTGAATCCTTTTTCAACATCATACTTGGTGAGGGGGTAACCATGTTTATACTTGCCCCCTCCGGAGATGTTTGTCCATTACTACAACTTCTTGTGGTAGCATTTGGAGAGACCCAACTGTTTTCTGTGAATATATCAGGGAGGCTTGATTCCTGTCAGGATGTGATATTTTGTTATTTTATCATGAGTTCAAAATGATAGAGACAATTCTTTCTATGCAATCAAGAATACAACATTTGACTACAATGTCTATGTGAAATGAAGAGTTATAAGTAGTAAGAAAACATAAAAGTGCTGTATCCAAAATCAAGAAAACCAAAAAGACTGGTAAAGAGTTTTAATTTTTAAACCACTTTTTTCATTATTCTGACTTCTGAGTGTAGGCCTAGAATAAGGATGCTAAACAAGTCAGACATTAGCATTTGTAATCCTCTCATTCTTTGCCGCAATGCTGCTCAGTTTAGTATCCAGTGAATCATGTATACAGCCAATTGCAGAGTAATGTTAGGAAAAAGCAACTAGCTTTAGGTGCAAATTTATACATATTAATACATGGGATTTCCCTGTAGTATCCAAGTCCATCACCATATTAAGGAAAAAGCAACTAGAGTCCAACAGCATGAATCATGTCAAGATGCTTTATGTATCTAGATTTTTCTGTATCAATTGATCAGATTTAGACCCAAATCAGATATTGATCAAAGGCAAATTGTAACTGTATCTCAATTTATTAATGGCAGACAATAAGCTAAGAACAATTTTGATCATAGTTGTGGCCCGCCCAGAATTCATAAACAAATCTTGTATAATTTATGGTATAGTATTACCAAGAACAAAACTGTTGCACAATATTTGAGGACTTCAAGATTCATCCGAACATCATCTAAGCTCCTGAAGAATCACAAAAAGAAACCTATTATATCAGACCATTTGAATGCTAGAGAAAGGACATCAAATCCTTATTTATGAAGAATCACCTGTGGGTCTGCTGTCCAAGCCCAAAATAGGTTGCAAGAGTGGCCATCTGCAGTGAGAATATGGATAAATTGCATCATTTGTTTATTTTGTTCGCGGGGGGGGGGGGGGGGGGGGGGGGGGGGCAGATTGAGACGTAATCAATACAAACACTTTTTTCAATCAAATTTTACACAATCGGAAGGTTAATCAGGACATGCATGCCTATACAGTATCGTGTGAAATGAGGAGAAATATACATGAAAACAGTTCTACAGAGTTGATTTCAGAAGTCGGGAGGATACTGAAATGCATCATACAATTAGCTCAATAATGCCATGTTCCAACAAAATCTTAAATTTTTAGTCACCCTAACTCTGATGCATGTTGGCTCAATAATTGCTGAGTTTACCATTCAAACCCTTAGTCGTTTATCTAGATGAGACAAAGACCCCCATCCCACCCACTGAAAAAAAATGTGATTGACAGTTGATACCTTCATGTCACCAGCTCTCCTTCCAAATCTCTGAGTCAACAAAGCTAATGAATCAATAGTACCCTTGGGCTCTGGTGCTGGGCGGTTAATCTGGGCAAACGCATCTCTGATCCGGACACAATCAAATCTGAGTATATTGTGACCAGCCCAAATCCGTCCTACATAAAGTTCAAAAATTGAATATTAATTAAAAGGGAGATGCAAACAAAATATACTTGACTAACTATGGCAACCAAAAACTTGGAACCATGCTGTTCTTAGTTACCACTTACCAGGACCAGGAAAATAAATAAACATTTGAAATCACACAATCTTATTACATATACAGTAGCCACAACAAAGAAAAACATAATTGGGCTAGAGCCCCAATGCAACCACCTGGGATTAAATTTCATGAACCCACTGAGAAATAACGTTATCTATACTCTCATTTTGGCAGCTAAGATAATAAAAAGGAAATAGACTTTAGAATCGGTAGTTGAAACTTTTATTGTTCACACATAACCCGAGCAAAGTAGAAAACAGAAATCCTCCATGGCATTGACCTTATCCAAATGATTTCAATTAATTGAATAAGACCCTCTTTATATCAAAAACAGAAGACAAAAATGTGAAATTAAGCTAGCTAAATGAGAAAAAATAATAATAATTTGATTCCTTTCAATATCCTGGCATTTCCCAGAAACCAAACGAATGCTACTATTCTCACGTCTATATGGCTCGACAAAAACTGTTAAGGGAAAAACCAAGCTAGAGAGAGAAGAGAACAAACCATGTAAAATGTCATAAACCTTATCGGCGATGTCCCCAAACGTAGGAGCTGAAATGACAGCGTCACGGGTAATTCCATTGCATCGTACAGAAAAAGAAGAGATAAGAGAAAGGTCAGCAGGTCGAACCAAGGTCGAGTAGTTCTCCAATTCGACCAGCTTCCTAGGGCAAACCAAGATGGCTCCGAACTCCAAAATGGCAAATCCTTGACCGGGTCGGGTTGGGACAGTTGTCTCGACGTCGAAGAAAGCAATTTCGGATCTGTCTTCGCTGGGACCCATCGACTTGTACGAGAAGTTAGACCTCAGAGACACAGAGCCAGAGTGACAGAAAGAAGAAGAAGGAGGAAGCGGAGCAGATATGACAAGATGTCCGAGTTTGGAAGGTTGACGCGCCCAGCGTGTACGAGTTTATAAAGCCGACTCGTTTGGATTTTGGATTGCTTCGTGGGAAGAGTTTCCTTTGTGGGCCGATAGAGGCCCCTAATTTTTTTTTTCTAATTTACGGTCAAAAAATTAAAAAATTTATGAAGATGTTATTCTACAATCTTCTCATCTAATTTAATACAGTCATTCTCTTCTCTTGATTACTTACCGAACGTTAGAAAAACAATACAAAAGTTAATACCTGCCCCCAAGTCAAGTCAGAGGTATACAACTACACAAAGCATCTCATCCCTTGCCTTCATGCAAAACCCATGTTTCAATAGCCAAAACAAGAAGCAATACCTGTAGTAAACAAAGGGCCTAGTTTATAGAGACTAAACTTCTGGGAGGAGTATTTCTTGTCAGATATATAAAGATATGATCAACTTCCAGATATTTATTAGGGGAAAAAAAAAAAGAATTAAAATGACTAGATGCAACTCTGTGAAGGGATTAATTGGAGGGTTTCCCTTAACTCATTCCATGCTCAATACAAAATGATAAGTTGCAAGGACCAAGGAGGGCTATACCTATCTTCCAGTAATGCATTATAGTATCACGTTCTGAATTGAGATAAAACCACTGAAGTAACTCATGATGATCTATAAATTACAATGACCATTGTAATTGACATGCTACAGAGTCTTTAAGGCAGAACAACCAGTATCTTTGTAATTGTCCTTACCTTTGAGAATTTCAGTAACACAAAATAGAGTCTGTAAGAAAGAATGGACGTCCACAGGATCAGAATGTTTAAAACCAATGAATGAAACTAAGATCAGGCTGGGTAGAGGCAGCAACCAAAAAGTAGGTTGTAGCAGAAACGAGTATTTGAACCTTCCGTTAAGAAATTATTAGGCTAATTACAAAACCAGACAAGACACAGAACAAAAATGTATTTACTTCCACTCAGTACCTTTATTCCTCAACATTTAGAGAAGACATTGGTATGTCTGGTTCACAACCTTCTTGATGGGCTAGCCGGGTGATTTCACAAAGGATTTCGTAGATAAATGATGAATGCTTATGAGTCATGTCGCCTGCCATGAAATCATTGATAACTCCATTAATTTGGACCCAGCTTCGGCCTGAAGGCTTTTTCACACCCATATCAATTATTTTCTGTCTTACAGTAATAACATCTTGCCATCTTTTAGCAAATGAATACACATTTGACAAGAGCACAAGATAGCCTGCAGCTCGATCAGGATTGAGCTCAATTAACAATTTTTGAGCCACACGAGTTGCTAGTTCAGCGTTCTTGTGTATTCTACAACCACCAAGAAGAGCACCCCATACGGCATCATTTGGCTTCATGGGCATAGTTTCAATAAGTCTATGTGCTTCATCTAAGAAACCAGCACGGCTCAAGAGATCAACCATGCAACCATAATGCTCAATCTTCGGGATGATCCCCCATGTTTGATCCATGCACTCAAAAATTTGACAGCCCTCATCTACAAATCCAGCATGGCTGCAAGCACAAAGAACCCCAATGAAGGTTATTTCATCAGGTCTTACTTTATCTACTCCTAAGCTTATCATTGTACGGAAGATATTAAGAGCTTCCTCTCCATGGCCTTGTTTCGCAAAAGCCATGATGATGCTAGTCCAAGATACAATGCTCCTTTTGGGCATCTTGTTGAAAACTTTATAAGCTTCATGAATCACTCCGCAGCTGGAATACATGTGCATAAGAGCATTGCTCAACACCACAGACAGCTGGTTTGTATCGTGCAATCTCTCTTCAACATAACGATGAATCCATCTTCCCAACCTCAAATCTCCTAATTCAGCACAGGCTGATAATGCTGCCACCAACGCGACCTGGTCCAATGCCACATGGACCTTCATCATCTGAGCAAAAAGAGATAGTGATTGTTTAGACCTCCCATTTTTGGCATATCCCGCAATCATGGTCGTCCAGGAAACAACATTCCTCTCGGGCATATCTTCAAACACTCTTCGTGCGCTATCAAAATCGCCGAGTCTAACATACCCTGCTAACAACGAATTCCAGCTAACAACGCTTCTCAGAGTCATATCATCAAACACACGACGTGCTTGGGCAACAGCACTATCCCCTCCACCCCTTGCATACAGATTAACCAAACTTGTCTGCACAAACACATTCGAGGAATACCCATTTGCCAAAACTCTGCTATGAAGTTGTTCCCCTTCTCTCAACAACTCACAGCGCGCACAGGCACTCAAAAGACACGAATACGTAAATCCATCAGGCTCAGCCTCATCTGCCACCATTCGACGATAAAATTCAATTGCTTTTTGTAATTTCTCGCTCCGACCATAGCCTCTTATCATCTGGTTCCAGACCGTAGTACTTGGATTCTCAATCTTTTCAAAAACATTTTGTGCATGTTGGAAACGACCAGATTCTATGTAAACTGACAGTAGCTTGACAAGAATGAAATTCTTCTGAGAAAAACCGTTGACAACTACTTGGGTATGAATTTGAGGGAGCCTTCTTATGGTGTTGCAGCTCTGTAATAGGGAGAATAGGTACTGCTGTATAGCTCTGGAACTAGTGAAATTGGCGGGAATTGTTTCTTCCATGAACATCTAAAATGTAGCCGTAGGTGACAGAGAAAAGTTGATCATTGAGATTGCAATAGCTAACGTTGGATCATTCATTCTTCTGTAAGCCTGTAATCCCATTCTTTATGGTAGAAAAAATAATAGTATAATTTGATATAATTTGTAGACGCGGTGTTGTTATTACAATATCATCTTAAAAAAATTATTGTCTATATACTTTTTTTAATTTAGGGATTACATCCAATACAGATTTTTGGAATAAAAAGTCACGAATTCAACGGCCATAATTTTTTATATAATAAATTATAATTTTTAATTTATTGGTTATGTTTCTTGGTATCAACAAATTATAATTATTGAATTTATTAGTTATATTTCTTCACATATATTACTATTCATAAAAGATATTTTAATTTAGGACTTATATTATAACCTATCCAACAATCTCCTACTAGATTATAATATAATCCTAATCATAGTATCATGCATAGTAAAGAGTGTCTTATGATTAAACTTTTTATTAGTATAATTATTTTGAAGTTCTAATGAAGTAATTGATGTCCGCAAATTAAATCAATACTTCTTGTATTAGAACTGAAAATAAATACACAAATAATATTATCCAATTATCATAAGATTTTGAAACTATTTCTAGCACAAATATGGTCATGTGCTACTTTGGATTCATGAATATTTACAAAGATAACCCTCTAGTCTTTGCTAGAAGCGGCACCACTTCTATATTTATATAGGTGAAGTTACTAAATCAAATATTCTCCATTAAGAGTGATATGTGTATCACTCATTCTCTATACACATTATATTAAGCACTGACATCCTAGAATAGGGCTATGATATTAAAATTAAAATTCAATGCTTTTCTAAGACACAAGCAACTTGTTATTACCTATTAAACTTTAAAAATGGCTTTTACTACATCAAAGTTGAGTTCTCATTACTTGTGTCTTTTTATAAAAGAGTTTCAACCACATTCCACTAGGTGTTAGTTTTACCATTTTAGGCTGTTTTGATCAATCTCACATTGACAATAAAATTTATTCTTAAATTTGTCTCATAAAATCATAACAACTTACATTCATGTCTAGACATATAATCATACATTATTTTTTAAGCACACTTAACGTTACAATGGACAAATATAATTAAGAAGCATTTGATGTGGCCACAAATTTATTTTCACAATAAATTCTTGAATCCTTTCAATCTTCCTACCAATTGCAATTAAACAATCAATTTGATTCCATGATATATAATTATTCCTTGTCCAAGAAATCACATTGTCTTTCAAAACTCATGATCACACACACTAGTTATTCAACTAGTTTCAATGTGTGTTCTTCTAAAATACCAAAAATCATTGTCAAATAATCCTCTTGAATTTTCTTGGTAGCATATATATTTTCAATAACATGTTCACTATCCCACAATTTGAACTATTTCAAATTTGAAATCGGATCCTTTAAAACCAAGAGGTACATGCAAATACTTAATGGAGACCAAAAACACGTTCACATAATCATGTGATAGTGGATATAATAATAGCAAGATCATATTCATGAAATTTTCTATCAAGAAAAATTATCTTTTGCTGCCAATCTATCTCTTCCTATATCACCATAACTAACTGTGGTGTTCTATCAATTTAATTGTACACGATTCCTATATGCAAGATAATTCTTAAAATAATACAACATCTTTTACTCCATAAATATTGTTAAATAAAAAATAAAGACGTACCAACAAATTACTGTGGTTGTAGAATACATCTTAAACAGTTCCTCTAAATCCAATTGTTAAAGTCCTTTTCAAAGTGGCTTGCTTTGTTTTTGTTTTAATGAAATTATAATAACCAATTTCACAAAATTCAAAAAGATTTTTTTAATTAGTGTCCAAAAGAGATTTGATAAGATGTAATAAATGTGAATTTTATAATTTAAAATATTGTTAAAATAAAAAATTATTTATTATGCAGTACTATAATCATGAGCAATAATTATTATTAATAATATAAAATTTTTATAATTATTATTTTATCAAGTAAGCATCCTAACTCCGCCAGAGGTTACTCTGTCGGTCCCAAGCCCGGATAAAGGAGGAGGGTTGCGATAGGTTGACGGCCAGCGTAAAACTAGTCAAACTCTATGATTATGAATCCTACCGAATATTCGTTGGGGCGTAACCCTCTTAGCGACGCGCTGCATCGGATCCCGGGTGTAGTGAGAAATGAGCAAGGGCTGGGTCGTCACATCCTTAGTGGCGCGCCACATCGGCGCCCGGGTGTGGTGCAAAATGAGCAAGGGTTCTCGCATCGAGGGCGGGTGCGGGTAAAGAAGCTAGTCCAGGGTAAGATTCACGTAGCTACTTGGAACATAGGGACTCTTACTGGTAAATTGAGAGAGCTTGTAGATACTATGAGTAGAAGGAGGATTAATATTGCTTGTTTGCAAGAAACTAAGTGGGTAGGAGAAAAGGCTAGAGAGATAGAGAGAACAGGATTCAAGATGTGGTATACCGGTAAGACTAGAAATAGGAATGGAGTGGCGATTATTGTTGATGGAAATTTGAAGGACGAGGTTGTAGAAATCAAGAGGAAAAGTGATAGAATAATTTTAGTAAAATTGATGATAGACGAGGAGACATTTAATATTATTAGCGCCTATGCTCCCCAAATAGGATTGGATGAATCTACTAAGAAGGCTTTTTGGGAAGATTTAGAGGAGATAGTTCAAGGAGTACCCTTAGGTGAGAAATTGTTTATTGGTGCTGATTTGAATGGTCATGTAGGAAGTACTAATGAGGGCTTTGAGCGCGTACATGGAGGATATGGTTATGGCGTTAAGAATGAGGGTGGAGAGTCTATTTTAGATTTTGCAGTTGCGTATGACCTGATTTTAGCTAACACGTTCTTTAAGAAACGAGAGTCGCACTTAATCACCTTTAGTAGAGGGCCGAATAAGAGCCAAATAGATTTTGTTATGACTAGAAAGGTTGATAGAGCTGTTTGTAAGGATTGTAAGGTTTTACCCGGCGAGTGTTTAGTGTCTCAACATAAACTTATGGTTGTGGATGTTGGCGTTAAGTGGCGGAAGCAAAAGTATAGAAGTAATAAGTGTATTAAGACTAGATGGTGTAATTTGAATGGAGGGAAGATGGCTCTTTTTAAAGATAAAATGTTACAGGGTGATCCTTGGAGGGTGGAGGGTGAGCCTAACATGATTTGGGATGAGATGGCGAGTCGTATCAGGAATACGGCTAGAGAGGTGTTAGGAGAAAGTAGAGGACGTGGACCTCCGACTAAGGAGACATGGTGGTGGAATGAAGAAGTTCAACAAGCTATTAAAGCTAAAAAAGAGTGTTATAAAAGATTACACAAGTGTAGAAATGAAGATAATTATAAATGTTTTAGACAAGCTAGGAAAGATGCTAAGAAAGCGGTTAGGGAAGCCAGAGGCAAGGCTTGCGAAGGACTTTACCAAAAGTTAGAGACAAAGGATGGAGAGAAAGATATCTATAGGATTGCCAAGCAAATGGAAAGACGAACTAAAGACCTAATTCGTATTAAGTGCATTAAGGATGAGGCTGATAGGGTTTTAGTTAAGGAAGATGAGATTAATGAGAGATGGCAAACTTATTTCGATACTTTATTTAATGAAGAGTCAAGGGGTGATTTTGGAGACCTTGATGTCACCTTTGATGATACGAACCGGCGATTTGTTCGTAGGATTAGAGCTCAGGAGGTTAAAGAAGCTATGCATAAGATGAAGAATGGTAAGGCTTTGGGCCCAGATGATATTCCAATAGAAGTTTGGAGATGCCTAGGAGATATTGGAGTAACTTGGCTTACAAATCTTTTTAACAAGATTTTAGTAACCAAGAAAATGCCAGATGAGTGGAGGAAGAGTACTTTAATCCCTATTTATAAGAATAAAGGAGATATTCAAAGTTGTTCGAATTATCAAGGTATAAAACTTATTAGCCATACAATGAAACTGTGGGAGAGAGTGATTGAGCGTAGGCTTAGGAATAAGACTGTAGTTTCTGAGAATCAATTTGGTTTTATGCCTGGAAGATCTACAATGGAGGCTATTTTTCTACTTAGGAGATTAATGGAGAAATATAGAGAAAAGAAAAAGGATCTTCACATGGTCTTTATTGATCTAGAAAAAGCGTATGATAAGGTGCCAAGACAAGTCTTGTGGTGGGTACTCGAGAAGAAAAAGGTCCCAACTAAATATGTAGAAGTTATTAAAGATATGTATGAAGGAGTATTGACTAGGGTGCGGACTGTAGATGGTATGACTGGAGAGTTCCCGATCACGATAGGTGTTCACCAAGGTTCATCCTTAAGTCCTTACCTATTTGCGTTAGTCATGGATGAACTCACCTATAATATCCAAGATAGGGCTCCTTGGTGCATGTTGTTTGCCGATGATATTGTGTTGGTAGACGAAACTAGGGAAGGTTTAAATTCTAAACTAGAAATGTGGCGGAACGCGTTAGAATCTAAAGGCCTTAGATTGAGTCGGACAAAAACTAAATATATGGAGTGCAATTTCAGTAAAACTAGAGGAGGCCCGAATGATATAATTTTAGATGGTCAGACAATCCCTACCAAGGATGTGTTTAAGTATTTAGGGTCATTTATACAAAAAGATAGTGCAATTGAGCATGATGTAAACCATAGGATTAAGGCAGGGTGGGTGAAGTGGCGGAGTGCTTCGGGAATTTTATGTGATCCTAAAATCCCGAATAGATTGAAAGGGAAATTTTATAAGTCGGCAGTGAGACCAGCTATGTTGTATGGTACCGAATGTTGGGCAGTTAAGAAGCAACATTCGCATAAGATGGGAGTAGCCGAAATGAGAATGTTAAGATGGATGACAGAACATACAAGAAATGATAGAATAAGAAATGAGGAGATTCGTAGGAAGGTGGAAGTAGCACCTATTGAGGAGAAAATGAGGGAGAATCGTCTACGTTGGTTTGGACACATCCAACGTCGGCCAATGGACGCAGTAGTTAAGCAAGGTGACATGGTCCAGGTGCCAGGTGTTAGACGGGGAAAGGGGAGAACGAAACTTACATGGGGGACAGTCATCGAGAAAGATATGGCTGTACTAGGAATTAATGAAAATCTTGTCTTGGATCAATGCGAATGGAGGAAAAGGATTCATATAGCCGACCCCAACTAGTTTGGGATTTTAAGGCTTAGTTGAGTTGAGATCAAGTAAGCATCCTTTAAAATTCTATTTGTAAAATCTCTCTCTCCTCTAATTCATTTGTATAATTGTTTCCCCATTGACAGTAACTTTTCATCATCAATGATCACGTTCGTTCAAAGCGCTATTCCATAATACCAGTATATGTGGCATCACAAGATTGAGTAATAAGGAATGGTGGACACCATTCTTGATGGGTCATGTCCATTTGGACTTATTTGAGTAAATCAGAAAGCCTCCATTAGAGACAAATAATTACCTGACTTGTTACAATCTTTTAGTGCAAAATTATCAACAATTTGTCTCCAATATGCATCTCAAAAATGATTAAACCAACATTTTAATAGTACAATACTTTTTATTACGAAGAAATAAAATCACCATTGATTTTTTTATTTCTTTTTCATAAAATTTCAGCATTCATATATGAAATTTAACTAATTAAATAACTTTCTAAAAAGAAGAATAAGAAAAACCTGTTTTTTTCATGATATACTCCAATCTCAAAAATTAGAGAAGTTAGTTTTAAGAAAAGCCAACACATATAGTGGAATTTGATCAATATTTTAATCTTCTAGCAATCTCTTTAAGATTGTTAGAAAAAATAGTAACAAATAAAACATAATTTATAGACTTTGAAACGTATCGTTGTTACAACACTATCCTTAAAGAGATATTGCCTGCATACTCTTAAAATTTGAAAATTACAGATCAGTCCCTTACAGGATCTAACAAAGAGTCTTAAAATCTTGTTATTTATAATTATACTCAATTGCTTATAGAAGTCATCTATATATAAAGAATAAATAGTCACATATTTAACGATCATAACTTTTGACATAATAAACTATAATTTTTAATTCTTTAATTATGTTTCTTGATACTAACAAATTATAACTATTGAATTCAATAGTTATATCTTTTTACATACATTACTATTTATGAAAAGACATTCTAATTTAGGACTTATATTATAATCTAACTAACACTTTAGACACCAGTTCTTCATTTCCAGATGTAGCTCAATGCCTCAACCCTTTACAAAGATGACACTATTTTTCTATTTTAGTGTTTAGTCCTTCGTGATTTGATGTTTTTTAAATTATATTTTTAATAAGTTAAAATTATTAAATTGAGATTGAATATAATAAAATTAATTAATAAATTATTTTTTAAGAGATGATGAATAAATTAATATTAATACATGAAAAAAAATATATATGAATATTATCTCAATCATTATAAAAATTAACTTTTTTAATCTTAAATGTTAAATCCCATTTTTTTTTCTAGAAACAATTTTTTTCATAGATCATAAATTTTTTTTCTTGGGTATTCTTGACCATTTTAATTAATTATATTATATTATACCTAAATTTAATAGTTTTAAGTTGATTAAGAAGTCAACTTTACACTCCTAGTTCAAGTGGTAAGACACGCTTAAGCTCACTGGTTGTAGAGTCTCTGCCTACAAGAAAATACTTGTGTGTAGGGTCAGCCATGAACTTCGAACTAGAAATATGATTAGAAACCAAAAATAAAAAAATAAGAATCTTATTTTAAAACAATTAAATCGTGAAAATATTATTAGAAAAAATAATTTTTTATGTACTAAAATATAAGCCTTGTTAATATTATAGAAGTTATAATTTTTACCTTTAACCTTTTCTCTTCCAAATTCCAATTTTATCATATCATTTTGAGTGAATTAGAATTGAGAATTGTACTGTTAAATTTCAATTTTTTTGGTTTGGTACACTTTAAAACTAAAATTGAAATTTTCAACTCATTTCTTAAAAATTAATAAATAAATGTAAAACATCATTTTAAATTATCATAGGTAGATCCTAATAATTATAATTTTAAATAATTCTTTTATCCTAAATGAATATAATATCATTGACAATCACTTATGTGGTGCCAAATCAAGTGCAAGAGATGAAGATAAACACAATTGGAACCAATTAGAGATGACGACGAACACATTCATGATCTGTCAATGATGATGAAAAATAACGTCAAGACACCGAAAAGGATGACCACCACTAATTGTAACCTACTAAAGAAGAAGAAAAACACCATTGAGACCCATCGAAAATAACGAAAACCAAGTATTTGAATCACAATTTCGATTATAATTATTTATATGATCTAATCTCATAAACTGTACTTCTAATTAATTTCAATTCTAATATAATGTTTTGCAATTTCAATTCCATTTTTATACATTCAATATAAAATATAATTCTTTATTAATAATATAAAACATTTAAACTATCTTATATTATTTGATTCATTATTCAATAAATAAATAAAAAATATGTGTCACTACCATCAATTATCATCACAAAAAAAATTTCTTTTAATAAAAAAATTTGAAAGATAGGTAAGATACTTCACACATTATAACAAAAAATATTAAACTCATATTACTATTATCTTATATCTGAAAAAACTCTCACCTCACCTATTGACCATCAATAATTTTTAATCAAGCATACTTAACACTATTGTATTGTATTTATATTACCGACAATGTATACAAATGCATACCTGATCATCAAATAATAACTCAATAATATCCAAAGCATTTTTAACTAAATTTTGTTTTATTTTCCGTCTACTTCACATCATCACATGTACATGTTTGGTCCCTAACTCTCAACCCACTATCTCATTTATTGCAATTTTGGTAATCCCCATCGCTATTTCCGACCAAGCCCTGAATTATCTCCTGGCCTTTATTGGTGTAAGAACTTTATTTCGTATCCCAAACCACCCCTAAATATCTTAGCTTTTCTTTTGCATGGCTGACAATCCCACTTTCCCCAAATATATGGGCCTACCTTTACTATCCCTAAAATTTACGAGCTAGGGTTTCCTTCTGTTTGCTTCTTCTACAATCTACATGAACGTGGCCCGTCAATGATCCTGCTCTCCACAGCGGACTAGTTCGGTGGATGCTTGCGTTTTGTGAGACGCCGGCTCGCCAGCAGTTAATTCGACCCGGATAGGCTGGTTTAGCTGTACTTGCTGGTTATGGAATCGGAAGGAATGGAAGGGGTTAGGGGATTTCGCTATATACCCAATTTGATCTCAAGCGCCATTTCCGGAGCTCTTACGGGATGTTTTGCTATTGGTTGGTTTTGCGGGGTTTTGATTCATTACTGAATTTTTTGTATTTTTAATGGTTCTGTTGATTGATTTTGCAAGATTAAATTTGTGGTTGTCGATTCGGTTCCCAAAGTTTAAATATTTACTACTAGATATATATATATATATATATATATATTTAATGATATATAAAGAAAAAGAATTTATCTCTTACTGAAACTTATAAGGCTTGAGAATGTTGAAACATGCAATAAGTTCTATATCTTGCAGCACCACTTAAGGGTTAGTCCCGTTGTTATCATTTGCAAGCATGATTGCTTTTGTTCCTGTATGTCAGTTTTCAATATCTTCCGAGTTTGGTTTTTCAAATATTTGGTTATTTTAGTAGAATTGTAGGTGTAGATGCATTCCGACGACCAAAGCTAGTTAGAGACAGGGTGCTCATATTTATGAAGTCAATTGGAAAGTTCCATCTTTTCTTTTTTATTTTTTCAATGGTTTTAGAATCCCCTGTTTATAATTGCAGCTGGAGCTTGCACTGGAGCTATTGCTGGTGCTTTAGCAGGTAGAGCTTCTGACAGTGGTCTCCTCCGAGGAGCTGCATTGGGTGCCATTGCTGGGGCTATACTCTCTGTTGAGGTGTTAGAGGCTTCCCGTGCTTACTGGTGTCTAGAGCAAACTGGCTCACGGGGAACATCATCCATGGTTAGTTTATTAGGCCTTGAGACCTTTGTATTCTTCGGGGTTAGTTAGCTCTTTCTTGATGTTTGATTTGCCAAAGCTTGACTTTGTCTTCCTTTTTGTGTAAATGAGTCAGTGGTCTGCCAATTATTTGTTTGAAAACTGGGGTTTCAATTGACTTGAAAGATTAATATTGGGTTGTTTTTTTATTTCCTCATATATTTGAATTTCAAATGTCCCGTTTCACTATATATCCCCTTGTCTGTTAGTTGATGGCATCTTCATAGTGTTTGTTATTGTGGAAGGTCCGTCTTAATTCTTTAGCTGTAGACCAACTGTCTACTTTCTTGTCCAGGCAGATTTCATTGAGGAGCTTCTTCATGAGAGATTCGTAGGAGAACAATTTACACCACCGATGTTAAATGCTTACCGCTGGCAGGTGATTTACTATCCTTTTCTTACGTGCATTTTGGAAAGCAAAGGCAAAAACCATCACAAGATGTGCATCTTAAATTCGTTATATGTATGTTCTTTTCCAGTTACTTATTAAAAAATGTATCTTCTTTTACAGTTTCTTATAAAAAAAAAGTGTAATTTCTTTCCAGTTATTGTAGTAAAAACTGATTTAGTAAGCAGATAGGCTTACTGTATTAGGTAAATATCAATTTTGGTTCCTTTTTTTTATTTTATAATCTCATAGAAATAGTTACTAGCAATCTTATTTTTATATGTTACCTTTCTTTTTTATTTATTCTATGTTAATTTTATTGTAGTTTCATGTGACTTCATACTTCTTCTTATGAGCAGGTTAGCTTTGCCAATATAGGATATGATGATAATCATGATATTCATGGGGTACCATCAAGAGGATTGTCAGGGTATTCATTGGAGAAGTTACCGCATCATGTAATCTTGAAGGAAAGGAAGGCAGAAAGTACCTGCTGTACTATATGTTTGCAGGTAATTATTCTTTTTATTTCAATTTATTATGAAGTGGTGGTAAACTGGCAATAATTAGATTAAACACGATAATGTTTATCTGATATGAAAAAGGAGGATTTCTGGATTGGTCTTGAATGAGAATTTTGTATGAACTTTCATGTTGACAATAAATGCATTTATCTGTATTTTACTATTGCCATGGTTAATAACCATTGAATCTTGAGTCTGAAAAAAATTATTACATATTATATTTAACACAACTAGGAAATTACGGAAATATAGAATAATCAAATACAAGTTATATTGTTCCAACCAAGAAGTTCCTTTGAGCATGTTAATATTTTGTAATAGATAGCAATTGTAATCTAGTAAAGCTACTTTTACAGGATATTGAAGTAGGAGAAGTAGCAAGGAGCTTACCCCGCTGTCGCCATACATTTCACTTGATGTGTGTGGATAAGTGGCTTATCAGGCATGGTTCATGCCCTGTGTGCAGACAGGATGTGTGAATATTATACCAGGAGGCCTGTTCTGTACATTTAGTGCACTTTTGAGATTATATTTGCAGGCTGATTTAATGTTGTGTGTGTTTGTTTGGTTATCTAGGTATATATATAATTAGCTAAGATAGGGAAAAAAGAAGACGTAATTACTGTATTGGTTTTTGAGGATTATACCTTTTTAAGTTTGTCATTGAATTTTTTTTAATCGGGTCTTTAGGATTCAATATTTTTTCCTAATTGGATCTTTAGTCAAGTCATGCCCGTTGACATGGAATTTGACGGAATTAGTTGAAATGTCTTTTCAGAGAGGATAATGAAAGAACATTAATGTGTGGAAGAAAAAAAAAAAAAAAGCATGAATACTGACTCGATTATTAGAAAATTTGTTTACTCCACTTCAAATTTGAGACTACTCCTTTCCAAAAAGATCATCTAATTCCGTCTTTTTCATCTAGATTTAATGGGTTTGGCTTGATTAAGAATTTAATTAGAAAATTGACTATCGGAGAACTTGTTTAGTAAAAGTTGAATCTTGGAGGACCAGATTAGAATAGAAAAGAAACTTAAATTGCAAAAATTAGAAAACGATGTAATCCTCATGAACCAAAATAGTAATTAAATTCAAAAAAGAAAGTAGGATGTTTTGTAAAGCTAGCTGTTATTAATACCCCTGGAGGTCTCTGTGGTGCAGCACCATCAGACTCCCAGCTAGGCAATGCAGTTGCAGAACTTTGTATCATTATGTACATACTTGTCTTATATTGAGTTATGGCTTGTTATTTCACTTTTGAATATGTCTGCTTCATATTCTAGTGTAACAATGTGTATGAGAATTGAGAGGTGAGGAAGATAGTTGGTGGTTGCCCCAGTGATGCATAAAAAAGATGCTTCTTGTTAGAAAATAAAAAAGACGCATGTTGGTAGGGGACAGTGCAGCTGTTTCAACAAACAGGATTTCCAACCATTCAAGTGGATCTGGAATTTATCAGCAAATCTAGACATTTGTTTCAAACAATGTGCTCAGGATTTTAATGTTGTATTTATGTAATATGGTTGTTATTCTTAAAGTTGTGTTGTGTATGCTCTGGAAGATTTTAAGCTTGTCACCATTTTTTCAGTCACCTTGAACTCAATAATGTATACTTCACAGATGAACATTAGCTTTGTTTGGCAAACAGAGAAAAAGAAGGACAATTGTTTTGCAGGTATTGAATGTCTCATTGATCTTTCTCTCGAGGCCATTTTACCTTTGTTTATTGCCGATGATGGTTTTCAGACTGGGACTACATAATTATTTTAGCCTCGTATATTTCGAATAGGAGTTGGCAGAATACGTTGAAATTGTTTCCTTCCCACATTTCCCTGGCGGAATGTGTCAATTCAGTTGATTTGAAATGTGTTTACACCTTTTGTATTTTGAATAAAATAAGTTAATTTAAAATATATAGTTTTTAAATTTTAAATTTTACTCCAAATATGTTAAATTTTATTTTATACAATTTATTTGAAATTAGTTAAGTAGTATGAATCTTATCTTAAATGATAATTATAATCTTAATATTTTTCACCTCTGAAGGTAATATGTATTTTTTTTTATCTAAAATTTTCCAAAATGAAATATAGTTTCTGCTTGGTAAGCTGACTACAGAATAGCACTCTAAATGTCTACTTTTTATTTTTATCTTAATGATAATTTCAACTGAAAAAGAATTTGTAGTTTAATGATAATTTCAACTAAAAAAAGTGTAATTTAATGATAATTTCAACTAAAAAAGGTGTAATTTAATGATAATTTTAACTTAAAAAAGTGAGTATAGCATGAGCAAAAATTCTTGAACTAAAATAAATTCTTTATATATTCTAATCAAAGGAGTTGAACTAAATTTTATAATTATATACTAATTTTCTAAAGAAAAGAATTAATTTTAGAACGTACTTAGAAAACTAGCAAATAGAAATAGTCTTCTTCACATGCTGTAGAAGTGGTTTTCTTCAACCCTATTATGGTGAAGAAAGAAATACTTTACACGACTAGTCATGTAAAACAACTAAGTAATGATCTGTTACAAGAGTAGATGGCTTTGAATTGAAATGGTTCAATCACTTGAAAAATGAAACACTGTAGAGAGCCTCAGTGACATTCTTTCTGCAGACAGTTTTTCAGTTAATTCTTGACATTAGAGAAATAACAAGTGCACGTCTGAAACACAGAGGAAGCTAGTAAGTAATATGCAATGATAACCATAGTCTGATAGCAAAATATTTATTTATTTATTTATTATTATTATTTGAATAAGCTTAAGATCTTCCCCAAAAATAACTTTTAACATTTGTTAAATTCAAGAAAAAAGTTGCTTGTAAAGAAAATTTATAATCATTTACTAAGTATCCATCACCACTCAGACAAAAATTCAAGAAGCAGTTGTTACAGTATATTTAGTCAACTGCCTGTTCAAAAATTATGTATCTCAATTTAATGGAGAAACTTTGATGGTGTGAGAAATTAACATACATTGAAGTGTAGAATGTATTATAAAGTGGACAGTATCAGCAAGAGGCCATTTCACACAGCAACTGCTTGAGGCCTTCTGCTGGTTTTGATTCCCCTTATGGCTGCAAGTCAATTTTAAACCACGATAATAAATAGAAGAGAACATTGGATTGTTACTTGCTACAGATATAAAGAGTCCGTCTTGTTCATACCTTCAGCGTAATCTTTGGCTCCAAAAACAGCAGAACCGGCAACCAGAGCATTGGCTCCAGCCTCAATAACCTGCCACCGTGGAGATCAGCTATAGATAAATCGTGTAAATTGAATCATAAAGCTATGCAGTAATGCAGCTAAATTTTCATTATTAATTATAAATTCTTTCTTTTTCAATGAAGCAACTAAAATAGATTTCTTGTTCCATGTTTCTATACCTCATTGTGAATTAAAACGGTATTAGTGTAAAGATAGTATGGTTGAGGTAGTTTCCAAAAAAATAGAACTGGAGCATCTTACAAGTTACAATTTCTATAAACGAAAGAATCTGGCAGTGCATGCATAGTTCTTCACCTCTCGTCATGTTTTATGGCCGACAAAGCGTTTCCTCCCATTTCAAGCATGAGTCAATTAAGTTTGTATAAACCATAGGTCCCAAAGAAATTATATAGGATATCACCAAGCCACCTCTTCAGTTGAAAAGAAGCAAGTAATCTTCTTTTTCTCCTTTTACCATTTACTATGTGCAAGAACACTTGTTCACATATCTCTTTATTATGCTTAGAAAAGGAAAACACAATAATATATAGGACACCTTGTATGCATTTGCAGGACCAACCCCACCATCCACTTCAATCCATGGGTTCACTCCCTGCAAAAGTAAACAAACAACATGAATGTATTTATGGTTTATGTAAAGTTGAAACTGGCCCCAGATATATAAATATATGTGTACAAGAGAAAAATATCTATATGATTGCATCATACCTTCTCCACGCACAATCTTCTCAAGTCAGAAATTTTCTTCACTTGGCTCTCAATGAAACTCTGCCCACCAAAGCCAGGATTTACCGACATAATTAAGACCAAATCAACCGCTGCCAAAATCAAATAAGATAATCAATTTCATTTCCTACCAAAAAGCATGCTAATCTTGATTTCTATCTGTTTAATGAACTCTCCTGTATATGTCAATCATTCATAAGGAGTAAGAATGACTACATAAGGAAAATATACACTTCAACCCCTGTAGTTTGGTTTTGTTCTAAAATTTGTTTTGCCAAGCTGGGGATTCAAAACCATGTGCTTAGTTAACAAGTGGCTTCCCTCACTTGTTAACTAAAAGAAAGGTCAATGGAGAGAACCAAGGGTAGGAAAAACGACAAATTTTATCACTGGCAGCTATAAGCAAATTCAGGCCAGACGCATGAGGTTGCAGTGTAGTTCACACAAAGAATAACAAATTTCCTGCCAGAATAATTAAAGTTAATTACAACATTAATGGCCCATTGATCTAGAGGCACCCACTCCCACAAAATAGTTGGCGGTTCTGAGTTTGGATTCTCCTCCCCTCATAACATCTTCAGTATCAAATAAAAAAAATGAAAAATTACTAGTCTTCCTCAGTATTGCATCCATATCCCCTATTTGCAAATTGCAATAGTTTTTGTCTCCAATTTTATTTAAATTTTAAAGTAACCGCATTTTCTGTAGAGGATAAACATTACAAACACTGTGCACCATTATGTACACTGGCTACAAAATAGTAGTTCTTATCCACTTATGCTAGACATCTGGAATTCATAGTTGCCTTAAACCTCTGTGACTGACTTTCCTTTCTGAACCTAGTCCATAGACAAGGCTGGGCATGGATTAATGGCTAATGCTCAACAGGCTCAACAGGCCATGTGGGAGATGGCCCTTGCAGCAAAGAAGTTTGCTCAGATACATCATTAAGGAATTCAAGGTTCGTACATAAATAGAAAATAATAAGTAGAAAGTAGAAACATATAAAAAGAACAAAGAAGAGGAAAGCTCACCATCAAGGACATATTCTATTGCGCTTAGGGGTGTACCAGGGTTTAGGACAACTCCAACTTTAGCTCCCAAGCTTTTAATCTAAGTCAAAAGAAAGGTGGTCAGAGGCATGAAACATCTAACAAAATTACAACTGCAAGAATTCTAATAAAAAATCTAAATTAACATACTAAGTAACATTTTCTAGAGTTTTCTTCCTTATATTGCATGCAACAATCTATAATGCATGGTGGAAAAGCTAACTGGGACATATGTTCACCCATTAGGAAAATGTTAAAGACCTATTTAGTTGTGGAAAACATTTTTCTCCTTTCTACATCACTACATATAATTTCAAGTTCAAAGGCATACAACAATACCATTAGCAGTAAATGAACAAAAATGGTGATATTGTTCCTCCATTGATCAAGAATTTCAAGGAAGTATCATGGTCCAATAAGAAGAATCACTGTAGATGTGTCTTAGCCAGGCACATGCCAGCTTTTCCTCTCTCCAACCACGACATCAAAGTAGATAGATGTAAAGATCCTAAACCATATGAATAGAGGAAAAGATTCTTCTTTACTTTTTTGATATTAGGACTTCTGTAATTGCATTGAATATCGGACTATCAATCATACATCTTCAAGGGTTGAATACTGAATTTTTGTGAAGCACGACATTAAAATCACAGTAATATATATTATCAGCATCCCAGCACAATAATAAGTAGCAGTAGAGATCAGAAGAAGGTTTCACTTGATTAATTGTACGATGCAAATGGATGGTGGCAGATTGCTCAGCATGAACACTGACTATATCGGCTCCAGCCTTGATAAAATCTGGCACTCGCTGATCAGGTTCTACAATCATCTGCAGAGCTTTAATAGCATAAGCAATTGCTTTATCCAATAATAACTTGATCTGACAAAAAAAAGAAAGTACAAAGAGGAATACCAAATGCACATCCAAAGGAAGATCTGTCACTGGGCGTAAGGCATCAACCACAAGAGGTCCAATTGTAATATTTGGAACAAAACGGCCATCCATTACATCAACATGAATCCAGTCGCAACCTGCCAACTCCACTGCTTTTACCTAAATAAATTAGAGTCATATCTATTCATGACTATAGAAATCAGAGAATTTGCTAACAATGATCAGTTTAGAAATAGACACTTTAGTATACTGGCATATTGTGAAATGAAAAATTACGGAATTATAGTCCTCATTGGATGTTCAGATAGGTGTTTTATCTCTAGGTTCTTTATAACAGTAGAAATTAAAATTTGTATACTGATAGAAACTAAAAGACAATTGAAACCTGATCTCCCAACTTTGCGAAGTTAGCAGAGAGGATAGACGGAGAAACAATAATATCGCTTTTTGAAAACTTGTCAACCCGAGATATAGCCCTCACCACAGTGTTAAATTTTCTCCTGAGTTCACAATATATCAACGACAGACAAATGTCAGCTGCAAATAATACATGGAAGACCAGAAGCAAATTGTAAAGACAAAATGGATGACAGAAAGGGAAAAAGTCATCTCGGGCAGCTGATTTTTAAATAGAAACGTATATGATATATTTGCACTTATTGAAAATCAATTCATCTCTAAAAGGAAAGTTTGCAACATTTCCACTTCATGACCAAAAACAAAGACACAAAAAAACACATGGGAGTTTCTGGGAACAGCTGTGAATATAACATTTTAGAATTGTTCACAACTTGATTTCAGCGAAATGTCTATTTTTTAATGGAACTTGAATAAAGTTTTTCAGATTTCAAATTGTATAAGTCAACAAAAAAAAGTATGTGCTCAGCAATAGAAATGAGATATCCATAAAAGTAAAAAAAAAAAAAAAAAAAAACAGTATAAGAAAGTAAAAGTGTTTATAAGATAATTTAAAATTTCTAAATTTATGATAAGAATAAAGCAGTTATCAGGTTAAAATGAGAAAATTTTCAAGCGGGAGAACTCTATATAAATCAACTATCCCTAACAATCACACGTCAGACACTATAGAACTTTAATTTAACAAAACATAACCAAACTGTCTATCTCCCAAGATTCAACTAGAACATTAGATAAATACTGCTCATTGAAGATGTAGAAGAAAATAGTTTAAATCTTTTAGAAATGGTTTTTATACTTCAGGCAGTCAAAACACTAGTTATATATACAACACAACAGCATCAAATTTTTATATTGTAGTTTGGAGTTCCAGTACACTAGTAAGTTTCTGTACCATATCATCACATATTTGCAATAGGATTACAAATCAATCAAATTTTTCACAAAAGTAATTAGTCAACTACCTCATTCTGTAGTAAAAAACATGGTTATAAAGAATTGAAATTTTATACAGTTCTGACAACTGATCCCGGGTTCTGAGTAGAACAAAATTTGACGCTTCACATAGTGATTCCTAAGGTATATGATAAACTGCAAGTTCCACCGAGCATTCTTCTAAATAAGAAATGACTAAGAATAGAGAAACTGTTAATTGGAGGAGCTGGTAATCATTTCATAGATCCAATAGAATCATTTACAACGTTGCGAAAATGGTTAAGAATATAGTAGAGTTTAAACACATGTAGGAGACTAATGCAGTCTTCACTACTAGTTTTCCCTTGTCAAACAACTTTCAACATTTACTTTGAGCCAACCAGAAGTGAAGTTAATAAAAAGTTTCACAAATCACAAGTATATATTAAACAATGATTTCTGGAAATTTCAGTAAGACAAGGCATTAATCAAGAACGTCATCGCTTTCCTCCCCTCCCTCATAAAAAAAGGAAAATGAGAAAAGAAAGAGAGAAAGAAAGAAAGGAAGGAAGATTGAATAAGGAGACTTAAGAGAACCCCAATAAGAAATCAAGCTGACTAAATATTTCTTTCCAGTAAGAAAAATCGCAGTAAAGCAAGGTATAAAGATGAAGGTGTCATCTATAAAACCTAAAGATTAGAATTTTAGAGTACTCCAATTATTCTTGTCACGCACAAACCTTAAGAAGAAATTCTTATTAAATAGCAGAAGGAACAAGAAATCTGATATCCTAAAAAATCCATACAACTGACAACCACAAAATATGGCTTACTCAGAGCAAGTAGTGTCTCCATAATCATCCGCGGATATCAAAAGGGATTCCACAATTTCTCATCATAAAGTTGGTATCAGTATGTGTGCAGAGCAATATATTTCAGAACCCAGTTAAGAATTTAAGATTTCACTGAAAATTCATGAATTTTACTGGTTTTTCAAACACAAAATTTTGCTTACTCCATTTATTTTCCATACCCAGTAAAGAATCCAAGAATTGAAGCACATTAAAGAATGGAAAAAAATACCTAGTGAAGGTAACTGAACTGGGTTGAAAGAAATATGGTTTTTGAAGTTTAAGACCCCCGCCAAGTCCATTGATCTGCGACTGGATAGGTGATGAACACAAAGAAGTTGCTGTCATTTGTTCTTCCCTCACTTTCTCCGGGTATCTCTCTCTGAGGCTTCAACGATTAGGAAGTGAGAGAATGTTTGGTATTATTTGCGCGTAAGGTATGACTAAAAAATCTCGGATAAATATGAAAATTTGTAATAAGCAATACATATCGCCTTGGTTGGGGGTGAGACTTGCTTATCTGAAATGGTTGGCGTTCTTATTGCTGACCTGTGAAACAAGGACAAACTTTTTGGGTTTGCCTAGTCTAAGATTCAGTCAACTTCTCATCCCACCCACCTACAGGCTACGGCTACCCATAATTCTGGTTCAAACAAACCAAACAAATGTTGAGTGCATACTTTCCTTGTAGTTCTATTTTTGTTAATTAGTTCAGTTAAAATCTGTTCATAATTTTTATAGGTTTTATTGAAGTATTTGTCAAATAAGTTTGTTTGAATATCATTTTATAAGGTCAAATTCGTTTTATCTACATGTGATATGCAACTTTTTTTTTTTTTAGCAATGAGTATTGTTCAGCTGTGTATCTTAATTAATTTATCACTTTAATTCAAACAAAAATTGGCCATTTATATTAACAATAAATAATTTACTTAAATTTTATTTTGTACGGTCTCTTCCAAAAAAAAATTAGAATCCAAAAAGTCAATAAATGTAACATACTTACTTGACTATTAGGCTACTCCCTTGAGATTGATAAACAAGTTTTTTACTTTAAAAACATGCAGTTTTTGTACTATTGTTTTACCAACATAAATTAAAGTAATTATGAATGAATTCACCTCCTTTAATATTTTATCAATTTTTAACAAAAAATACAATGTACTAGGCAACAAGGGTGGCCTACAATCCAATAATTCGAATTGAATTTGAATTTGGATAATATATTATTTGATTCGATATAGTATTCAAATTAACATATTTTTTATTAAAAAAATAAAGTAAAAAGTTATTATTTTTTTTCCAAAATGCAATTAAAATTGTATTCGAATCCAAATATTCAATACTGTATTCGTTTATTCGAAATCAAATGGTACACTATTCAAAATTATTCATTACAAATTCCAACCCTACTAGGTAGTGCTTCGTAAATAAGATTTTTAATTTCAAATATAACATAGTAATAAAAAATTTATATTTTCAGATTATTTGGTTAGTATATATGTCATGATTACTAACAAGAGTTGGATGCAGTGGTAAATGAGCTGCACTCCCAAATTGAGAATACAAGTTCAAATATGGAGCAGACAATTGTTAGGAGAGTAATTCCAGTCACGACAGAACTCGATGATTTAGTCTCATAGCAATGCTTGTGAGAAAATCCGAGAAACCAAAAAAAGTATATATGTCATGACTGACCCCTTAAATATAATGAGTTAGACCATGTGTTCTTAATCCTACAAGAATCAATCTTTCTAGGAACTCTAAAACCTTAAACAACTTGATAGTACTCAGCAAACATGTAATTTCCACACATCACAATCACATATTTAGCTTGTCAGAGTATTTCTCATCAATTATTCTTTTCCTTGCCTTGTTTATCAACAAAAATAAATGAGTAAAGTATAATTTACCCATCTATGATTTTGTGTTTTCCTAAACACATATATGTGATTTAATTTGTGCAAAAGTACCCCTATTAGTTTGTACTAAAGTATCTTTAGATATGTTCCGTCCAAATTAAAGTGTTATAACTAAATTACCAAAAAATCTAAACTAAGCATCAAATTTGCAAAAGTATTTGTCATTGGCAAAAGAAAACTCAACACATAAATCTCTATATCTTTTCAAATTTCTCTATGTTTCTCTCTATCCCACCTACTTATTGTTATAAATTTCATATGTAGGTTGCCATTAATTGTATGGTTTTGTTTTAATAATAAAATGGGCTTAAGGTTTGGTCAATTTGAGACATGCTGGTAAAAGCCCATACAGTTTTATGTGATCATTTGAGATAGGGCTTAAGCACACTTCTTATCTGATTAGATGTGGATTGGCAGTAAGTATAGGCTGAGTGACTTTAGGAGTCTTTAATGGGAGGACTTTTAGAGTTTTATCTAACATGAAATAGCTAGGTCCCCTCTCCTCTCTATATATACGCATCTTACCCCATTAAAAGCTGGCACTAGAAAATACAAAGAGTATGGAGAGGAAGACCTGGCTGTGTGCAATTACTAAGGCGTGCTTGGCTGAGATTCCAGATATCCGCTTCTATGGCTCAATCAGGTACGCAAACCTTATTATTAATGTGTTCTAAATTCATGTATGAGATCCTATAAATTCATAACAATTACATCTCTTTGGAAAAGAAAAATGGCACGTTACTATATTATGTGGGGGAAAGAGAATGAGAGGGGTTAGGTGCCATACATGGAGATCTCCAAATCTAACGAATTTCATAAATTCAAGCCTTAGAAAACAATTGTTTTGGGTTTTTCTATCTTTTTCATCGAAAACCCTTTATGAGTTATTCCACATATTGCATTATTGCTTTGGTCTCATATTATGTGGGTACATTTAGCTTATTTGTTATTGCTTCAAGCTATAGACTATTAATTTTTTCTAATTTATTCATTTATTTATTATTGATAACTATCCCCGTTGATGAGGTTGTTTTGGAAGTTTTGAGATTTGGGGGTTCTATGCTATAAGGTGACATGGCCAACAATTTTGTAGCTGGTGAAACATTCTTCTGTCGATGGCATGTATTTATAAATTAGAGTTATGATTTAGGTTTTTCGGTAATTTAGTTATAAAACTGTTAAATTAAAAAAAATCTCTTCAAAGACACTTTAGTTCAAACTACAAGGGATACTTTTGAATAAATTGAATTACATGTATGCGTTTGAGAAAATATCTAACCATAGGAAGGTGAATGTACTTTACTCAAAATAAATTATAATAATGAAGATTTGATGAAGAGCTAGCATATATATTAGATAGCATTTCAATTAAATTTTAGTTAGGTAAATATTATATGCTTCTACTTATACATGTACATTATATTATATTTGTACTATTCCAAAAGCCGAAGACCCTTTATGATCTCATACTTTAATTTAAATTATATATATATTTTAGATTTAAATTTAATTTCAAATTAATTAAAAATACCCTCACTCAAAGAAAAAACATCTATTTCTTAGTTTATCTTCCTATCAAAATAATTGTTATCAATTCAAAATCAGTTTATGTTTTCACAGTTTATTTTATTTTTATTTTTTTATAATATAAAATTCAATTTAAAATTTTTTTAAAAAAAGGTGAAAGTCTACCCACGTAAATTAGTTATCAACCCTGTATCATTTTTTTCTCAAATTCCAATTCCCTTCTTAAACCTTTATCTATTCAATTCGTAATAGAAAAAACATTTGAGCATCCATGAAGAGTTTCACATGTCCTTCCTAAAATTAAATAACAAAAAAGCATTCAGGCCGAGAACATGCTAATATAGGGTGTTGCAGATCCATAATAGACATATAGAAATTATTGTACATTAAATAACATCAAAAGTATTGCTTTCAGAACATGGAATGTCTATTTTTTTTTTTTACCCGGATAACTAATTGGATTGTTGAGAGCTAAACGAATGGGGCTTGCTTTGGAAGAAGCGATTAACACCTCAAATGGCGAAATAATCATTGTATGTGTTGATTAATTAATAGTGTGTTTTTTTATTTAAAAGTAATTTAAAATTAAAAGAATTAAATATTAGTGGGGCTAAATATATGATGACAACCAAAAGAGTTTGTTTAGATGCATAGAAATAGAATTAAAATTAAATTTGCAAAACCAATTTTAAGTATATTAGAATTGGAATTGGTTAGAATAACAATTGAAATTAAAGTATGCACTTTTGTTTTCTTTTTTAATATCGTTTGAGGCATTTCACCAAAAAATGGTGACATGTATCTTTTTTTTACATATCATTATTATTTTTTTCCTTCTTAATACAGGTTTTAATTTTAATTTGCAAAAATTTTCTGGTTATTCTACTAATTAGAGTATCAACTAATATGACATTTTATTTACATCTATTTTATCATTACCTATTATGAGACAAAATTTATAAATTTTGTAAAAAAAAATAAAAAAAATTATGTATTCGTAAATTTGTTTCGTTGTGAATAAAATCATAAAATATATATATAAAAAAAGCATGACATTGATGTTATCTATATGTACTTTAATTTTGATTTTTAAAATAATCAAGAATAGTAAATTTTGAGAAATAAATAGAAAAATATAAAAAATTAAAAAAATAGATTTAGAAGTAAGAGAAAAAAAAATTGACATATTATTATTTTTTGGTGATTATTCTTATCCATTTTATAATGAAGTGTCTCAAATAATATAGAAAAAACAGATAAATGACTCAAACAGTATAAAAGAAATGAATGTCAATTTTAAAATGATTTTAAAATTAAGATTTTGAAATAATAATTTACTCCGGGAGAGGAGATCAAATTTGATTGCTTTGTATTAGCCATGAAGAAGAGAAAGTAAATGGGCCACGAGTAATTAAAAGAGGCAGAAGAAAATATTCAGTCCTTTTCATTAACTCATGAGGGCAGTTTTGATAATTGAATAACTCCCCCATTAATTAGGTTGTGCCCTACAGTAACAATAAATGTTTCCCTCTGTAATATTACTTTAACACTCTATAAAAGTTTCTCATCAATCAACCATGTCAAACATTCACCGACAATTCTTAATTTTTTTTTGGCCAGACACCGACAACTTAAAAAAATTGCTGTTTTTGAAAGAGAAAAAGGTCAAGTGTTTCGGTCTGCTGTCTACAAACGCGTCATATTACTAGTGGAGAACTAACCGATAGTAATGATTTCACCAGAAAATTAACCGCAGGATAACTTTACCACCATCACCGTCTTATGCACCTTACCAATTTCCCGGACCCCGTCTTCAATGTCCAACAATGGTCACTGGTCAGCAAAGCATTGTCCGAGACATTACCCATTTTTTAGTTTTGCAGAAACATCGGACTCGGATCTGAATACCCATTTGATTTGAACTTTTAACTGGACCTGGGCAAGTCTTGTTTATACCCATATGAGTATTTTGCAGATATGTTGAAGAGGTTCAAGAACGGTCCAGATGATGATCCAGAAAAGCTCTCGGATTTCGATAGCCATGGCGTTCTGAGAGATACATACAGCATATGTGAGCTTAATTCGATGAGGTTGATGGGGGTCTTTGTGGTGTGTTTGATGGTGCTATCTGTTCTGTTTTCAGTATCTCTGGTTCTCAGAGGCCCACCTTCTAATGGTGTTTCAGAAGTTCCAGAAGCAAGAGTTTTTGAAGTGAAATCTAGTGAAGGTACTTCAATTTTTCGTTATTTTGGAGCATATTTTTATTGGCTTTTGTAGATTTTGCAAGTGTCATTGTCAACAATCTCATGAATATATTGTACAATAGCAACTGTTTCACTAACTGATCTTTCCTTCCTCACCTTTTTATGCTCCGTGATCCAGACTTCATTTTGATTATCTGCTAGAACTGATTAGATTTACTGCTTTATGTTCATTTCGACCATTAAGCTTACTCTGGGATCGTTGTTTGCTCAAACCGAATTATGATGCCCTTTCCAACAGTTTGGACTGTTGTTCTTCGTGGCCTCCTTGTGAGTGTACCAAGTTTAGCCTTCAGTTAAATTCTCCGCCTAATTGGGAGCAGTGACTGATCATCATCTTTGCATCTGGCTATAATGTATAATTCAATCAGGCTGATTTGAGGTTGCACTTCTAAATGGACTTTCCTTGCCTTCGAACACACAAGTTTTCATCTTCTTTTCCCATCTATATCCATTCTTAATTTACAAAAATCCTTGGGTTTTTCTTAATCTAAGATTAGATTAGCAAATTCACTTAAAAAGTGACAGCACTAAAGGTTTCCTAGGAGTGCATGGTTGACATTGTGTTCCTGAATTTTCATAGTTAGTTCGGATATGAGTAATCTCAAAAGAAGACAAGCTTTTTATAGACAGTATAATAAAAGTCTACCAATATATTTAAATACTAAGATTTAATTGTTCAAGCATTTACAAAGATAATTTGATTTTTAAACTGAATGCATTGTCATGCTATCTGTATGGAAGGTGTCCCCAATTGCCTGTTGCTTTTTTTAGATCCTAAAATATTCTCTAAACTTTGGTGAAATTAACAGAAGAACTCTTGAACATGGGCTTGTAACTTTCTCTTCCATCCCTTTTTTCCTTTTAATTTTCTGAACATTTTGTGCAATAGTCAGAAGGAAAAACTAAAATTGCAACCGTAAGTTTATCATCTAAGCTATTCAATTTTAGGTGAACACTAAATATTTCCATAAACTGAGTATGGTTGACTTGAAGATGTGAGGGGGAACTGGTTGAAGGATACAAAAAGTTGTTTTAGCCTTTTAGGACGCCAAAGGTGACCAGTAAAAGTGATTCAAAAGGACATATTTCCCAAAATATTGTTTTGTATAGGGCTAACAAAAAGAGGATATGTCTTCTCCTTGGTTAATTTTAGCGGAGTGGAGGAAGAGATTTTCTCAAGTAGCTTAGCTTCTTTCATATTTGACATTGCTTTGACCCTTTTCTGCAATTGTCTTTCGTGAGAAGGCTGTAGGTTCTTGAAATAATGTGAATGGAAAGGACAAAACTTAGTGAGTCTATATAGCAAAATTTTGTAGATCATCTCTTTAGAGCATTTTTCATCATGCTCCATATTGGCTGTTTGCTATTTCATTTCTGTTACTGGTTGCATTGATTTTCCCCTAATGCTAAAATTTTCCCTTCCTTAAGTTACTCTTTTTAATCTTTCTTTTTCCTTTTCTTTTTCGACAGTTCTTGCTCAAGTTACTTTTTGTTGTTTTTTTACTTTTCTCAAATTTATAGCTTCAGAAGAGGATGCCTCTATGTCTGTCGGCTTGCCAAAAGATAAACTGCTTGGTGGCCTTCTTTCTGCTGGGTTTGATGAAAGATCTTGTCTCAGCAGGCATCAGTCAGTCATGTATCACAAAGAATTGTCAGACAAGCCATCTTCTTATCTCATTTCAAGGTTACGAAAATATGAATCTCTCCTCATACAATGTGGACCTTATAGTGAATCCTATAACAGAACTTTGGAACAACTCAAATCTGGTAACTACAATAGGCCCTCAGATTGTAACTATGTAGTATGGATTTCATTTAGTGGATTAGGGAATAGGATATTGACCTTAGCTTCAGCATTTCTGTATGCTCTCCTCACAAACCGTGTCCTGCTTGTTGACCCTGGAGTTGACATGGCTGATCTCTTCTGTGAACCATTTCCAGAGATTTCCTGGTTCCTTCCTCCAGATTTTCCCCTTAAAAATCAATTCAGTGACTTCAATCAGGAATATCCTCAATGTTATGGGAAAATGCTAAAAGATAATACAGCTATAAATTCAACTGGGTCGATGGTGCCATCTTATGTCTACCTTCATCTAGTCCATGATTATGGTGACCATGATAAGCTTTTCTTCTGTGATGATGATCAAAGTTTTCTCAAGAAAGTACCTTGGTTAATCATGAAAACAGATAACTACTTTGTTCCATCTCTCTTCTTGATACCATCCTTTGAGCAAGAACTAAGCAATCTCTTCCCAAAGAAGGAAACAGTTTTCCACTTCTTGGGTCGATACCTCTTCCACCCTACAAATAGGATATGGGGACTTGTTATCAGATACTATCAAGCTTATCTTGCTAAAGCTGACGAAAGAATAGGCATCCAGATTAGAGTTTTTGATACAGGGACTGGTCCATTTCAACATGTGTTGGATCAGATCCTAGCTTGTACCTTGAAGGAGGATCTGTTACCAGATATTAATAGAAAGCAAGACATTGCCCGTTCATCTGGAAAGCATAAGTCAAAAGCTGTGTTGATGACATCTTTAAGCTCCGGGTATTTTGAAAGGATCAGAGACATGTATTGGGAGCATCCAACTGTGACAGGAGAGGTGGTTGGCATTTATCAGCCAAGCCATGAAGAATTTCAACAAACAGAGAATCAGATGCATAGCCAAAAGGCATGGGCAGAAATTTATCTCCTAAGCTTGACTGATGCATTGGTCACTAGCTCATGGTCGACTTTTGGTTACGTGGCACAAGGTCTTGGTGGCTTAAAGCCATGGATACTCTACAAACCTGAGAATCAAACAGCCCCAGAACCACCTTGTCGCCGTGCCATGTCTATGGAGCCTTGTTTTCATGCACCTCCCTTCTATGACTGCAAAGCCAGGAGAGGTATTGACACAGGTGCGCTTGTTCCTCATGTGAAGCATTGTGAGGATATGAGCTGGGGTCTTAAACTGGTTGACAGTTACTAGTAGTTTCGGCAAAGTATTTTGTTGTACCTGTCAAACTTACATTAAAATTGCATTTTTGGTTGTATAATAGTCAGTGATCCCTTTTAGGAAAAGTTATTGCATACCCTTCTTCAGGTTGGAATAAAATTATAGTGGCAAGTAGCAAGCATATACTCTGGCCTCTGCATATGTGTGGTTGCATGCGTTGGGACATGCAAATTGCAAACCTTATATGCGTATATTGACGCAAAACCACTTCCTTTGTACTCTGCTACATTAAAAGACACTCTTTGTAGTTTTGAAATACTTGGCCTCCACACAATTCAGGTTGGAAACATATTATTCTTCTCTCCAGAACTTGTAGTTCTGCAGTTTCATGCATGTCAAAGCAATACCAAGAAGAAAGAAGAATATGCAGAAAGCCTCGTCTCTATCCCTTTATAAGTTTCAGGGTTCCTTTGATTTGGCACTTCAAAAACAAAAATTACAGCCGACATGCGTCCAGGAAACTATACTATAAACAATAAATCATATTCTTGTCATAAAAGTGAAGCAACACCAAATTGTTTAACCAAAGTAACAGCTAGTAAGTTAAGCTTCCATTTCCAAGCCCATTCTGGACTGGTCTTCATTCTCGAGCATATCAGTTCTTTCTCCCTTCAGACAAGATGATGTGGTATCCATGGCTGCATTATAATTAAAATAAATGTTAGTGAATCCAAATGGCTGCATTATAATTAAAATAAATGTTAGTGAAAGAGAGAGAGAGAGAGAGAGGGTCTGTGTGAACAGGTTGATAAAATTTTGGTATGAAAGGAGAATTGGATAATGTAAGGAATCGAAATCAGGAAAGCAAAGCACTACGTTGATTTGAAGGCAGCACTTGTAGCTCCAACAGGTGTGCTGAAGGCAACGTCCTGAAATGGCCCAGCCATCTTACCCCGTGGAAACCATCCAAGATCTCCACCCTTCTTCCCAGATGGACATTCTGAATATTCTTGAGCTAACTGCAAAGAATATGAAGACAAATATATATGATGGCAAAAAAGTGGAGGCTGAGTCTATTGCTGAAAACCGATTGTCCATATGATAATCAAAATCAATAGTCCAAGCTTGTAATATTAACGAATGTTTTATTTTTCACTCCAAACCACACAAAAAGAAAAAACTATATGGCAGTGATCAGGTTCAAAAGGAAAATTAATCCTGAAAAGTAATTTGGAGTACAAATTCAACCCTTAACATAGCATAGGATTTTCAGCATCCATATTGAGGAGTCTAGAAAGAAAATCAGCACTAAAAGGTAACAAGGGAAAAAGAGGGGCAAGATCCAAGAGAACTTTACCTTGGCAAATTCAGCTGGAGGGACCTTATCTCCATTGCTAAGCCAACCATCTTGGAGCTTCTTGTACACCTCATTAATCTTCCCTTGCTTTTCACATAAGATGTGCCTTGCTGGAACAAATAAAAGCGAAATAAATATTTTTCTCCCTCATTTTATATTCAACTGAAGCTACCCTAGCTTGTGACGATATCCCCAGTTTTTGAGATTAGGATTTATTGTCTTTGTTGCTTATAATGAGAGACGAAGAAATTATGGATGCAAAATGACAGTACAGTTGAAGAAATTAACTAGCAGGATAGGACAAGAATAGAAAACCTTTCACATATGTGCAGGTGCCAAGCCCATCTGCAGCTTTTCCACCTTTTCCTTTTCCCTTTGAAGGATTGTCATCACTTCCACTTGCTGCCTGTTTCCCCTTTCCCTTCCCTCCTGACTCCTTTGCCTTTGAGTTCTTTCCCATTGCCTCTCACTCAACAATTGTAGTTATTCCTTACTGAGAAACCAGAAACCCAAGTTACAATAAAATACACCAGGAAACACCTAGAGGCAAATCATAAGCTTAATTATGAACAATCCAAATAATCAGAAGACACAAGCAAAGAAGGAAGACCCACACACTATTATGTAAAATCCTTTGGGATTACAATTCATCCTAGGTATGTTAGCTCACTACTCATGAGAAGGTAGATCTTTACATTGCTTCAGACATTAAACCAGAAAAATTGGAAACAAAAAGATGACAACTTTTATAAGGAAGCTACTAAGACTTAAACCCAGAAACCTTATAGACAATTAGCCTTATGCCCATGTTGAATAGCCAATTAACACATACAAACCCACTTACATGCAATTCCAAACCCATATGAAATTACTCAATTGCAGGGTGCAGAAATTGGGAAAAGGAAAGAAACCAAAGATGGAGCGTGAATCAGAGATTTTCAGTTCGTTCACACAGCAGAAATAAATCAAAGATGGAGCATGAATCAGAGAACTTGGCGTACCTGGTTTGAGAAGAGTGGCCTAAACTTCGATTGCTTTCACCACTTGATTCGACCAAATTGGAGTCTGATAATCCCTCGACAGCCTGAACCTCATTTGGACTTGAGGCCATCCGAGGACAATTACATAAATATCCTTCTCAGAGGCTATTAGCCTTCGAATAAACCCCAAAAGGGTGTAATTGTAAAGTATGGATTTCTTTTGTTCCTTCCATAACCAAAAATAAATAAATAAAAATATTGAGAAAAACTAATTAGTCTTGATCTCCTAGGGTTAAAATTATGTTATTTAATTTTTTAAGAATTTGTTTACTTGATTAATATTTTCAACCTTATTGGGTTAAAATTATGTTATCTATTTTTTTAAAATTTGTTTACTTGATTAATATTTTCAACTTGAAAATCAAAATATAAAAAAACAAAGATGAAATAAAATAATGTTTCTTGTAGAGTTATGATAGGACTATTGGTAATTTTATGAATTAAATTTTTTTTTTTCAAAAACTTCTAATTCAATAATTAAAAGTTATTGCATTTCTTAATAACTATAAAAAAAATTTATGAAAATTTTATTCATTATCGTTTTTTAAAATGTTTAAACCCATAAGGTAATAGAATATATATTCTTAATACAAAGTTACAGCCAAAAAGTCCCAACATTTCTAATCCCTTTGAAAATGAATTCTTTTTTAAAAAAGTAAAAATAATAATAAAGAAAAAATTTTAACGAGTTAAAATTCTATAAATAAAAAATTTATAATATTTGTTACAATCATGATTTTAGTGATGCATAAATCACTATATTTATTATGTGTTTAAAAAAAAATAGAATTAATTTCATTTTAAATGAATTCTACAATTAATTTATTTTAAATGAATTTTACAATTCTCTTATTTAGAATAAAAATTACACATATAGAATTCAGTTTAATTGTCATATTTGGAACAAATGAATAATTTATTTTAGTTTAAGAATTTTTTATTTATACTACTCTCAATTTTTTTAATTAAAACTAACATTCTAAAAATATAAATATGCGAGATTAATTATTGTTTAATAAAAAAAACAAGTTGAGAGGAAAAAAATTGTATATGGTTAGATAAATATTTTAGATGAAGTGGTGTGGACTATTTATCAATTTATCTTAGTGAAAAACATGTGTAATATTAAAGATAAAAATGTCATTTGATATGAACAAAATAATAACTTATCTTGAATGAATTCTAAAAAATAAAATCCAAGCCATTTGGTGTAGAATTCTTAATTGAATAAAATGTGAACTTCAAATGAACTTATTTAAATTCTACATTATTTTATTTATTCCAAACATAAAAAGTTTATAGTTTATTATAAATAAAATGAATTTTTTAGGTTTCAAACTCACCCTTAGAAAGTTTTATTTTTTAAATGTCTTATTCATTATAGCTTAACAAGTATCTTTAGACACATTTGTTAAAAAAATCTTAATAAACAAATAAAATAGTATTTATTTAACGAGTGCTCCAAAGACACTTGTTAAGGTTCTATAAATAAAAATTTTGTATCATTTATTATGATAGTTGATCAAAATTTCAGTGTTATTTATTATATAAATTGTTATTTTTAAAAATTTTAATTGTCAAACACTATTTATTAAGCTTACAAGCAATATCCGATAGGATAACCTAAAAGGTGAAACAAGATTTGGGCTTTATGACCCATTCCTTCATCTCTTAATGGGCCGAAAGTTGTTATTTTTGACATAGGGCTCAATTAAGATGGTGATTTGCACTATTAGAGCACAATAACCAGAGGCCACAGCCCATCTCAAAAGAAAAGAAAATTGTAATTATTATGTAGACGCTAATAATTATTAAGTGAATTAAACTTTACTAATAAATAAGTTAGTGAGATTCTCTTATTTATTTGTGGAGGGACGAGATCACTAGCATTTATTAGTGTCTAGTTTCAACATAGATATTCCCAAAATAATAACCCATTAAAAAAATTCATGAGGGACAAAAAACAATATAATAATCAAATTTCAACTCCACAAAAAAATTATACAATAGAAAATCAATTATTAAATTAAAATAAAAAATCATCACAATGTATTACCCGAGAGGAGATTATCATAATTATATTTTATTGTGAATACTCCTAACTCGATTGGTGAAGACAAACATGTTGAGAACTTAATAATTTTAGATTTAAATTTTAACATTCAATGATTTATAATTATTTAATTATTATTTTTATTGTAATTGTGAGTTGTTCAACATCTTAGTGTGGTTCGAGTTGTAATATTTATGAATTGGGAGTCTCTACCAGTGATGAATCTAAAATTTTTTGCCAGTGAAAACAAAATATTATATATATATATATATATATATGGTAAATATGCATAAAAATAAATATTTTTAACAAATCTATACATTTATGATATTAGTGGCTTATTTTTTTTTTTAACCTCTATAGTTAAATTTAGGTTAAATTTTGTTCTTTGTGTTTCAATTGTTATAATTGGATTATTTTAAATTTTAATTTAATACAATTAAGATTTTTCGGTCAAATTTTATTTAATTAATGTTGATGCGAATGACGTTATCGTGGATAACGGGACATGAGATTGAGGCTTTCCATACCTTATCTTTTTAGCTGTCATACCCTAACGTGATTAAGCCAAATATGCATGCCATGCATGATGGTGCATACCAAAATTAGGTTTGGATGGATGACCTCCAATTGTTAGATGAAAATGAAATTTTTGGCTTTTCTATAAAAATTACTTTTGTTTAGTCAAATGTAAGCACACCAAATTAATATTGACCTTTTGCTCTGATAATTGCGTGAAAACTAAATACTTTGTTGATTTTATGCATAAATGGTAAGATTAATCAACCATAAACTTACCTTAATAAAGAAAAAATAGATTAACAATTGATTTCAAGGTCTCTCACATTCACAACTCTATCATTTCTTAATATATATATATATATACTATTATTAGATTATCAAACTAGGATAAGGTTGAGCCTTTCCATACCTTATATTTAGAAAAAGTTTATCCTATCTCAAAATTTATTTTTCTATATATTGATTTATGTTTATATTTTATTTTTTTTATTATGTGGCCTTATTGATTTCATTTTATCATAGTTTCCTTTGTGTTTTTCAATTTATTTTTTTTAGTTTTTCATGAATATCCTTACATCTTTTTGAATGTGAGTCTAATTTCATTAAGGGTTCGTGGCTGCCCCTCCCTAAAAGTGTTTTCCTATGAATTCGAATCCCTAATATTGTATAGGTCTCTTAACGATTAAGCTCAAATATGTCATACCACTTGAACTATACCTTATTAAATTTTTTTTCTAATTTTTTTATTTATTAATGTATGCTATATGTACAATGATACTATGCAATGATCTATCAAGTTAAAATCGATAGATGATTTGAATAATAAAAAAATTATGTAAAAATAAGAAGAGAAAAATATATATAAGATGTAATTTTTAGGTACAATTGAATTTTCAAATTGAATTTTTGTAAGAGTAGATTTTCATAATTTTGAATAGGATGGAATCTTGACTTGATAAAACCAATAACGTTACATATCACTCACATGAATTTGAGGGATCATCATATAAATAGGAAATCCATCTTCTTTAAATTTAATTTTTACTTACTATTATTATATTGAGCCAATTATACTTTATTTTAGTTATTTCACAATTTCTTTTTATTATTTTTGCTGCTTCATTTTTCTTCTATTTTCTGGGGCCCGCTACCCGGGGTCCGAACTCCGAAGACTTAAAAGAGCAAAATACAGCTGGGCGTAGTCCCAACCAGCTTCTCGAACACGTGTCATGCAGCAGCTGGCCAAGTCGTCGCGTTCGTTGGCTACCAGGCGGGCCCACAACAAGATGATAGTAGAAAAAATGTAAAAACATGAAGGCCTAACCGTCTCCTGAATCTAACATGAGCAAAATGTATCAAAGATAGTGGAGGCCGTGAAATGACTCAAGTACCCCTGAATATTCAATATTTGAATTTAAAGCATAGCTATAAATACCAAAAAAAATGTTCTTCAACTAAATTCTTTTGGGAGTCATATGAAACCCTTTCAATATTTAAAACAAAACCAAACAAAATTTTCAACAATAGTGAGTTTCAATTTACTACACAAAATTTGTAAAAGACAAATTGCCAAGCATGACTCAAATTGATATATATATATATATATATATATATATATATCTTATTTTTTGAGTTTTTGGAGAGATTTATCACGCATGTACCAAAAATAAAACCCCACACTAAATATCAGTAAACTAAAAATTAGAATTAACTCTCAATCCTCTCGATTAATTTAACTATCCTCAAGTTGTTAATATATATATATATATATATATATAAACTATTAATTATATAATCATACAATTTTAAAATTTATTTATTTGTAATTTTGAAATATAAAATTTTGATATAAATGTGTGATAAAAATTTGAAGCTAGAAACTCTAACCCTAGATATTTTTCAGTCTAAATTGTGTAGATGGAATTATATATGTCTTAGTTTATATGTTACACGCAACCGAATTATATTTATATAATTTTAAATTATGTGTAATTTTTTTAAACAATAAAATCAGTAAAAATATATATTTTTTAATTTGTTCGTATAAATTATTTTTGTAATACTATGCATATATTTTTAATATTTTATTATTACTTTTGCATGCATTAATAATAGAGCTCACTCTTTCTTTTCTTTTCTATTTTTTTATATAAGAAAACATTTGTTAGAGATGAAAATTAAGATAAAATAGAAAATCACTATATTATGTTGTAAAATCTCAAGTGCACATTCATAAATGATTTTAACCTATAACAACAAAAACTAATAATCAGAGCAATGATATTTATCAATATTATGTTTGATGCTTTCTTATCAATGAATGATCAGAAGAAAAAAAAAAGAAAAAACCTCCAAAATTAGTTAGATTTAAACTTTGTGATTGATTCAATTTATTTTTATGTTAAAAATTATTAACATAAAATAAAATAATTATAATTATAATCCTATAACTATTAAAAATCTTGCTAAATTATGTATCAACTAAAAAAGAAAATTATTTTCCATCTTCCATTCTCCATAATTATTACTTAGAAACCAATTACTTTATATCACAAATTTAAATTTAATTTTTCAAACATTGGTATTATAAAAACTTATTTTGTTAAATTTACTATCACAAACAAATTACATTTCATTACTATCAACAATTATAAATAGTTTTTCTTCTTCTTCTTTTTCAAAATGATCCCAAAACATTATTTTATATTTAAGAGTCTCTATATTTTTTTTCATTAAAACTAATGAATTTAAATAAAATAATTTCTCTCAAATATTAGAATTATAAATATTATGATGTTTTCTTATTTTATAAACCTAATAAGTAAGAACAATTAATAGCATATCAGTATATTATGCTATTTTTTTATTTTTCAAAAATGTTCAAACAAAAGAACATAACTCAAATAGAATGAAAAAAGTAAATAAATAAGAAGACTTTATTAAGAGAAAGAGAAGAAAAAGAAATTAATCAAGAGCTTATCTTTTTAGTGAACCATTGAAAAAATAATCGAGATGTTACGCAAGTATAATCATACTCTATAAAAATCAACAATAACACATACATGATACTAAATGACTTCTACGCTATAAAACAAATTAAGTGAGCCATAATATTTAATATAATGTTAAATTACAGATAAATTATTAAATACAAATTGTAGTTATTATTATTAAAAATTAATAATATAAATAGAACAAAAACATTTACAATCCTATGATAAAACAATTTGAAATAGGAAGTTTAATATGATGTCAAATTATAGATAATTTGTTAAATTTAAAATTTAAAATTATTAATAAATAAAATAAATATTCAATCTTATTACTATTAAGATGGAGAAAAATTAGAAAAACAATCTTATCGCTATTAAAAATTTAGAAGTTTAACTAAAAGTAGATAAGAATAAAAATTTAATCTTTGTAAAAGGTATTTTAGGAAATCAAAAAATTATCCTATTAAACCATTTGTATATATATTATAGAAGGGTAATTAGGAAATCAAAAAATTCTACCACTAAATGCTAGTTTAGTTTTGTGTTTGAAACGTGTGTTTGGCATTTAGAGCTTGAAAATTACGTTCAGCTTGTATAATAACATGTTACGCTAAAACTGAAAATCACTTTTTGTCAAACACCAACACAGTTTTGGCCAATTTTTCAGAAGCTACTTATGTGTAATTTTTCTAGAATACACTTATAGCAAAATACAAACACAATTTTCATATTATTTTTTTGACAAAAATTCTCTATTTTTTTTAAAAAAATGTTTCAAAATCATTTTTTTGAATAATTAACCAAAACAAAACAAATTATGTTAAAATCAATTCTTTCATAATCTCTACTAACAAAATCAATTATCCAAAATACTATTTTCCAAATGACAAGCCAAAATGACCTTAAGTCTATGTAAATGAAAAAGTTAGAAGTTGAATTAAAAATGGATAAGAATAAAAAATAATTTTTATAAAGAATAGTTTAAAAAATCAAAATATTTTACCAATAAACCACTTATATATATAATATAAAAATAATATTTTAGAACATCTAAATATTTTATGTTAAATCACTTTTATATATAGTATAAATATAGATAGATTATGAATCAACATATGTATCTTTATGTGTTAATTGTTTTTGTTACATGAAATAAAATAAAAAGGAATGTACCGTACATATTTGGCTCATAAATTTTCGACCAGTGGTTGAGTTTTTTGCCAAACATTAATGAGTAGTAGTCTTGTCAAGGAATTTGCGCGTGCACGTGTGTATAAGAGAGAGAAAGAAAGAAAGAGAGATTGTCAATGATATAAACAATTGAGGCCCTATGTATATTATAGAAAGGGTATTTAGGAAGTCAAAAAATTCTACCATTAAATGTTAGTTTTGTGTTTGAAACTTTTGATTTTGCGTTTGAAATATGTGTTTCATATTAAAAGTATAAAAATTATTTTTAATTTATATAGTAACATGTTAGTAGAAATTGAAAATTATTTTTGGTGAAATATCAACACAATTTTAGTTAATTTTTTAAAAGTTAGTCGTGTATAATTTTTCTAGAATACACTTATAGCAAAATACAAAAATAATTTTTATATTATTTATTTTGACAAAAATTCTCTAATTTTTTTTTAAAAAAATGTTTCAAAATCATTTTTTTGAATAACTAACCAAAACAAAATAGATTATGTTAAAATCAATTTTTCTATAATCTCTACTAATAAAATTAATTATCCAAAACATTGATTTTTAAACGCTAAGCCAAAATGGCCTCAAAGTCTATGTAAATGAAAAAGTTAGAAGTTGAATTAAAAATGGATAAGAATAAAAAATTAATTTTTATAAAGAATATCTTAAGAAATCAAAATATTTTACAATTAAACCTACTTTTATATATAGCATAAAAATGGTATTTCAGAAAATCCAAAAATTCTATCTTAAATCACTTTTATATAGTATAAGTATAGATAAATTAACGGATGAACACATATGTTGTGTTAATTAGTAGTAGTCTTTTTTTATTTTTTTATTTTTATTTGTTTTTGTCAAACACTTTTTGGTACATAAAATAAAATAAAAAAAGGTAAAGTATCCTACACATTCTAAGTGATTTATATATGTTATTTATATATAATATAGATATAGATAGCTTACAAATGAATACATGTATCTTATGTGTTAATTAGTAATTTTTTTTTTTTTTTGTCCTAACATTTTTTGGTACATAAAATTTAAAAGTAAGCAAGATACACATTCTGGGTGATTTATATATAATATAAATATAGATTACAGATAAATATATGTGTCTTATATGTTAATTTTTTTTTGCTACATGAAATAAAAAAATAAGTAATGTACCATACATATTTCACTCATAAATTTACGACCAGTTGTTGAGTTTTTGGCCAAACATTAATGAGTAGTAGTCTTGTCAAGGAATTTGCGCGTGCACGTGTGTATAAGAGAGAGAAAGAAAGAAAGAGAGATTGTCAATGATATATACAATTGAGGCCCTACAACCTGAAATAAGGATTAGGAAATAATACAATATAGGAAATAAGGATTAGGTAAGAACTGAATCCCATTCTCATGTCACTGGTTTGTATTCAACCTAATAGACAATAATCATATCAATAAGAATATGACTTAAAATTTTAATCATAACAATTTTTGTGTGGAGATAGAGGGCTAAATGACTTATGAAACTTGACATAAAAGATTAAATTCCCATGTAAATCAATCTTTAAAAATCGAATCTTGAATCTCGATCTTGCAAATCATACTATTTAATTGATAACATATCTTACATAATACATAACATATGCTTCCCCATCATTTAGTTTTTCCATCAGATGTCGAAGTCTTTTACACCATACCCACACAATCAGCTCAAAACAATAGTAGTAACCGAGGCTCTTTATGTCTTTGTCTGAATTCAATAATTCCACAAACCATGAGGGTCTACAGCTCCAGTTGAAGCAGATGGGTGTTGCTGATTAGCAAATTGCCTCCTATCCATCTCAAAATTTGATAAAACTGAAGAGATTTCAGTGTTCATATCAGTAGTTAGACCTGTTTCTTGTGAGATTCTAACCATTTCCCTATCTGTTTTGTAACCATTCCTCATCTGATCAGATCCATGATTTTCAAGTAAGGCCCTGAGAATTGATTGGTCTTGCAAATAAACGGAACTTGGAAATGATAAATTGGATGGAATTGGAAGTCCTTGAGGGAAGTATAATGGACTAGAAAGTGGAATTGTTGAAAAAATTTCTGAATGATTAGAAGAAACAGAAAAAGGAGGATTATTGAAGGAATCAACCATTATTTCTTGGTTTCTTTGAACATCAGTTTGATTGGAGAAGCAGGGCACGTAAGCCGATTCGGCCTCGGTTTTGGTCTTGCCAATGTAAGGAGAAGAATATGTTAATGGTGGTAAACCAGAAGAATTCAATTCAGTTCGAAAAGAACCCAATCTCATTATCCCAGAGATATTGATTTTCTTCCCACTAGTGCTTTTCTGAAACACCCTGGATATCACCCACTCATTCTGCAAAAAGACACAAAATCCATTAAGATGGGAAAACAGAGCATAAAACAGAGGAAAGGTTGTGCAAGTTAAATACCTTTGCAGTTTTGGGAAGGTGGTGAACAGAGAATTCACCATCTAATCTGTATTCATGCATGACCCAGTTGGTTTTTTCTCCTTTGGGTGCCCTGCCCTTGTAAAAGACCAAAGTTTTCTTCATACCCACCAAGGATTTTCCTCTGTAAATCTCCTTATCTTTCCCTGTGGCTTTCCAGTATCCAGCTTCAGTAGCTCTGTTAGTTCTCAAGCCAGTTGGGTACTTCCTGTCCCTGACACAGAAAAAGTACCACTGTTTTTCTCCCATTTTTGCTTTGCCTATATCAGAAATAAGACTCAAATAAATTCCAATTTTTGAAGAGAAACAAACAGAAAATGAGAAGGAAATTAAAATTTTGGTTGGGAAAAACTTACAAGGTAATTCCCAAGGCTCAGACTTGTTCAAGTCCACCTCTCCAAAAGCTCTAGCAGAGAAGTTGGTATCAATAACCTTCTTGTACAGGTAGTGACTAATCAGCTCTTCATCGGTCGGGTGAAACCGAAACCCCGGAGGCAAATTCATCTGATTATCTTCCATACAAAATCCAGAAACATTTTCCATTTCTTCGAAATCTAAAACCCTATTTTGCCTCCTTAACTAAAACCTTTGTTTGAGATTTTGATCAACAAGTAGCAAAATTCCAATAGCTATACCTTTAGAACCACTAAACCTCAAATGGGTTTTAACTTTTAACCAAACAGCTTCAACTCCCTGGAATCAGAACAAATTCAGAGAGATTCTAATAGAAAGACGTGTAAGAAAAATCCTAAGGAAAACCCAATGAAATTTGGAGAGAGAAGACTGTGTTAGAGATGAAAAGAAGGGAAGCCATGGAATTGCTAAGTTGTAAAGGAAGGAGATGTTAATAGAGAAAAGAATTAAGAAACAGAGGCCCCTAATAAATACTGGTATTTGGAAAGAAAGAAACGTGGAATGTAAGGCAACCTAATTGGTTGTTTTAGGCTTTCAGCCTTCTTCTTTTAACTTTTTCTGTGATGTATAATAAAATCAAATCCATCCCCTCTATTGATTTGACCAAACACATCAAAATCCAAATACTATACATGTAACTTTGATGATTACACATTAAGTTTTTTTTTTTTTTTTTTCGTAATATAAAAATAAATTAAAATTTTCACTTAAAATATAACAACTTGGATGAAAAAGAGTATCCTTGCATGAACATAAGAATAGAGTAGCTTGTTTTGCAACTTTCAAAAATCAGTTATCACCTTATTGAAATTGAAAGGACCATTATAGCCTTAAGGAGGTGAAGAATGGGAATGGGGATGGGGAAATGAAATGATTTTTTTATTTTTTATTTTTTATTTTTTATTTTTGGAGGAAAATGTTTTGAAACCAAATGCATAGATATCTCATTTTATTTCCTTTTGTTAATTGATAAAATATTTCTTTTTCTACAACCGAATATAAAAGAAAAAACTACCTAACAGAGCTTACTGCATTGCATTATTAATGTTAAAATCAGAAGCTTATACAAGTTTTTCCCCAAAAATAGGAAGTGAAGGATCCCATAAATTAAGGGAATGGTACACAAAATCAAATGATCAAATGAGTTAGATCTCACCTCATCGTAAGATTGAACAATAATTATTGGGATACATTAATTATTATGTACAGCTTTTCATATTTTATTTTTATGTGGTTTGACTGTTCGTGATTTTTCATGTGTTTTAAATGTTATACTAAACTTTCATAGATAAAGATTTCACGTATAAATATATATATATATATAATCATAATATGTATCTTATTTTATGTATAAATTGATTAAGCATGGAAAATCTTATCATCTGAAAAAGAAAAAAAAAACTTCAATTATTTTATTATATTTCTCCAGTATAAACCTTATTCTTGATTTTTTTTTTCTCATTTATTTTTCATTGAAATTTGAAAAAAATAAATTAATTTCAAAGTAAAATAGAACATTTGTACATAGGAAAAGAAAATTGCAAGGAAGACATAAAGAAAAAGAAAGGGAGATTTATAAAAAAAAAAGAAAAAAAAAAGTGTTATACGGAAAGAATAACCTTTTATATATATTTATATATATCTAAATCTTGAAATTTTTCATACTAAATTAATTTATACATTAAAAAAATAAGGTGTCACATGCATTGTCGATTTTATTTTTTATCCTTGAAAATTATTTAAAGAATTCAAATGTAAGGGCACATGACTATTATTCCTTTAGTTTGGACCAAAAAGTTTATTTTTTAAATATTTCTAAACGACATAAAGATTTAGTTTATCATTTCAAACTACATGTATTTAATATTATAAACCGTACTTTAACCATTTGAATTGAATTATAATTATCAATTAATAAATTTAGAGTCCCATTTCTTAAAATTATGAAGAAAAATAGAACACATTATGAAAGTATCTCAGTAGCATAAATCTTAGTATAAAAGCAGTACCTACTAAGACATAACTTGATCATCTTGAACCTCAAGATTGATCACAGCTAAATTTGTATTATTTTTCATATTTCTTCCTTAAATAATATAAAAAATCTATTTCAAATTAAAATATGCTTATTTATTGTTTTAGTCCTTGAAGATTATTAAACAAAAAAAAAACTTATTTTGATTTTTGAAAAATTATTTTTTCCTATCAGATCCTTTAGGATTCAAAATTTTTCTATTTTGGTCCTCTAAAATTTAATTGTTTTAAAGTTAAATTCTGAATAGCTGAAAACTATTAAATTTAGATATAACACAATATAATTAGTTAATATGATTAAGATATCTAAGAATAATTTTATGATCTATGAAAAAAATGTAAATATTTTTTTCTAAAAGGTGACATTTAAAATTGAAAAGAATTCATGTTCGTAATGAATGAGTCAATTTTCATATGAATTTTCTTTTCATACATTAATATTTATTTATTTATCATCTACTAAAAAAACATATTAGCTAATTTTCTTATATCCCATCCTTAATTTAATAATTTAGTTTTGATTAACAACATAATTAAAAAAAAAATCAAATCATGAATGACTAAGTCAAAAATTTGAATGCTGGAGATTTGATTAGATGAAAAAATTTCTCAATAACTAAAATAAAAAAAATGAATATTCTCAAAGTTCACCAACAGTAAATAAGTCATTTATAATAAAAATAAAAACAAATATTGAGCAATTAATTATTAGTATAGATTAGATAAAAGAAAGTAATTAGAAAAATAAAGATCAAACCTTTTTCTTTCTTTTTTTCAGACAAAAAAAAAGAAAATCAATGTCCTTATGTTATGTACCAGGTCATAATGGTAATTGCGAAGTTAACACATTTAATTTTCTAATTTATAAATATATAAAAACTTTACCATTTAAGCTTTCAATAAATTATTTTTATATGACGAAAGTAACTTTTCCTTTTCAGGTAAATTAAATCCTACTATAAGTTGATACGTGTTCCATTTAGCATGTCTAAAAGAATTTTAGTAGCCTCGGTAACTTGGTGCAATTATATATGTTGATTTTTTTTAATTAGAGACAATACTTGACAAATTATAATAAATATAATATTTAAAAATTAATTTTTTTTATTTATAAAAAAATAATAATTTCTATATTAAATACTAATGAATCATGATCTATTATCCTAATATAATCTATAAATTTTTATTATAATCTTAACAAGTGTTTTTAAAATATTGACTAGAAAAATAATCTCAGCCATGTAAGGGTCTCTTCAAATCTTAACTGTCTAATTTAATTTTAAATTTAATTTAATAAATAAATTAAATATATTATATTATAAAATATAACATATTCTTATTTTTAATTTTAACTCTAACTGAAAGTCTAAGTCTAAAATATAAGCCTAACCCTTAACCCTAGTCTAAATCTAGGCCTAGCCTAAGCCTAAACCTAAACCTAACTTTATAAAAATTTGTAATTCTAATTCTATAAAAATTTGTTTTAAAAGAGTGTGATTAATAAAAATATAAAATAATTATAGTTAGTAGAATTCCTTGAAATCTAAATCCGTATCGTCATCTACCCACCCAATCGCAATTCACAAGCCACACTTATAATTAATGCCACTTAGCTTAATAGTTTAATCATCATTAAGCCAAAGTATTAAGTTCAAATGGCGAAACGTGGGCCCTGTTTCAACTGTTCCGACATAGGGGGAATGAAAATGACAAACAACTGGTACAATGTAATTGGTCGAGAAGTCCAACAACTTAGGTGGACACCACTGTTGGATTAGATTCTTTCAGTTAGGCGAAGGCATGCTTTTATGGGACTCTACAATGTGTAAGTCTATCATTGGCTGCAGATTGTTGTACTATGTCAATATATAATGATTGACTATTAATTCTCATGGGCTGCCTGACTTTGGGAAGTATTGACTAATGACGTTGACACTAAAATTGCTGCAACATTTTATTTTTATTCTTCGTGCTCCAATTGCAAATTACTTCGTTAAACAAAATGATTAATATGGGGGTGAAAATTTGACACAATTCAGTGACCTCTATTCTTTTAAAGTTTGATTTCATTAATTCTTCTGTAGTTTAGAAAACAAAATCATTTTGATGATTGGATGCTTCTAGTGCTTGAAATAAATATTTTGTTTTATTTTATTGAAAAAATAAAATAAAATTGGCTAGGATTTGTTATAGAGTTCATTGTGATATTGTTTAGGTATGACATTTATAAAAGTTCAGACATTGAATTAGCAGCTTCCGGAAAAGAGGTAATGATTACTACACGGTCAAGAAATACGGATGCTAATAAAGGAATTAGGGTAGGATCAAATGAGAGAAATGACATTGGTATCTTAATAGTAGTATATAGATAGATAAGAATTTAAAAAAAAAATAAAATCTTTTGAAGTGTTTGTTTCGAATAATTACAAACAAAAGATAAATATGATCTGAAATAAAATTTATCATTATCTGTATTCAAATAATAATTTTTTCCTCGACCAATAATATTTTTGAGCTTTTTTTTTTTTTTTCCATTAACACAAGATTCGTATTTCCTCCCAGAGAAGTGACAGTTATGTTTACCCATGGTGGAGGAAACAATGAGTAGGCAAAAAAGACTATTATGCTTCCCCTTATGAGTGTTATATACTACAAGAAAAAATATTATTAGCATTTGCAAAAAGTGATAAGCTGATAATAATCAAAGTTTACGAAAAAGCGCAAGTTGATAATCTTTAAAAAAAGAATAAAAATTCTGGACTCTGATAATTTTTTTCTATTGCGAAAAATGAAAATTTTTAACTTATATCAGTGTATGCCATTAATGGAATGCAAATAATATTGGGGAGTATTATGTACACTACCTATAATTTATAAGTATGAAATGACGTCTGTACATATATCAGTTGATTAATATCCTTCACTTTATTCTTAGGAAAAGTCCTCCTTATATTTCAAATTCTTAAAAGTTTTACAATAAATCTACATGAATCAATAAATCATGTTTTAATTTTTTTTCTTCAAAATAAGTCTTTTTATTCACAAAAATTTATATATAACCAAATTTACCTGTTTATTTATTGTGTTGTTAAACCATTGTAATTCTCATATTAGTTTTTCTTATGTTTTTTTATTTTATATTATTTTAATTTGTTGTGAATTAGATTAATTTAAACTTTATATATTTATTTTTAATTAGAAAAGAATTGTATTATTATTTTTTAAACTTAAATATTAGTATTTTTCACTAATGATATATTAAGATTAAATTTTAGAAAATTATAAATAAAATAAATTTTTGTTATTGAAGTTGTATTTTACATAAATTATATTTTTATTAGGGTTATATTCCATTCAAATTTAAGATATAAGATATTTTTATAAAATAAAATAACATTTTATTTTCAAAAATGATCCGTTGAACTCTTCTATTTGTATTTTATAATAACTATACATTCCAAAATTAAATTTAATTTAATAAGCTTATTAACTAAAGGGTAAAATAGGTAATTATATGTATTGATTATGGGTAAAATGACTTATTTTGAAAAATTAAATAAAAGTAATGCTTATTGATCATGTAAATTTATGGTAGGACTTGTTTGGAATCTGAAACATAAAGTATGACTTTTTCATATTTTTTCTTTATTTATTTTATTAATACCTCAATTTATTTTATTATATCTTTTCAATTTCTCATGTTCTGACATTTTATGAAAATAAAAATAAAAATTCTTTCTAACACCAACTCCACAGGATGGTCGAAGCAGCTTCAACCCAAATATGTAACAAAATATCTGGGTTTTTAAACTAAACAAAAAATAGTTTAATTTTATAACAAAATATATTAATGTCATTTTTGATAACTTGTACACAAGTATATATTTCAAATCATGGTCACAAATCATAGCTTCAACCAAATCATACACTTAAATTAAATGAGATTATGATTCTAGTTTTGTCTCCAATTCAAACAAACCATAAGATGTCAACAAATTTTCTACCAATGAAGAAAAAAAAATTAATTAGTTCTAGATGGATGTAAACTGCAGCACCACCCCAGCTCTCAATCACAGTTGGCATAGAGTACTTGTGGCAAGTGGAACAGAAGGAGATCAAATAATAATAGACAAATCCACATATTGAAAATAAACAATTTATGTTTCCTTCCCCCAAATCTTCATCTTTACCAATAAGAAAAACAATTGAAAAAAATGCAAATTTTACCTAAAGGTCACCTTTGAAAATGGAAGCCCAAGACCTCCACAGGCGCCACAAAAAACAATGTAGTGTTTTTGACAAACAATCTTAGAGTTGTTGATTGATAAATTTGTGTGTATACACTTCTAATTAGACTTATTTATCCAACAAAATAAATCTAATTACAAAACTCAAATCATAATCTAATTAGTTTTAACAAAATGACCAGTTCTCCTTATGCTCCAGTACCATCAGTAACACCAACACCAACACCAGCTACAGCTCTATATGCCATTTGGGTAATCGGTGTAAGACCTGAAGACACTGGAATTCGATCGTTCAAGCTGATGAACTCACTGTTTCTTTTTGTTCTTCTCCAATTGGTCTTGCTGGTGCATAAATTGGACTCTCATGCCGTCACTGAATGATGTTGCCAACAAACTTGTGGGGGTTTATTATGTTTCAGGTTGGGTTGTGTTTGGGTAAAAATTTAGCCAACCCAAAACCAGCAGCTTGAGTTTCAGAGTAATTATCATTGGGTTTGATTAAGTTGGTTAATTAACCCTTTCCAATTCAATCGGGTTGGTTTGGGTTGATTTTTTAATTTACTTTTGTGCAGTCTAATTTTTAAGTCCAAATGAGTTTTTTTGTTGGCCATCACAACTAGGATTAAAACTTTTTGGTTTGGTCAGGCACTCGAGGGATAAAACAAGGATTAAGATTCCAATTAAATTTAAAAATAAAGAGTAAAAATATTAGTTTTTTTAAGGATAGGAATACATATAAAATTAAATATTCAATAATATTAATAACTATTATTTAAATTAAAAATATATATAAGATTTAGTTCGGTTTTGATTAATGAAGAGTAAATTTATAACTAAACTATAATTATTATTATTTTTTTTTTAAAAAGATAACAAAAGGAATCCAATTTTTAGATTGGTTTGGCCAGTTTAAACAACCCATGAACACCCAATGGTATGGGAACTTCTAATCCAATATGACAATTTTTATTAGTGTCATTATTTAATTGGTTGTGACTCATGCAGCTACTTGGTAGTGCCTACTTAGGAATTTTTCTTATTTTTGCTTAAAACGTCCACAACAATTTTTTTTATTTGATATTTTTTTCCTTATCTAATTTTCTTCTTTTAATTCTTTATTGTAGTTTTTTTTTTTTTTTGAGTTTCTCTGCAACTGTTAGACAAGAAAACAAAATTTCTTATCCTTTTTTTTATATCAGTTGAGGACTTGAGGTAAAACTTGTCTTCTTATATTATTTAAGATATTTCACCAAAAATCGATATAAAAAAAAAATGAAAATGAATGCCTCAAATAATATTTAACTCAAAAAAAAAAAATCATCTAATTAATGACCCATTTGAAAACTAAAACGAGCTCAAACTAAAAACTTTCACATACAAGATACAAATTTGCACACCTTCTCTGCATTATTCATCTTTCATTTCAATAATCCCTTTCCCTTCTTTATAATTTTTAAATATTCTAGCTATAAACCATTGAATCCCTTCCCCATCTTTATAATTTTCGAATATTCTAGCTATAAACCATGATTGAGGTCTAAATATGCTTGGCTTACTATAGTTTTAATAGGTTTATTACATATGTAGTTGCTCAAAGGGATGCTTGGCCAGAAAACAGGTGGAGCAACATAGAATCTGATGAGGTCAGTTTGCTATAACACTTTGATATGTGCTGAATCAAGAGCACGATTCAAACTTTAAAGATGATAATTTCGAAATAAATATTTAACATGATGTCAGAATCTCGAAACAGGCAAAAAGACTTGTGCATTATCTACGGTAACAAATGAGAGGTTTGTCGAGGAGGCATATGATTTGCAAGTGCATTAAATACCAGAGGGAAGATCAATGCAGCAGTTCTGAAACAGGAGCACCTGGTATGAGGTTAGAGTTAGTTTATGCTTAATTTTATCCCTTTATGTGCATACTAAAGAAAAAGGTAGATATTATATTTGTATATCTCACAAACTCTTATTATCATGCTCTGAGAATTTAGAGGCAGTTTTATGGTACATAGGTGCAGCCCGATTCTTCTAGCTTGTTTACAGAGGATTGATTAAGGGGAATAACAAGTCTAACATCACTTATTCGATCTAAGAAAGTTTCTTTTGTTTGTTGCTCTGAAATTCTTTGATATCAGCATCTACTTTTGCTTTCACAGCTGCATGGAACCCCAGATAAGGTTCATATCCAAAAAATGACTGAAGAACCTGAGAAAACCAATCGAAAATCTGGATTACTTTAATGTTGGAGTCTTGGAGAAACCCCTAATATATATTTATCATAAATAATTACCTCAAGCAACACAAAGAAGGGGGCCATCAAAAAAGCTTGAAGAAGGTTGTCCAAAAGAGCTGGAGCACGTTTCTGAGAGAAAAAGATTTCAATCAGATAGAAAGAACAGGAACAAAAAAAATATGCACGTACTAATAGGTGATGGAGTAAACCAGTCACCTCAAACACCCCATGCCCGATGAACTGTCCAGTCCAACAGATCAACTGAGCCACCAACACAACCTGAATGGTTTATATAATAAACAGGACAGTGAAATTCTGATCAGAAGGAAAGCTAGCTACCTCTACTGCGCTCATACCTTAGGATTCATGCATGTATAATAAACATCTCCTGACGGTGAACAATATAATATAATCATATAATGTAACTATGTTGGGACTCTGAGAAAGTATAATTTAACATGCATATTACAGGCGAACTTTGATGTTATAGTTCCAGTTACCAGTGAAGTGAAGGATAGTAGTGAAAAACTTGTAAAAATAGTACTAGAATGTGAAACTTGAGAAAACATGAACCAAACCGAAACATTTAGAAAATGTATGATGATCCAATGGATACTTCATCCTTATTTTCTTTTAAGCGACATGCTGTAATTTTAAAGTTGTCAGAAGAGAGAGCAGCACATTATCATTTGGGAATTAGAATAGCACCAAACAGGAAAGATGGGAAAAAGGAAAAGGAAAAGTTCAATGACTTCAAGGAGAACTTCTATAATTGAATTTGTGAATGGGGTTTGAGTAAATGAAGGAGATGTGCAGGGTAAAATTTCTTGTAATATACAAGTGTCTCCACAATAGTGCTAGCAAAAGAACAAAAAATTACTCATGGAGATCTATATCATACCAATGTCAGTTAAAGTTTGGGTCTGCACACAATGCAGCAACAAGTACAGCACATATAACAAGCACATAATGAGTTCAATCATTAATATCCATGCACAATGGTGAGAACCCATGTTTAAAAGAAAAAAAGGATCCACTGTTCATCTGATTATTGATTACATTCATGTAGGCACGGTGTTATCCAGTGAACACAACCCAGCAGAAAAGAAAAGCGAAATGCCACCAAAAAGCATCTGTGTAATATTAGAGGATGAAACATCTCTTTATACACTCATCATCAAAGCTATAATTCTTCAGTGTACTAGAGATTGGCTTGTAAACCATTATGAAAAAGGAAAAATTGCTACAAAAAATAAAACAAGCAAAGATTTATAAAAGCTGTCATAAAAAGGGAAAATACAAAAGAAAGAATGGTTCTAGTGGCGTTTGTGTGTGTGTGTCATTGAGAGAAACGGTATAATGCGGAGATGGCATTCCAAGTGACTAAATGAGAGCCATCACCTATCTTAATCTGATCAGTTGAAAGATTTTACAAAATAAACAAACAAGCATTTTCTACCGCTTATGATGCATCTCATACTTGTGGGCTGTTTTTATGATTTTACCTTGAAATTTGAATTTCTTTGCCAGAACTAATCAGACCCACACGATTTTCATTGTAACTCAAATTCTCCCATGACTTTTTTTATTCTAATTATTCCAAATGCTCCAAAACCCATGGTTTTCATTCAAAAGATAAATAATTCTTCATTGTCAGAACTTAGAACTTAGAACCATAAATCAAAAACATTTACCATGGTACAAACAATAAAGTTCAAATAACAAGGGAAAGAATAATCAAGCAAACTGATATAACTTCATCAATCAAACGGATATGACTTTGCCGTCAATATAAGTTGTTTATTGCACATTAACTGCTAGCATGCTATGGGTAGAACAAGTATGAAGGATAAGGGTGCATGAATTCTCAGACTTTAGGAGACAAATCCTATATTCATTACTGCTTTGTTTAAATTCTGAGAGAAAGAGGTAACTTGGAAAGAGGAAAAGGCAAAGTAGAACAAAAAAGGGACAACTTCAGCAGCATCTGCATAGATCATGTTGATTTAGGTTTTACTTAATTGATTGCCCAACAACTTTCTGTCGTTTTGACTTTCTTCTCAACCAATCTCAGCATTAATTGATAGAAAAGCAAACCATACCTTCCACGCCAGAGAAAAACCAAGCCTATTGGCAAGAATACTGGCCCCGACCCAACAGAGAAGACTGAGCAAAGCAGCCAAAGACCCAGCTTTTTGATCTAAACTGGCATAGAACAAGGCATAAGTCACAGCAAACAAAAACCCATAATTGAAGACCAGGCCATGATCGAATCCCAATTGAGGAGAGCTGAAAATAGGAGGCGTAAAGTAGAGAATAACAAGAGTGGTGAAGAAAATTGGCCACACAAACAACGTGTGTATCAAGATGTTAATTGGGTTGCTGTGGTAAGCACCATAAAAGGCAAAGTGCTTCTCAATATCAAAGAATCCGGTCCTCCCCATGAAACTTTCCTGGGAAAATTTGGTGGGATTGGGTGAGAAATTGATTTTCAGGGGGAAGTATCAGGCAAAGAACAAAAAAAGCGAAGTGGGTTTATGCAAAGAAGAAAAGACGGGGCTATGATTTGAGTTGTACTTGTACGGTTTCACACTTGGAAATTTTTACCTTTAAGCCAATGTTTTAAAAATTCGAACAGGCGACTCAAAAAGTCATCAATTCAATTAAGATAGCATCAATGATCAGTGAACTTATAAATATATCTCATTATATAATTTAAATAATATATATTGTAAATATAAATATTAAATAAATAATAATAAAAATAAATAAGTAAAATTATACTCAATATTTATTATAATAAAAAAAATCAAATCACAAATAATCAAATATAAATTTTAATAATTAATATGTAAACTGATTAATTTATTATGTATCACAATATTTATATTTAAATTTATGAATTAAAATAATAAAATAATATTAATATTGACTAATTCTTAATATAAATAATAATTTTTTTTATAAAAAATTTATTATTTATTCACCCTGACACATATTTTACCGATTTTTTTAATTTTTACGATTTATCAATTTTGGCCAATCAAGTTAAAAATAAGTTTTTAATTCAACTTAGTTAGATTTGTTATCCGATGACGGTCCAATCAATTCAACTAGTGTGATCGATTTGATTTTTAAAACATTGCTTCAAGCAAAATTTTCCTTGTCATTGACTTATTCATAAAATTTTTAATTAGACAACCCCAATATACACATATATAATCAAATATAAATTTTAATAATTAATATGTAAACTGATTAATTTATTATGTATCACAATATTTATATTTAAATTTATGAATTAAAATAATAAAAATAATATTAATATTGGCTAATTCTTAATATAAATAATAATTTTTTATTTAAATAAAAAATAATAAAATAAATAAATAAAATTATAACTCAATATTTATTATAATAAAAAAATCAAATCACAAATAATCAAATATAACTTTTAATAATTAATATGTAAACTGATTAATTTATTATGTATCACAATATTTATATTTAAATTTATGAATTAAAATAATAAAAATAATATTAATATTGACTAATTCTTAATATAAATAATAATTTTTTTTATAAAAAAAATTAAGATTATTCAACCTGACACATATTTTACCGATTTTTTTAATTTTTACGATTTATATTTTGGCCAATCAAGTTAAAATTAAGTTTTTAATTCAACTTAGTTAGATTTGTTATCCGATGACGGTCCAATCAATTCAACTAGTGTGATCGATTTGATTTTTAAAACATTGCTTCAAGCAAAATTTTCCTTGACTTATTCATAAAATTTTAAATTAGACAACACCAATATACATATATATATATATATATATGTATATATATATATATATAGAGAGAGAGAGAGAGAGAGAGAGAGAGAGAGAGAGAGAGAGATAGGAATCTGCACACTAAAATCCAAAACTGAGCAAAAAAGAAAAAAATTCCATAAAACTTTTATCTGCACACTAATCCACAAAGACAAAATAAAAAAGCAAACCCTGGGCACAATAGGGCAACCGGCCAGTTAGAATCAACCTCTGATATTATTTTAGAGTATTATTCTAAGATTAATTAATTTGTGACAAGCAACGCCTAATTACTTATAAAAAGTGTAAAATTCTTTATTCTCAATAGAATCAAAGAGTTCACACATTGACAGACTTTAACTACTCTCCAACAAAAGTCAAAATCAAAATTGAAATTACCTCTACCCATCAGTCCAAATGAAAAACTCTTTTAACATGTAATATCAACATAAAAGAACCACACACCAAATTCGTCTAAATGAAAAACTCTTTACCATGCAATATCAACACAACAGAACCACACAGTAAATTCGAAGGACAATATACCAACGGCATGCATTTGTTTCTTGTATCGCTAGTAACTATGAAAATAATTTTTTTTATGTTATCCACAACAAAATCTTCTTTCATATAAAATATGATTATGATTTTGGGTTTAAGAATGATGATGAGGAAGAAAGTAAAAGAATTATATTGAGAAGGAAGAGTGAGAGATTCCTTAAGGACGTTTTAGATGCCTCAAACTCTCATATGCTCGATCAAAAGCTAGAACCTTGGGGACAATCGGGTTTAAAGATATTATTTCATCATGACCTAATCTCCCTAATCTCCCTAATCTTATCTGTACTAATATTGCACCCCCTTAAGACATATAATTTTTGTTCCAATCAAGATTAAACATCTTACTCAGGCTTATTTATCTTATCTAGTAGCATGCATCAAACAAGAGATTAGACCGGATAAGAATATATTTTATTGATCTTTCTTCTCCAATTTGCGAAACACACCCTAAGAGGACAAAGATTATATAAGCCACAAATCTCTAGCCCCTTTCCTTTAGTTAAAAGTTTATAATTTTTTCAAATTCCTCTTTTGATCATTTTTTCCAAAATTAATCCATAAACTTATTCTTTCATTGTTGATTACTTCATTTACAATTTATAGCCAAATTCTTGGAAAATTTGAGAATTACACATATGTCATACCCTTCTCTCTCCCTCCACATTAAACATTTTACATTTTCAATCTCTTCTAATCTTTCTACTCTCTTAATCTCTTTTTCTCTCTCAATCTCACGTTTTTTGGTTATTTCTTTTTATTTAATTTGTTATTAACAATTACTCTTAAGGAATTTGTTAATATACAATAAAAATAATAATTAATATCTAAAACATTCTAAATAACAAGGAGATTAAAACTTTTTAAATGTATTACATTCATTAAAATTAGAATATTCTTTTTATTTGCACACATATAGAGTGTGTGATAAGTTAGTCATAAACATGGGTGTGGTATTGGCTAATTTTAAAAAGATAGTCCTATCACTTTTTTTTTTTTAAATTATGTAAAATACATTATAATTGTTGTATAAAATGAAAAGAGAAGATATGAATTATCTAAAAACAACAAAAAATAAGATTATATAATGGCCTATGCAGGTCTCGAACCTGCGACCTTCGCGTTATTAGCTGGCCTATGCAGGTCTCGAACCTGCGACCTTCGCGTTATTAGCACGACGCTCTAACCAACTGAGCTAATAGGCCAATTGATATTAAACGTGTAAATATTTTTTTGTTCTCCCCAAAGAGTATGGTTCCACTATATTGAAAGTTTGCTCAATAGAGGGGTGGTTTCTAATGGTTCCCTTATCCATGTCCTTTCGACATATCATAAAACCAAACTAGCAGAGTAATTAAAACTACCACTTTCTCTTATCATTGAAAACCATGACTGAAGCAACCATGAGCTTCACCATCGTCAATGCAAATATTCAGAGCTCCTGTCTACAGTCAAGAAAACTGGAAATGAACCCATGTTCAAGATCGGTGAGATGATTATTGTAATAGATTATTTCTGTCATTTCCACCATAATTTCCTTCATCAATTGACATACAAAATTTCAAGTTCTGAAAGTTGAGTAAATTTCCTGCTTTTGCAGCTTAAGCAGTGTCAAAGGTCAACACTTTTCAATGGAAGGCAGCAGGTAAGTAAAAGTAATTCACGAGTTCCTTAACTTGATTGTTAGTACTTGGAATATTGGCAGAAAGAAAGAAAGTTCCAAGTAGACAAACATAGAGATGGAAATTGGAATTCAAATATTTAATTTAGACACTCATTACCATGTTACAATTTTTTGTTTGAGGTTGGAGGCAGCAACAGCAGAAGAGCCTCTTTGTGTAAAGTGAATGGTCTTCCAGATTGGCCTTTAATGGCAGTTCTAGTTGAGCATATTGAAGGCCAAAGAGATATTATAACCCACAAATCTGTTTGGCATCTCAGTGATGATGCCATAAAGAATGTCTGTAAGTTTTTGACTATTCATTTCCTCCCTTCCCCCAACTTGCTGATTTTGACAAATTTTAGGATTTTGTATTGAAAGAGAATTTCAATGAGGGTATTCCTTTTCTTTTGCAGATTCTTTTTACATCATGTTCACTGTTTGGGGATGCTTATTTTTTGGTTCCATGAAGGTAATAACCATTTCAGTTCTCAATCATTTTTGGCATGTAATATGTTAATGAAATTTTGCAATAAATGAAAACTGACTTCAGTTTTATTTATATGATATAGGACCCATACTATGATTCAGAACAGTACAGAGGAGATGGAGGTGATGGTACTGGACATTGGATCTATGATAAGGTAATTTTAACAGACTTAAGTTTCTTCACTTTAAGGCACAAACAAGAGATTATTAAGTCCCATGATCATGCTCCCACGTCTCAAGTATGTGCTTGTGATATGTGGGTATTAGCATGCATGAGTTTCACATCGAATATATACTGAGTTATCAATTTTACTTATCCTTTTGGAATTAAAGACACGTGATTTTATCCAATTCTTGACACTTCTGCACTAAACTATTTGTCAAATAGCTAAGAACTTAGACTTGTCATCAATTTTATGTAACTTACCAACTTATACAGAAGGTTTGATTGTCGGGTCATCTACAGTTGAAAATAGTCTGCAATATGTATTGTTAGGTCATCTTTGTGCAAGTCTGATGTGGCTAATCTTTCAAGTAGTTAGATTAGACAGTGGGCTACCTTATCACAAGGACTGAAAACTGTGATTTGAATGTCCATTGCTTGTTTGGATATGCAGCAAGAGGATATAGAAGAATCTGCCAGGGCAGCATTGTGGCGCGAGGAGCTGATCGAGGAGATTGAACAGAAGGTTGGAGGGTTGAGAGAATTGGAAGAAGCAAGCAAGAAAGAGGAGGAGCTTGTCCAGTGATTCTTTTAAGATTTTGCTACCCATTTGAACCCTTGCAGACATTGTTGTATGTATCTATATTTCTATCTTTCATGCTACATACACACGCAAGTGACAAATTGTAAAACTAATAAAATATTAGTTTTCTACCACTTGAAATTCAACAGTAACTTATGGATATTTTTAAAATAAATAATATTTTTGGCATATGGCGTGACCGATATACAAGTACTTCTCACTTTTTTCCCAGTCTTTTTACTTGAATTTCTATAGCTTCTACTATATTATCTACGTTCTTCTTTCTTCTTACGTTTTGAATGTCTTAAAATTTTGCAGTGTAGAAATATGTTTGACATTTTGAATATCTTCCATCTTCCATCTTCCATCTTCCATCTTCCATCTTCCATTGGAAACAATTTCATGCCACCTAAACACAAACCTAGAGACTGAACAACAAAAGAATGCCTGCGTAGAAGTAATTGAAACTGTTGACACTATTTTTGTAATGGAAAAGAACAGAAACAATTTAAGTGTTTGGTCTAAAGCGCATTACAGAAATTACTTGTGCATCAGAGAGATTCCCACAGACAAATCACCATTCCCTAACAGGGTGCTGATGTCCCTGTCTAAAATGTCATCACTTGCACAGACTATAATAGGATTGGAGATCAAAGAACTCTCGAATCAACATTCAACCAAGAATAACTAAACTATAGATTAACAATTAGTAAAATGTATTTTCAAAAGAAAACCATGCTGATAGATAAGATTATTAACCATAATCTCACAGCAGAAAATCATAGGAACTCTACACCAATATATCTCCAATGTGAAACCAAGAACCAATAAGTACACACTGTTTTACAAATTGCATTCACGGGCTAATGCAATTTTTTCCACCTACAAAACTATGAAATACAAGCCAAAGTTCAAATTCAGCAAAGGAAATCTAAATTAGCATACCCAGATAAAACAAAAAAAAAAAACAAATAAACAAATAAACAGAAAACATAAAACGAAAACAACTCAGTGCAAGAGTCTTCAAAGGAGGGCTGATGTCCCTACCTTTTCTATCTTCAGTTGCAAGAGTCTTCTATATCTAAATCTGAGTACTAATTCTTTAGATAAGAATAAAATTCATCAAAATTGGGTACAGGCAAGAAAATCTTACAACAACACTAAAAGACAATTATATTTCTAAGAATGTAAAGTGGGCATGCAAAAAGACCAAACTTTTTTATGACATGGGAAGCAATTCAGTGCCTCAGATTAGATTTGTTTCATAGAAATTACTCTCAAAGTATATTTAACACCATCATAGGCACAAGTAAAATTCTGAATAAAAACTAATTAAGAAATTATGCAAGAGTACATAGGTATACAGATCTATAATCTTCTGGAAATTGGGGAAATTAGGCCATGAGGGTCGTCAAATATAAGCTCATATATAGAGAATAAAGAAGAAGGGAATACGCACAGGCACAGCAGTTATTGAATCTGAACCTACATAAGAAAAATGGGCACTTTGGGCCTGGGTTAGTCATATTACTCAGCCTAATTACTATTAAGAAAAATGGGCAAAACTCAAGCTATTTTTGATGCATTATAAATGGGCCTTCTTTGCACAGAATGGGCTAGTATCTCAAAGAAAAGGATAGTAAATCAAACTCAGACATCATCAAACACAACTGTCGAGTCTTCTTATGGATGTAAATAATATAAACTTCTGAAATGTATAAGAAGTGTGACCAATCGAAAACATTTGGCTATTTGAGTGATTGAACTAGACTTTATCTATTGTTAGCAAATTTGTGGCAATATGTAACTTTCGAAATTGATTTGCCATTTATTTGAAAACGCATTGGTAGTGATGGCACATAAACTAGGAAACTCAATTGTGAGATATTGAATTGTCTTGTAGTCTGTTTTGTTGATTAGAGATAGGTTGAAGAAAAGAATCTTATCTCAATTTAAAACCTTATATACCATCACAACTTTGGTATAAAACTACATAATTTTGAGAATAATAAAAAAGTTGTATATGACACAAGATAGCACTATATGGGGTTCTTTTCTTGTAGCCAAAGAAATGAAGAATTGTTTAAGATTAATGGTTAAGATGTTATATTTTTTTTTTATTTTGACATAAATGACATGTATTTGATCGAATCTGAAAGAAGGAGGAGGCAACACAAATTACCTGTCTTTGTGGAATAATAGTTGAGTTATACATGAATTTCCCTAAACCAAAAAATAAAAATGAAAAATAATCATAGAAATATCTTATTTGATTTAAGAGGCATCAAGTAATGGTAATAAAATGTTTTGGAATTAAAAAAAGAAAAAAGGAAAACTGATTTGTCTTTTCCTTGTTTAAGGTACAATTTTGTTGTGTTTGTGGCATGAAGGAAACCTTCAAAGAGAAGGAAATAAGAAAAGAATCTGACAAAGTGTACCGCTACGTGCAACCCATAAGTCTTTTCCTAATCAGTTGCTTTCATCACCTTCACCGTTATTCTAATTCAAGGTACTCTGTTTTCCCCTGTTTTCTGTGTTTTGACTGCAGCCAAATGTGACTCACTAGTACGCAGCTGTGGAAAAATTTGCCTACTTCACTCAAACACTTATTTTTCAGTGTTAAGAAAGTACAGCAGGGTCATCATTTTGCTCATTATGGAAGAAAATTCTTTAACCGTCATCGCCTGATAATCAAGAATCAAGAATACATATTTTATTTTTTTTAATCCAGATATCTTAAAAAAAAATGCTTTTTCCTTTTCAATTGACTATTGGTGAAAATAAAATATCACTATAAAATATTGTAAGGGAAGAGAAATAAAAGTATAGTTATAATTATTTATTGGGTTGGGACTTGTCTTTGCTTTTACAAGAAAAAGAACCATAATATTATAAGTTAATGAGGAATATTTTGCACATGTGATTGCAACTTTGGTAGCTAGACCACAGAGTTGGGTTTTCCTTTTGAGCATCTTTTCTTGAAGAACCAATTGAGAATTGATGAGAGGAGTGAGCTAGCCTGTGTTCTTTGTCCTTCCAATGCAAACATAACAGAATACACGTCATCTCTCGCGTCACCCACATGCTTGGGTTATTCTTTCAGTCTCTCCAACTTGTAAGTGTTTGTTCTCTGCTTCTCACTTCAATTTTCCTTCTATATTTTGGTGAGGGTTGTCGGTTGTGCTTGTAAGTTTGCTACCTTACAGATAATATGCAGTGAAAAGGTTATTTAGGATCTATTCTAACATAAATTACTTTTACTGCATTTGTAATACTCCAACAAGTAGTCAATTGATCCAAGGGTTGGACCAAGTTCCTTGGACTAGTTGGGCAACTTAACTGAGTTAAAAATAGTAAGAGAGTCAATTCAGCACTCACACTCATGTAGATTCAGAATATTGTAGTCTATAAGTTCTATGGAAAGAAAGTTAATGACTTTATGTGGGAGAGTTTGAGTGACGGTGAAGGTGCGATTGTGTTACATGGAGATTGACGTGTGTTGAATTTCACATAAACTATTTTTTAGATTAAACTAAAATATATCTTACATGCATTATTATATTAAATATAGAGATTATTCTAATATTGAGTACTCTTGACCAAATATTCCAAAAGATTTAAATAACAGAAATTGTGAAACTTCATGTCCTATTGAACTTATCTTATCTTAAGATAAAGTGAGCAAAGTATTTTTTTTTTCATGGTTCAATAGTCGAGTGATGTTCCAACCAGTTAAAAATATTTCGACTAATCTATTTCTCTGAAGATAAATCATTTAAGTGAAAATTTTAAAAATATATATATATATTTGAAAATTTTACTTCTATAACTTCCTAAAAATTCGAATTCCTAAAGTCAATATGAAAATTTCACTTATTCTTTGTTCAATCGACTCTTGCAGTGAAATCCGTTAATTCACTCGTTAAAGATGTGATGAATCTGAGTCTTATATATACGTGCACACTAATGCTATACCTTTCCTTAATGGATGGTCCGATGGATGTGACTGGATTGAAGACCTTTATAAAGCAATTTAGGTATAATTAGTCCTCATGCATGCATTAAGAAGTACCATTAAAAATTAAAATACTACTAGTAAGATATCTGTCAGTTGCTTCCATTGTCAAAATAAGTTGCTCCTTGGGCATTGTTTCCATAGGAAAAGGCATTTATGGTCGTTTTCAACATATTAAAAGCTTTCAAATGATGACCAGTCGCTTTTGTTTCAATTTTTACCTAGAAAAAAAAAGGCAATAACTCTGGTAATAGCTCTGGTAATTATAATAATAGTATTCAACTTTTTTTAATTAAACGATTAGACGACGTTGTAGTCATATTATGCATATCCCGACTAATTCACTGTCAACTTGACATAAGTAATTTAGTGTCTAATTAGTCTTTGAAAAGCTAAAGAAACTAAAATTGAGGTCATAGCAGTATGTGAAAAACAGAATTGTCATAATACAAAAAATTAGGTCAAATTGACAAGTAGCAAGAGCGGTTATAGTTGAAAACTTGAATCTGTATGATTTTTTTAGGCACCACCACACAGGGGAAACAGCCTCAAAACCACGTACGTGGTTACAAGAAATGTCCTCTAATTCTTCAGAGACAGAGAGCCGCTTGCACTTGGCGGTATCAGGTCCCCACACCTCAAATTAGTGTCACTTCCTTGTTGTGACGTCTACTAAGGAAGCAAACTTAAGCATCTATTTATACATTGCCTCTGCCCTTCCTCATTTCCTCACAACCTCTCTCACTCTGTTTTCTCTCTCAAAAAAAAAAAAAATGGCACTTTTGGGGCTTATCTTGGTGGGAATTCTCAGTATGGGATCAATTTCTCAAGGGTATGGTGATGGTAATTGGATTGATGCCCATGCCACCTTCTATGGAGGGGGTGATGCATCAGGAACAATGGGTATATATCTAATTAAACTTATTACTCCTACTACCATTCGTTTCTTACAGAACTTTTAACAAACTATTTGTAATCCATTTCTTGATATTACTTAATATGGTTCTGATTTTTTATCATCTTCTTGCAGGCGGTGCTTGTGGGTATGGAAACCTATACAGTCAGGGGTACGGGACTACCACAGCTGCTCTGAGCACAGCCTTGTTCAACAATGGTTTGAGCTGTGGAGCTTGTTTTGAGATTAGGTGTGTGAAGGACCAAAAATGGTGTCTACAAGGCTCAATTGTGGTCACTGCCACCAATTTCTGCCCACCAAATAATGCCCTCCCTAACAATGCAGGGGGTTGGTGTAACCCTCCACAGCACCATTTTGATCTCTCTCAGCCAGTCTTTCAACAAATAGCTCAATACAGAGCTGGGATTGTACCTGTGTCTTACAGAAGGTATATACATATACATACAATTTGGGTTTATTTTTGTTTTGTGGTACTTCAGTGTCTGTTTTTTGGACTTTGACTGTCAAAGTAAAGAAATTGGAAAAGAATAAAATGAAAAACCATTTTAGTCTTTTTATTAGTTAATTGTAACAATCTCTACTTAATGTTTTGAAGTGGGTTTTGATTATCTTTTATACGATGGTGTAGGGTCCCATGCAGAAAGAGGGCAGGCATCAGATTCACCATGAATGGCCATTCTTACTTCAACTTAGTACTAATAAGCAACGTTGGTGGTGTTGGTGATGTTCATGCTGTTTCAATAAAAGGTTCAAGAACAAATTGGCAAGCAATGTCAAGGAATTGGGGTCAGAATTGGCAAAGCAATGGTTACCTTAATGGACAAAGTCTATCTTTTAAAGTTACTACAAGTGATGGACACACTGTGGTGTCTAATAATGTTGCCCCTGCTGGATGGTCCTTTGGCCAAACATTTACTGGCCAACAATTCCCATAGGAAATAACAAAATCAATTTATATAGTCCTTGTCCTTCTTAGTTAAGACTTAGGTACCAAATGAGAAGGGCTTATTTTGAGAGGGCTCTAATCATTTGAATTGGGTTAATTGATTTTGAATTCTAAATTTCTAATCTGTTTCTGCTTTCTTCTGAAAAAAAGGCAGAGAAAATTGTATGGCAGTGGTGGGAGTTTAGTTGTTTACCACCCGTCACTTTTATATTTGTTTTGATTTTTTTTTAGTGTTGCCAAGGCGGCTTGCTCTTAGCTTTGTTTATGACTGTATTCTCCGTTAACTTAAATGTATTTAAGTATTTATTATTTTTCTTGAAATAAAATATGAATTGAAATCGTGAATGACATTAGGATGATTCGGGATGAGTATGTATTTTTTTACTTTTTTTCAGGTTGCATTTAATTAGGATAATCAATTGGTAAACAAACACAAATCATGCCATATTCTAGTCGATCAGATTAATCATTCTCATCAACTAATTTTTAGAGAAATTCAAGTTTAAATTCCCCACTCCTAAAAATAAAAAATAGACATTATTATCTTTTTTGTTGGTAATAAATTCGTTAAGCTTATGAGCTAGATGCTAGCTCTCTCTGTTCTCAGAAATTTACAACTTTTTTAGGTAAATGAGAGATTCAATCACAGATACATGGTATACAATGCCAAAAACATTTACCACAACTAGTATCTTCGGATCATATTTGTTGTGTTCACATGTATTTTGTTTGTGGGCTTCGTATTTGGAGCATTTCATATTCCAGTTGTTAAAAATTGGGCCAATACTACAACAAAAAGCCTCGTCTGTTGTGTTCATCGATGGGCTTTGTAAAATTCAGCTCAATCACAGGATCTTTCTTTAGCGAAGATGTATACTCAGCAAAGCCAATTGTCGGCCAGTTATTGGGTTATAAAATATTACGTGGATTGATTTCCAGCCTCCAGCTTTGAAAAATAAACTTCTTACGTGGCAGTAACCGGCCCCACAATATTTCTCCCCAACCAACAGCAAGAAAGAAAAATAGATATCTCTCTGGATATCAAAAAAAAAAACACCAAGATAGAAGGATAAGCCGCAAAGCTTTCCAATTGGCCACTCCTACAAGACCAACAAAATCAACGTATCTTAACCGTCCGATCCAAAACATCATGCAAATCAACCGTCCATCTCAACTAACGAACATGAACCACAAGAGCACCCTTTGAAATTAAATACAAAGCCATTCACAAAAATACCAAAATTTTCATCTTCCACAACTACTTCTTGTAGCCATCACCACCTCTTTCGTCAAGCCCATTTGGTCGGAAAATATGGCGACAGTCACAACACAAGCTTCCGCCGCCGTGTTCCGGCCATGCCAATTCAAGACAAGGTTCCTTACTGGGTCTTCTGGTAAATTAAACAGAGAATTAACTGTTAAACCAGTGGCATCTTCTTCATTTACCTCTTTCAAAGTTGAAGCCAAGAAAGGGGAATGGCTACCAGGCTTGGCCTCACCAGCCTACCTCAGTGGCAGGTACTCAAATTAATAGTTGATTAGACATTGAATCAAATTAAACCAAGTAGCTCAAATTTGTGTTCTTTTCATGTTTTTGTATTTAGTCTTCCTGGTGATAATGGGTTTGATCCTTTGGCACTTGCTGAGGACCCTGAAAACCTCAAGTGGTTTGTTCAAGCTGAGCTTGTCAATGGACGTTGGGCAATGCTGGGTGTTGCTGGAATGTTACTTCCAGAAGTTTTCACTAAGCTTGGAATCATCAATGTTCCTGAATGGTATGATGCTGGTAAACAACAGTACTTTGCATCATCATCAACCCTGTTTGTGATTGAATTCATTTTGTTCCATTACGTCGAGATCAGACGGTGGCAAGACATAAAGAACCCAGGAAGTGTTAACCAAGATCCCATCTTTAAGCAATACAGTTTACCCCCAAATGAGGTTGGATACCCTGGTGGCATCTTTAACCCTCTGAATTTTGCACCAACTGAGGAGGCCAAGGAGAAGGAGCTTGCCAATGGTAAATGCTTCATCATAATTCATATTCATGCCGGTTATGTTTGCTCAATAATCTATATACAATTCAGATAATTTAACATATATTGTGTGAATTGTATATGCAGGGAGATTGGCAATGCTGGCATTCTTGGGATTTGTGGTTCAACACAATGTGACTGGCAAAGGACCATTTGAGAACCTCTTGCAGCACCTCTCAGACCCATGGCATAACACCATTGTCCAAACACTAAGTGGTTAGAGAGTATTACATGTGACAAGAAGGAATTACTGGTGTACAGAGGAACTGAGATGGGTTCATGTCATTATTCAGATTTAAATTAACTACTTGAACAATTAGAATTTTGTATTCCCACCAAGAAGTTTGTGATAACCACAACCACTGGAACTCCTGAATTGAAAATTTACTTTTATTTATTTATTTTCTACAAAAATTTAAATTTACAGCTCGGATGACTGAGAATTGAAGAACAACACTCACCCGTTATAATTTTGTAATGAAAACCAAAAGATTCAGTCTGCAAGTATAACTATGATCTTATATTTTTCCTTCTATGCATACCCTTAAGATGTATGGCAGCCAAAACTAAACCAAACGAGCTCCAGTCCATCTCGGAGATGAGAACTTCATCTGGTATATGTGTGAAAAAACCTCATTTACAATAGTTGGCCCCATAAATGGATTCTCTCAGTTAACAGTCTTCTTATTTGAGGAAAACTAGTATGTCACATGAAAGTCTGTCCGATTACTGCAAGAAACAAAGAAAAGCTAATCAAATTGCATGGGAACTGGCACAGGAAATTGGAAAAATGGAGAATTATCAAAATAAATTTATCACAAACCGCCATGAATAGATGACAAACGATTACTGCTAAAAGATCTTTCACAATACAAAAAGATAAGCCACTCAGTAGGGTATTTGTATCAAAAATAAGATCCGAGTTTGTGGCTTACTGACTTACTCTTCATTGAACAAAAATTGCTGAGATATATATCAATTCCTTTGGAGTGACGAAATATTTTTTATCTTCTTTTTTCCACTTTTTGGAGCAGTTTAGTAATTCATAATTGTTATCACTTCCAACAGGTAATCTATAATGACCTGAGACTGATCAAAACAACAAAATGCCAACTCACCCGATGGTAGCCATTCTCTGTGTACATGGCAATACCACAAGGCAAAGATGTAGAACTCCAAGATTGATGCCCATTTTCAAACAGAGATTTAGGCAGATCGTAGCTGCTATTAGCATCATAATCTATGGGATTTGCTTTGAAGTTCATCTCCATTTGAGGTTTCAATTTCTCATCGTTTGGCAAGGTTGGATTGCTAAATGGAGGATATGCAAACTGCTCACCGAGTTGTAGACTTAAGCAAGAACATCCACTCAGTTCATTCAAGGTATTACCCCCTTGCCCCATATTAGTAACTTGGCCAGAGTTGCCAACATCTAGTTGTTTGCCACTACCAAAGTAATCAGAATAGCCTGGCAGCGAGATATCAGTGGAGCACTCTGGATCTCTATTGGGAGTGTTACTGCATTGGCACAATCGATATCACATGAAAAAGTTTAAATTGTTTTCAGGTCATGCAGTAAAGTAGCACACATTTCTATGGCATCAGCTAAGAAAGTTGCATGATGGCAGTGAGCTAACCTATATGGCAGGAATTTTGGCTCATTGGATAGCATCAGGTGTTGGCTATCGTTATTTAAAAGCCAGGATAGGGGTTGAGCTTCTTGCAGACCACCCATCATCAAAGGTAAATGCATCCCTTCCTGTAACTGTGAAGCAACAAAAACCATTCAACTTATTCCAAAAACCTGAGTGTCTGACAGTCTGAGATAGAGTTCAGCACCAGCAAAAGCATTTTTTACCTGGTTCGAGCAATCGAGTGAAAGTATTTGGTGCTTTCCCAAACTTTCCTGTCAAAGGTAGTGCAAAGTGTCTATGAGATACCAACTCGATAATCAATTACTTGCATTGGATCCTCTACTTTTATGTAGGCACACTAATATCCACCTAATGATCTAAACAAATACTTTTTGAACTCAGGATGGCATCATACTCGCTACTCATGTTTGAATATGAAAAACAGAACCAATCCTAAGTAAATATATCATTACTTTATTTCTTTCTGAAGGAACTGACTTCAATTCTTCACATGCCCAGTCAACATGCCATACCTTATGTAGACACACTCGATCAATTGATTTTCTTAGAGAGTCTTCCATCTGCCTAAGATGATCTACATTATCAATCTTCTCAGGATTAATCCAATGGCTGAAAAGAAGGAAAGATAGCTCAAGATCAATGCAGGATGGCACTTAAAATGCATATTTCTTAGCAGTACCTGATTGAGTATTGTGTTATGTGTGTGTCATGTCCATGCTGCAGCAGGTTTAGAGGGAAAATCAAAGAGGCTTAAATAAAGATGCAGATATCAAAAGCCATCAGGGCAATTCACATAAATAGGCAGCCACTTGTTATCTAATTGTTATGGGATTATTGACGAACAGCAAAAATCTGGTTATATGATACTATGCCTACCTTGTCTAATAGTTTACTTGGTATTGACAACTCTACTAGAGTCCCCATTGCGTCAGAAATGAGGAACAATAACAACATTCTAGAGATGATATATATATTTGTGTGTGTGAGAGAGAGAGACGTGCTCTGAGTGGTATTCTTCATCCATTTCTTATCAATTCCATTACATAGTAGATTGCCATATGTATATAACCCAGTTCTACCCACTGAAAGATCAATTCATGGTATTCTGAGTCAGATGTCAACTGATATATGCCTAAAACTAAAATTAGACTCGTAAAGCTTTCTATTTTAGATAGCAAAGCACAACAGCCCCTCTTTCCTCTGAAAGAAATCAACATGCATAGAAAGTAAAAAACTGAACATGAAATCAGCAAGTCAATTGATAATGACTACAAATAGTTTGAAATTCCACACTACATGCATTCAAATCACAAAGCCATTGAACTTGAAAATCCAATAAATTAGACAAGATACAGCTAAATTATATAGATACATCAATGCTGTAATTCCAGAACAATAAGAACACGAGACTGCACAAATAAACTAAATTAATTAATCAATTGACAGTTTCTACATATACTACAATATTATGGTTTCTATCTATGAAGTAGGAAAGAAAAAGGTTCAACCCTATACAAATTGGGATTCCCCTTTGAGATTCTAAAACTGGAGAATAGAAGAGAAAAAGGTTATTCGAAACATTTTTTTAGAATACACGCAAAGGCACTCAACATAGATGGAAAGCTATTGGAGAAATTGTATAATATATTCTAACATTTGCAAAGACGAAAGAGAAAACATCTCATTTCTTTAACCCCAGTTTACAGGAGGAATATTCCTGCCCCACTAATTGAATCCGAAAAACATTCCCTCTGTCTGCAGGCACTACAAAACGCATACACAGATGACCTAAAATATAATTATATTATGGTTTTCATGTTTGTAAATCTGGAAAGTGCTTGTCTATATGCTTTACATGTTTCGATATCTGGGAATTGTCAAATGCATATCATATTCATCTGCAATATGTATCTCATTAGTATGTGTTGAGGCTTGCAGTATCTCTGCTTCCTAGTGCAACAGAGGGCAGCATTGATAGCAACAGAAAATGTAAAGATTAATACACCATTGGACCATAAATAATAAAAACTTGACAATTTGTATGGAGCCTCCAAATTTAAATTGTCTTTTTGCAAAGAGAGGGGACGAACAAAATAGCACTGCTACCTTGTATTGCACATCAGACTAACATGACAATATGATTCACAAGCAAAAAAGAAAAGCAATACTGTCAACCAAAAGTTCTAAACGTGCACCTCAGTCTCTTGTGTACTTCTGTAAGTTGAGTTTGTAGTATCCTTACTTGATGACTCAATTCCTGCAAAGCAGAAATATCCCACAGAAAATTTTAGTTCGGCAACTACTAACTTTAAGAATCTCTGAAACCATAAGGAGTAACGATAACAGTCATAAAAGTTGTACCTCTACAGTTTGGGTGCTGCAAGAAAAGGGGCAATATTCAGTAGTGTATGAAGTCACTGATGAAACATAAATTCACAAATTTGGTTATAATAACCACAATACCTTAACCCCAAGAAATCTTGTATCTTCACATCATGGTCCAACTTCTTAAAGGTTTTCTTCAGTGCCTATATTGTTAAAAAGAACAAAAAAAATTATGCTTAACCAGAAGCTGAGGGATGATCTTCAATGTTTACTTGAAAATCAGCATGGATAGTAATGTCATGTTTGAAGAGTGCAAAGCATTCTTACTTCAAGGCTCTCCAGTTTCCTGTTCCATTCATATGAAAAATCACTTAGAATCATTCATTCATTTAAATTAGCAAATGAGAAGTACTGCATTTTTTCACGAAAACATTTGACAAACCTTTTTGCCCTTTCTTGTGGACTTAGGTGAGTGAACTTTGCAATAACATCTTCAACATTGCTGATAAAGCCAACAAAATTGACATATCAATAAATAAAAAGGAATTTGTTAACTCTGGTCTGCATTCAATTTGTATATTATGTAACCACTTCTAGAAATATAGAAGACTAAAGTAACTCTATTTCTTCCATATCCCAGACTCCAATACACCGGTGTGATAGCTCTCACGGCTAGATAGAAAACATTTACAAACATGATAATTTGTAGACATAAGTGCTTAAAAACTAAGATTTTAGTAACAACCTAGCTTGTTCAACACATCCAATATATTAATAGTTGATTGTCACATTAGAATAAGCTATATAGACTATCTTGCTTATCCAATACAAAATGTCATACTTAAGAATTCAGACAAATAGGATCTTTTATTTAACCGCATAAATTAAATATAATGGATGGAGGTCCTTGACATAAGCCTAACCAAAGTCTTAAAAAAAATGAAGTAAAAGAGGAGGAGGAGGAAGAATTTTTCACGGTGATTTAACAAGTGAAACTCTACAAACCATTAATCTCAATGTGGATCACATTTTCTCAATCAGGCCTAAGAACTCACTACAGTTGTCAACATAACAACAAGGTATGCAATTGATTACTCTTTTTACCGTGCTCTTTTTACCTAAACATTTAATGATTTAATCACTGTTTCACTTAATATTTAGAATATGAAACTGAGAACTAAGTAAAATCCTCATGCATATAGAGAGGGTTTACGTGCACATGTTGCCTCATCATCTTTGTAAAATTATATTTCAAAATTTATGAAAAAATCATTTAGAGGGCTTAACACATTAAAGATAAATGACTAGTAACGAATACTACGAGAAAATCAAACAGTAATATACTTCTCCTAGTTATTACTTATTACTAGGATATTACACGTATTAGAGGTCCACTCTACTGCCAGTAAGAGGCACCAAAATAATTGGACATAGGTTTTATGTTATGCTTAACCCACCAAGCATCATTATCTTGTAGAAGGACATACAAAAATCATGAAGTATATATGGTAGCAAGCTCTGCCTGTTTAAACAACCAAAAGAAACTTCATGGTTAATGAGAAATGTACTGACTTGTTACTTACAGTACCTGCTCTCTCCTTGTAGCAATGTAGGCCTTCCGGTTGGAGAAAACATAATAAGGATAATATCTATATCGCATAGTATCGATAGTTCTTTAGCTTTCTTCAATATTCCACTTCTCCGTTTTGAATAAGTCACTTGCCGGTTGCTTGTGCTCTCCAATCTCTTTATCTTTAGTTTAACCCTTCCCATCCTGTAAATCAACTATCAAAACTCTTATGCATCCTGCAGACCTATTTACTGGCCCAATTTCCCAATATCCAAGAACAAGGAGTTAATGATGAAAAACATCAATTTAATCAAAATTACATTAATCTTCTCACAGAACCATATCAACTCACTTTAATTATGCAATTTGACGCTTCCCAAATTGAAGCTTTCATTTCATATCAGGCCCACGACTAGATAACCATTATGATAAAACCAAAACCTCTATCTCTAGTTCTCGAAAGAGGGAATATTGATTAGAACCGCCAATACTTAAAGCCTGGGACATAAAAAAAAAAAGTCCAACTTGATTGAGACCCATAATTGAAGTTCCTCTATTACTACAAACAACAGAAAATCCTTTGAATACGTATAAATTGAACCTTGAAAAATGCCAGAATAAAATAACCCACGAGATTTAACAAACCAAAAATAAGGAAACAAAGAAAGGACAATTGAAAGCTACCCACTTGAAGAAGATGAACCCCTTTATACAAAATCTCCTACTGTAACTATGTATTATCAAATCAAACTTTTGAAACAACCAAAGGAAAAAGGTGCAGCGAAGGAGAAGATCAGCAAGAGACAGAAAATACAATGTTGAAAATTTTGAAAACAGAAGAAGAAAGTTAAAGGAACAGAGCAATTCAGCTAGAACCAAACGAATTTAAACGCAAAATGAGGGGGCGGGGGAAGGAAGGAGAGACGAGCGCAAGGGAGACTTACATACAAAAGAGAAAGATGGAAGGAGAGAAATGGGTATCAGCTAACAAACTTGCACGACGGGTCAAGCTGTGATTTCGGTTGTTAAAATTTGGGGAACCAGGTAACGACAATTTGTGTTTAGGAAGAGACGGTGTTTGTAATGGACGGTGAGATCATGAGTGATTCAGCACATAAAATGTGATTACTGCAATCCAACGTTAAGGAGTATATATTAACAACGTACTCAAAAGTTAAATGAATAGTTTGACCTTTTATTTTTTATATAAATCATTTTTTCATTCTCTATTTTCACTTTAAAATAAGTTCGGATGCAATAAATTATAATCAATATTGTGTTTTAAATCAAACCAGTGATCTCCTCGAAAAATTTATTAAGTCTCGGATTACTGGTTCAATTAAAATCAAACCACTATATTAGGTCACGTCATAAATATATTTAATTTAATAGTTATAGTTATAATATTATACTAATATAACCATGCTTATAATTATTATATATCTTATATGTTTTTTAATTTCTTTTTCAACCAGTATTCCATCATTTCTCAATCAACAATAAAGAGTTTATCAAAAAATAAAAAATAAACAAGCTCACTATTATATATAATATCATTTATCTTACTTTAATTTTTTTAGACATAAATAAATATTAGTAATACCTATTAAACTATTAAAAACTCAATTCAATTTTAATTGTTTAAATTTAAGGGGAAAAAATTGTTCATCCACTAAAATCAATCTCGTGCTTATGGTTTTCACTAGTTTTATAAGGTCTAGCAACCAAAATAGTTCCATGGTCTAAACAACTCAAACCTACCATTCGAATAATGGTTTAACTAGTTTGATAGATCGATCGATCTGGTCTGATTTTCAAAACATTGTTTTCAGCACTTGATCGCCATTTTTGATAGGTCCTAACAAAGGTGATCGACGTCTCCAATGATTCTCAACAAGAGTGGCTGCCGTCTCCGGTGATTTATTACGATGGTGGTGGTCTTCTCTAGCTATTCCAAGGTTAGTAGTGTTAGTTGTCTCTAGTAGTCCCTTATGGTGGTAGTCATTGTCTTTGGTAGCCCCGTGTGGTGGTTAATGCTTCTCTTTGGCACTCTTTTGGGCGGCCATGTTATTGTCATTTGGCAATTAAGTTGTCTCTCTGACATCAATGGTAATCTCTAGCAATGGACCAATGAAGGTAATCGTCATGTCTAACAATAGTAATTTTTAATGATTTCATTGCTTTCGACTGATATTTTGGTTTGATGAAGTCGGACGACAGATGATGCCAGGTGAAAGAAGTGACAGACAATCTAGTATAATGTGTTGTCACAATAGGTGGTTGCCAACAATAGATATAAATGGCTCATTTACAATAAAAATTAATTAGATTTGTGATTTTTATTATCTATGGACAATATGAGACTTTATAGTTATTTCTCACTTCTTTCAAATTAAATTAAAAATTTTAATTCTAATTTCTCACATTCACATTCACATTCACATTCACATTCACATTCACGTGGATGCTTATATTTTGTTAATCCAATAAAAAGAATCAAATAAGTCAAGGAGATTACGGTTAATAGCTGTGTCTCACAACAGTGCCTAAGTTCGAGTGTAAAGCAAAAACAAACAAAAAAAGTCAAACAAATAGGAGAACTAAGAATTTTCACATTGGTACCTTTAGGAAAGTGACAAAAGATATGAGGCCCCGGAAAGAGCCAAGATAAGAAGCCGCCAGTCATCACCGCTGAAGGATCGAACCCCTTCTGCGGCGACGCTTCTCTTAAAGTATGAGGCAGCAATGCTGGGAAAAAGCCGAAAAGATCAAAGGGAGGGACCCAGAAAGGTGGCGGAGGGATCCCCTTGGCAACATTGTGTTTGGGAAGCTCGTAGGTTGCCCTGGTTGCCTCTGTCATGATTATGATCATATTGTGCCTTACTCCAGTCTCCAAGGTACTTCCTTTTTCTTTTGCCTATATGATTGTATGTTTGTGGGTACCGTTTGTATGGCTTGTAGCATGTTTCCCCTGCAGTGAGTTCAATTTTGTTTCGCTGTTATGGGTCTGCTTAGCTTCCATGGATTCATTACATGTTTATGTCGTCCAAGAATTGGGTTGTGCATGCTAGTAATTTGGGCAATATTTGATTACGTTGTCATGTTGTTAATTGGAGTTTCGAAAAATGCTTCATTTCAATTTAGCAGACGTAGAGCTATATACTGAAAGGAGAAAAGAAAAATGTGCTGGACACCAAGTTTGTGAATCAATAAATTGTTTATTGAATGGAAAATTATTCATTATCTTACATGAAAGATAGTAACCAATTTTGTGCTAGAAATGTAATGTTTCTCTTCTTTCCTATACTATACAAGTTATAAGGAGAATCTTTTCATAGTCCCCTGCCATTATGGGGTAAAAGAAGAGGGTACCTTGTCATGGAGGTTGTGCTCTCGTTTCATTTGATAACTGTTATTATTAAATTTGCTAGTGCCAAATAGGTTTTTCCTTATTTCAATGGGTTGTTAGAGTTCCTCTAACATTGAAGGTTATTTAAGCATAACTTTATGAATAGTTATCAATTTGAGTCATTGTTTAGTTTTCTCTTTACAATATGTTTTACGAAGATGCTTATTGTCGAAGAGATAATGAGAGAGAATCGCTTACGTTGGTTTAGACATATCTAATGTCGGCTAATAAACACCGTAGTTAGGAAAAATGACTTGTTGCAGGTGGAAGGTGTTAGACATGGTAGAAGGAGACCGAAACTTACATAGGGAGCAGTCATTGAGAAGGATATGACTATTGTAGGCGTTACCAAAAATGATTCCTTGGATCGAGACGAATAGAAGAAAATTATTCATATAATCGACCCCAACTAGTTTGAGATTTAGAGCTTAGTTGAGTTGAGCTTATTATCTATAGTTAGGTCAACATCACGGTGTTGGTTCTTGAATTTTGGGATAAGCAGACATCTGTTTCTTTACAAGGACTATCTGGTTGTCATTTTTTTTAGCAAGAAGCTTGTTTAAGAATAGGGACAGTATTTCCTAGCTAATACTTGACATTGACACGAGGATTCATCAAAATTCAAAAGGAGTAACAACTAACAATCATATTGGGTTGGTGGTAATTGAATACCTGGTGACAGTAGTCAATATTTATTGATTTTGCCAGCTTTCAATTGGGGCTTTGGATCATATTCGTAAAGCCCGTTTGGGTATGCATCCCGAGATGGGTGGGCCACATTATGGTCCGTTTGGGTCGCCATGGCTTTCGTCTTATGCGTCCCAGGATGCAGTCCCGTCTCTTTTTCATTCTTTTATGCCCTTTACCATCAAATTTTATTCATTTTTATTCCTCCAAATGTATCAACTTAAACGAACAAAATATACTTCGATTAAGGAATGTCTTTTTTGGTAATTTACACACAAATTTGCTTCTTAGACCATGGTTGCTTTGGACAACCCAAACATAACATAAAAATGCGGTGAGGCATAGACCATGGTCATTCCCTCGCCTCCAATCCAAACAAACCCCTAATATCCTATAATAGTACGGTTTTTTCGATAATTTCATGCCAAACATACATTTTCCTCATTTCTTAACAATTCCTTGAGTATAAAGTATAAACTTTTTTTAGATGTTGAACAATGAACCCCTTAGGTATGTCTTGTCTTTTTGTATCCAATGCATGTTTGCTCAACTGTAGCAAGGCTGAGGGAGGAGGGCCAGGTGGAGCTCGGGGTCCCATAAACTCCAAAATTTCTCCTACTACCCTATATGTGATAATTAAAAGTGGCACTTCCAAAGAATTATTTTGGGTTGTATGCTTGAGAGGAGAAGTTAAATTGTTGAGAAAAAAAGGAATATAATGTCAAATTTGGAAGAAAAAAGAAGGTTATATTTTATAATTTAATTTCTATTATTTTTACGTTTCTTTTCATGATTGTATGTTGATTGTGGTAAAAGGATGTCACCTTTTGGATTAAGAGTAATTACTGGTTAAAAAGATCTCATCCTTTTTTTTATTTTCTTTTTTCTAGTAGGTGTTCTGCCATCTTTTATTTGTATATTCAGGCTTAAGTCTAAAACACAAAACTAGATAATCAATCTCAATCTTTGTAGCTGAGACTTTGTATGTAGGAGGAGACTTATGAGTTATGAATCCATTAATCCAATTGGATAGATATTTATTTTATATCCAAATTATGTTGAGAAACATATAGTTACACCTTTGAGTAGGGTGGAATTCGAGCCGTATTATTCGAATTCGAATTGAATTTTGTTTAAAATTCAAATTCTATTCGATATTCAAAAATTAATTCGATATAGTATTTGAATCCAAATTCGAATTATTCGAAGATTTTTTTTTATTAAATAAGTTTAATCAAAAACTATTTTTTATTTACCAAAATACCCTAATTTTTTTTAATTTAAGTTAAAAATTTTATTCGAATTCGAGTCGGAATATTCAAAATTATATCCGAATTCGAACTCAAATTTTAGTTTATGTTTGAATTACTATTCGAATTCGAGTATAGGAATTCAAATCTAAATTTGAATAGTACACTATTTGAAGCTATTCGGTTCGAATTCTAGCCCTACCTTTGAGCCTTTAACACCTAACAAGTCTGGAAAAAAAAAATGCTTTGTAATACTTATTAGTTGTACAAAATACAATTACTAAGAACATTCTTTGTCAGAGCTTATCATTCATAATGCAGTACTGCTTAAATGTTAATATTCACATTCACAACTAACAAAAGTCAATGGAAAAGGAACACTAGCTAAATAAGAATTACTTGAATTAGTGCTTCATATTATAATTGCGCACTCTTTTTTGTTATCTCATTTAAGCAATTAAGGTTTTGAAATCTTCAAAAGCCTATAGGCATTGGCAAAGAGGAACCTCTCACACCGTGGATAGCGCATCGTTGAGACTACTTTTCAAATATTAAAAATGCTTAATTATAAAATTAGAAATTTTATTTTGTACTTTCATCTCCCATATCAATATTTAGCTCTTCACCTGACTTGTATTCTATAGCGGTAGTCATTTTTTATTTCAATTTCACATTCCCATAATTCTCATATGTACTCCTTTTGTTACTTTTCAAGATGGTTCATTTGGTCCATGCTGCACTCTTCATTGTTTACTATTTGCATTAGATACTAGTCCTAAGTGTGTGACTACTCTACCTATCACAGGGTAAATATGATTCTTGATTTCAATGTTTACGTGTTGCAGGGAGGAAAAAGCACATTAGAAAACTGTCAGGTTTTACAGGTCAGCCGCTTTTCTTTCATTTTTTGTAACTTCTTTTTGGTGCAGGTCAATTAGCGTCACTTTTGTCGAATTTATTTATCTCTTACTTCAGTATTGTTTTTCTGCTTTCTAGCATTCTCAGCACTAATCTAGTTTTAAATCTTTGTGCTGCTTGTCCTCCCATTGCATCCAACTATACCAATGTAGTTGACAAACTCAAAGTTTTACTTGCTACTGATCTCTGTACTTCTTTTAAACCTTAACAAAATTTCCTTTTCTATCAATTATTTTTACTTGATGCTAGAGTGAGTCTTGAACACACATAGTTGGATTCCATTCAATATATTTTCTTAAAAAAAATCAAAATTTAAAATAAGTGATTGTGTTTGGTGTTACCTATTTTTAGAAGATGACTGTTTAGTTGTTTATTTAAGGGCAAATTTGACATTTTATACACAAGAGTAGTTGAAGGGGATGGACACCAAAAAGCCCTTCTTGCTTTTAGTATAAATTAGCTGGTTATGTTCGTTATGCATTTATAGCCTAATTAGTTTATCGATTCTTATGTTGTTAATCAATGATGTAATTTTAAACATTAATGTTTAATATCTTTGTTCTTTGGCCTTTTTTATCCCTTCTCATATTGGATCTGTAATCTCCTTTCCGCATTGTTTGATTGTGCTGGATATTATATTATACCTCATTTGGCCTCATAACTTTGGTGGTGTTTCACCAAAAAACAAGAAGATCTATTTGAGGCTTATGAATTTACTGAATCCCCATTTGTTTTTATCTTGCAAATTATGACTACTGATCACTTGACCATCTGATTTCTGATTCATCTAGTCCTAATTATTCTGTCAGACATGATAAATTTTCACCCCCATGATTATAAATTTGCTATATTAACTTGCCTCAAGTTTGTCTTTGGTTCATTATGTCTTATCATGTCTGTGGCATTGTTCGATGCTTGGTTTTGAAGATTATTTCCAAAATGACATTTTCAAACTGCAATTCTAAAATTGAAAAAATAAGCGGTGAAGTTAAGGTCAGGGAGGGACTGGGGACACCCAGTGAATCTCTTGAAATTTCCTGGCCAGAAAATATGCTTTGAAAAGCAAGTGGTGGTCTCGCTGTCAATACTACTAGAGAGTTTATACTTCTCAACGCCTTTAAAGGTAAGGAAAGTTCCAGAAGAAATTCTTCCAAGACCATAAAGCCATGATGTGAACTCAACTATATATAAACTGTCAAGAATCATTAAGTAAATTTACAATGTATCTTTCTGTTCTATATATAGCCTTCCTTAATTGTCTTATATTACATGTATACCTAAAGAATTGTCAAGAAAAGAGGAAAATAAAAATTTCTTTAATTTTTAGTTGCAATGAATACGAAAACCTTTTGCTATAGCAATTAAAACTCAAAAGTGGCAAGGCTAGACAGACGGTGACTACCATATAGTTGAAAATGGAAGTTTTTATCGTTACTTTTATTCAACCCCACCAGTTAGATTATTAGATTATCCAAACCATCTTTGTTTCCCTTGTCTCGACCCTCAATTATTAAACCGTCTCACTTGCACTCAGCCTTCCTAGGTGATTACATTATTGTTACTAGTTATAGGATTCTGCCATCGTCTGATTTCATCTTGTGATCAGATTTCTCATTTAACCTTTCACTTTATTAACTGTTCATCCTGGAGTTCAATTTGAGGGCACGTGTGATTTGGATTCAGTAAACATATATAATAACTCTTCTTTTTTTTCCCAGTTAGATGATATGCATTATAATCATCTCATAAAAACTGTCTTTGTCCCATATGCTGCAGGCTACAGTTAACCGCTTGAAGGGAAATAGAACAGAGATATCTAGAGCTGATCTGATTCAAAAGAGTTCTTATTGTAAATTTGTAGGGTGAAAGGTATTCTTGAGTCTCACAAAACCTTTTCTAGTCCATCTTTGCTATAATTACTTTTGATCATTGAATAAAATGTAGGTCAGTGATATGGATCTTCTTGAACTATCTGCCTGTGGCAATGTCCAACAGGGGCAGGATTCTGGGGGTTGTAGAATCCATTGATCAATTATGGCTTTATTAACTTCTTACTTGTAGTTGATTTGGAGATGGAGAAAGAAAGCAGATGTTGGTAGGTGTTCAACCTCATGAGATTTAGGCTGGAACTGCACAATATTTGCCCCCCTTCCCTTCCAAACCTTTGTAGTGGGAGAAATTATTATCTAGGTGCCTCCCACTAACTTGGACTCTCCAGCACCTACCTAATACTAGGGGAGAATGATAAAAAATTAGCTTGGTCTCCTTGTTTTTTTGCTCATTTTATTTTCTGTGGGGTTCTTGTTTTTGTGAAAAGTGTAACTTCACGTCCACTCCTTCTTCTTCAAGAATCAAGTTGCCTAGCCTTTTTCTTTCTTTTTGAAGCTTAAGTGATAACACATGACTTTCGTCATCCTTAGTTATATGCAACGTATGAGTTTGCAACTAGTATTTGACATGCTGCTTTTGTATTAATCATTTAAGTCAGTCTTTTAGAACTTGATATTTTTAATATTTACTTAACTACACAGCCCTGTTGTTTTAGACATTTTCGTATGCCTGTTTAATTGAAGCTTATCTTTCAATAGTATTTCAAGTAGTTACCAAAATGGCAGGTTGAAAAACCATATTACTTTCAAATTTACAGGTATTTGTGTGGCAAAATTAGTTAGTTTAGATCATGTGGCTCTCCCAATCTTTTAAAAGAAGTTGGAGAGAGAAAGGGAGAGAGATAGCAGGGCTTCTAAGTTCCACTTGTATGATTGATGAGCTGCAAAAGATTACTGGCCCTTTAGAAAGTAGAATATGTGAGCTGCCAAAAGTTAGCACATAGGTGATAAGAACCTTAAAAGAGAATGTGCTTTCTATCTGCTAATTGTAGTTGAAACATAACCAAAAAAGCACTATATTGAAGTGACATTAAGTGATGTCAACCTGTTGTTTGTTCATTTTTCAAAGAGATTGCTGTTCAAATTATTAGTACAAAAAAAGAAAAAAAAAAGTGTTATGAGAGCACTTACTAGTTTTTTTTAAAGTGATATTGTTAGTGGAAGGTTGACCTGTTGATTCTATCATTCTAATGTTACTTTTCTTTAAAAACAAGTATCAAGAGAATTCCTAAAGATGCTCCTGGTTAAAACTTAAGACCCTATAATATGTAGTATACTGCAGCTAATGGGAAACTGAAGTCATCACTTGAAGAAGAAAACAAAAAAGAAAAAGAAAGAAAGAAAAACTGAAGTCATGTTGGCTGACAACCTTTTTAGTCAAATTAAGTGTGAGAGAGGTTTATGCACTTTGATCCAATGAAAAGCTTGGTATTAGGACTTACGGGGCCAATAATATCGAAGCATATGTGAATGGATAAAGCAGTTTCTCTTGATTAGCCAATTATGGTTTTTGTTGTAGAATTGGATAATTTCTAGTTACAAAGAGTTTTGGTGGGATAAGACAGGATACCATATACTTACATTAGAAAATATCAATAGAGTCGTTATTGATGAGTTGTAAAACATTAGTAGAGTCTATTTCCATTTCAAATTTATCAGTATGTATGATCTCACAAGAGTCAATCTAAATAAAATTTTGAAGTTCAATTAAAGTAAGAGTTGAAGCTAATTTTTTTGAAAAGTCAAGAATCCAATTACACATATTATCCCTATCGCTCCACCAGTACCAATGGCATTAGAATTACTCAAAACAGATCCATCAATATCCGTTTACACCACTCTAGTGGAAAGATAAGATCCAAAAGTTTGATTATGGAAGACTTTTCTATTCCTAACCGAATTTACCAATAGCAGCAATAGATCAACAGGGTCTTCCAAGGAATTAATGTAAGTTTAGGAGAGATAGAAAGATAACATAACTCAGTCATGCATGTGCATTTGGCATACTGAAGGTGGAACAACTCTTTAGGTTTGAGAAAGGGTTGGTGATAATACTCAACAAGCTCAGTAAAAGCTGAATTTGGTAGTTATTAATGAAATTTTACTAGTTTTGTTTTATCATTTTTTTATATATAATTTTAAACAGTCAAACATAATATAAGAGAAAATTAACATTATAAATTTATATTATTATGTTGTTGATAAATATTATATAAGAACTAACTTAATAATCTTACCATATTAATCATGTTATTTTTATATGATGTGATAAATGAGTTAAAGTTTATTACGACAATAAAATTTGGTTAAGAACAATTTTGAGTATTTGACAATATGTGATTGAAAGAGAGCCAAAGAATTAAGAATTTGAAAGCTAATGACCAATATCAATGAATCAACCAATAAAAATTAAAAAGTTTCATTTTCAGTTAATGAAATCGAAAAGTTCCAAAACTAAAAGGTTGTGATGGATGGTGGCTATCAATGATGAAATTCACAGCAGCTAAATTTAGGCAGAGATAGCTAGAATTAGAAGATAATGCATACCTTGACCAAACTTTCTTTATTGTTTTAGTTCCCTTACATAATTGAAATTTGGCATGGACATATATGGATGGAAAGAAATGAACAATTGCTTTCTCATAAAGAAGACAAATAATAAAAAGGACAAAAAGAGCAGAAAGCAAAAGCAATAGTGAGTGCCAAAAAGGAGTTATTGCATCACGTGCATTTGGTTCCCCTCATAACTCCTCTTCTTATACACAAGATGTGGCTCATATTTAATTGTAGCAAAAAACAATCTCAAATGTTTTCTTCTTGCTCATTGATTTAAGGACACATAATAGCCTACCTTATCTTATATTTATATATATATCTATTAAAGTGCTGTATAAGGAAGGTTAATTAGTCACATCTCACTAGAGAAGTAATCCTCCAAATATCCATTAGTTCTTATCAAGAAAAATAATATTTCATGTATTTGTCTCTTTTCAAAGGACACACTTCTGTTGATTGAATACAAACGATTCACACGAAGTGAGTTCAGTTTATAAGAGGGTTAGAATAGAATTTGGATATAGTATAAACTATCCTTTTAGATAGTGTCTTAAGCCTAGTAAATCTCTGATTTACAAGGAGAAAAAAAGTCTTCAATCAGAGTGTATTTAAACTATTTGTAGAGGTGTAGAAAAGAAGGAAAGACATCATACAACTTGGGCCATAATTTTGGGGGGTTGGCACTAATATTCTTCTACTCTCCAAACATTGCAGAAATAGACATACATAGTGCAGCATGCGTATAGTATCAGCCACCATAATTTTATGTTGGAAATTATTGAGTTTTCAAATCTTGTGCCCTATCTATTAATGTGTCATGGAGGAAAAAACATAAATCTTTTAACAAGGAAGAAGAAAACAAGGGGAAAAGGCTACCACAGAGCTTTGTGCTATTTCCACCTTTCAGTGCAAGTTGTTTAGAACCTTCGGCCCTGAAAGGGAAAGGTATTTGGCCTCCTGGTGACTGGAATCATAAAAGCACAGTTGAATGCCATTTTCAATCTTTCCACAAGAGTGTCCAATACTTTTACTATGTGCTGTTTCATGTTCGTGTTAACATTGTTGATTAGCTTTTGCACTTTTTTCCGAAAGTAGGTAAACCTTTCTATATTTTAGATGCATAACAGGAATACCTAGTGTCCAAGAGATATGAAAAAAGAAGATCCAATCTCCCGCATAATATGTAAGTTTATTACAATACCTCACTATTTTGACATACTAAAAAAACTCTCTCCTTCTCTATCCAGTATTTTACATATTTATAAATATGTACACAAACTCAAAAACAGTAAACCAAGTACATGAAGAGGCACCTATTCATACTGATACATTGAGACAAAATTAGTTCCCATCCAACTAAACCTTCACCTAGATTAGTCCCTCCATTATTCTGAGCAAACCAGAGACTTATCTCCCTTCACTTCTTTCCCAAAACCTAGGCCAGTCAACATTTCCAATTCTAGATGGCAGTCAGATTACTTGCTCATTCAGATGAAAGAAATAACCTTGCAGCTTTGAACTATGAGAACCGTGACAGACAAGCTACAAATTTAAGAGATCTCATGAAAGTTCAGGGATCTAGACAAGGCTGCAGGGTTAGCCCGCAATACTGAGGACATTTCAACTGCGTGATTCTTTTCATCACTTTTTGTTTGGAAGGCCTTAAACATACCTCGCCCGCTGATTGCTTCATTCTTAATCCCAAGAGTTGCCCAAATAGAGCTTTTAGCAGCTTCACTTGGGTCATCAATTCTTAAAGTTTTCGGAACCAAAACACATCCATTTTTCTGACGTGGTGCCTCTTGTTTCTCCACATAGTCTGGTTTAAGCATGTCTCCATCTCTTGAATGCTTCCCCAATGTAGAAGAATTTGAGCCAGAGTTCGGAGAATTTTGGTTTGGAGATGTGGACGTTGGAGATAACCATGGTATGTTCCAATTGCCAGGCACATTGCAGTTCCAAAAAGCAGCAGGATAGAAGGACGGGAGAAATCCCTGAGGACAGAAAGCAGGTGGGGAAACTGTAGAATTCCAAGTGTAAGGCCAAGGCACGCCTGGAAGACAAGGTATTTGAGAAGGGAAACCATTAATGTTCCTAAACAATGATTCTTGAGAGTGGTTTCGACCACCTTCGTTCATTGAATTTGAAGCTGTGATAGAAGATGCACTTGAGCAGTCCTCACCATTTTCCCCACCTTTGAAAGAAACTGGAATTTTTTTATCTTCAAGGCCATCACTATGAAACTCATTTCGAGTACCATTTAGACCTTTTTTCTCTGCGAGAGTCAGGACAGAAGCCATAGAATTACAAACCTGTGCATCTAAGCCAAAGCTCAGGACCCTACCATTGCTTTTCAATGAGGGGTTGTGAGTTCCATTTGGAGCATCAACCCGGGCTGCTTGGAGAGCCTCAGAAATGGTAATGTGGCGATAATGAGGGGCAGAGTTCTTGTTCTTCCGCCGCCCTGCTCCTACTGGTACATTCCTCATGGTGCCACCAGCAGTCCAGTATCTTTGACAGGCTTTGCAGAAATAACGTGGTTGATTAACATTGTAATTATTGTAGTAGCAGAATTTTGTGTCCATGCTATTGCAGCGAGGGCATGGAAGTATTTTATCTGGCTTCTTCAGAGTTTTGTCTTGTGAGTCTGTTGCATCATTATGTTCATTCTCTGTCTTGGCTGATTTTGATTTTTCAGTTTCTTCATCTATGGAGGGTGTTTTAGGGTTCACAGAAGCCTCTTGTAATGTTTCTAAATTTTCGGTCTCTTCCAAATTTGAAGTCAGATCAACCTCCAGTTCTTCAGTAGTCTCAGTGGCTTGTCCTGCTTTAGGATCCTGAAAAGTTTAATATAATTTTCTTTCTAATTAGTAAAGTGCACCACAGCTTCTATCCTCCCTCCCCCAAAAAAAGGATTTGAATATAGCATAGATATAACCCAAAGTAGGACTGTGCAAAACACCAGACAACCTGAATCGATACATCTAAAACCCAACAACCCAATTAATACTGGTTTTCAAATTCGTTTAAATTTTGTTATTTTAAAACATGATTTTTAACTGGATACTCGACCTGAGCAATGTTGTATAGCCCATATTCTATTATTTTTGGGGTCAATATTTGTTAAACGTAATAATTTGGCCACTTTGGAACAATGGCCAACAAGTGGAAGGTTCAACCACACATGAAAAACCGATTTCAACAATTGGTTGGCATTTTAGTCAACCCCAATTTTTGTAGGTCTGGTTCAGTTAGAGTTCAAAACCGGATCAACAAGAACATCTGACAAGAAAGAAGGAAAACAAAATTAAGAATTCAAAGACATGGAATAAATAATATTATTCACACAACTACAGTCATGTTTCATGCAGCTCAGTTGACACTTACAGAAAACTAAAGAATCCAGTAATTCCGCTCCAAAAAATAAACCTCGTCCAGAGCACCACGAAAAGATTTAAATAATTTCAATAATTCAACTCTGTTGCGAAAAATTGCAAAGTGGAAACAATTGGATTTAATCTCTTTTTTTTCTTTTCTTTATTTCTGTGAAATTCAATCCGCAGTTGACAAAAGACTTGGAAAAACAATTTAAGGAAAATAAAATAAAATTAAGCAGACGGGTAATAGAACTGTAGTCTGTAGGTAAGATATATTACTATTACTAAAAATAATGAAAAAAATTAAGCAGGATGCGCCAAAATATATGAAATGGAACAACAAAATTTAGGAAAACAGACGTTAATGTTTGAAAATATAACCAAATAAGACTTCATTTGAAACTCATTTTCTAAAAGGACAGATGGATTGACAAAAATCTAGAAATATTCATAATCAGCATAAACAGTTTTCCAAAAATATGCATTCAGTTTCTCAGGTATCACCGTAGAAAATATTGTTTAGATTCATTAACAAGAAGGGGGGAATTTCTGAAATCTTGTGCAGAAAAAGACTTGGTTCAGAAATTGTTTAGTTTACACTCAAGCAATGAGGAATCTTTACTTGCTTCAATCCTAAATAGGTGAAGACAGGAAATTACAATTTTCTTCTTCTAACACTAGCTATTTTGACTTCGAAACACTGACAACCAAAATCATCAATAGATAAAATAAAAGCAATTATGTATACGCATCCAAATACAAAGACATGATCTTTGCTGCTGAAAGTAACTAGAAATATGAAAATTGAAAACCCCAATTGAAAAACAGAAATAGAACAAGATTTTCGAAGACTGAAATTAACCGACGACCCAATAGTTGTTTTAGAATTTGAACAAATGGGTCAATCTCAAATTTTCTAATTCATCAACTCAGTCACAGTACCTTGTCTGCTTCATCTTCTTCTGCTTGTATTTCTGATTCTCTTTCCATATCATTCTCCTCACAAGAATCCAATTCACCGTTGCAGATGATTGAAATCTCGGCATCTGTCGGAAGAGGAATCTTCTGGCCGAAAAGCGTAATACTCGGGTCTCTATTTGCTTGCATTTTCTGGGTAACCAAACAGGAGCAAAAGGGGGAAAAGGAGCGAGAAAATTTCGCAGGCTGTGTTGGCAATAGAAAGAGTATACGTCGTATATGATTATGATTTTGATTTTGATCCCTTTAAAGAAAAGCTGGATTCCACGTCAGCCAAATGTTTTGATTCTGAGCCACAAGTTTTTGTGGCCTTAGATTTTCTTCTCATTGTTGATTCTCATAGCACAGAGATTTGGTGCACCCAATTCTATCTAGTCAGCATTTTTCTTGGTAGGTGATTCTAAAGTCCTTAAGGGTACCATGAAAAATGGGCGGCTGCATGTGACGTGGACTAATTCATTGGCCTTAAATGAGGATAGAATTGTCTATATAAAAAGTACCTTTTTTTTAAATTATATGTTTGTCCTTTTTCTTTACTTTTTAATTGGAAATTGGATGTCCTTGCATCTATTGCATTGTATTTGTTTCTTCCTCCACTTTTTCTGTGCTTTTGAGGATTTTATTTAATTTTCTCAAAATAAACTATACTCAGTTGTTTCTTTTTGGAAAAAACAAGTGAAAAATTGAAAGAATGATTTTAGAAAGAAAAATGGGTTGTTTTTAACATCCCATGATTTACAATTTTATCTTTATTTTGAGAATTAATAAAATAGAATTGTATATAATGTAATTTTGTTAATTATAATTTTTCTTCTTTTATTTTCTGGTGTAAGTCACTCTTAAATAAGAGAAGAAAAAGAGAAAATAAAAATTTGTCATTTTATTTTCTTTCTCTCATTTTATTTATTCCTTTAAATTTACATCAAGATTGACCCATAACAATTTTAAGACCACTGTTTGATAAGTAATTAGATAACAAAGTAGAAAGAGATTGAGGATGGAAATAGAAAGAATAGACAATCAAAGAAAATAATGGTGAAAAAAAAAATAAAAAATATTGCTTTGGCTTTTTATGCCACATCAGCTCTATTCACTTTCCAAGTGGTCCTTTTGGAGTTAAAAGTTGGAGTATTTTAGAACCCATGTAAGTATGCCACGTGTTGATCAAAGCACACATGACACGTTTCCCATTAAGTCCAACAAATTTAATAAAAATAAATAAAAGTTGGAGATAGATGGGGATAACTTTACAAGTAGGGATGAAAAGAACTTTGTTTAACTTTTTTTTATAAGAACTTTGTTTAAATCCTAACATATCTGTTTTGAGTTCTTATCTTTTGGTGTAATAGGCCCACCTTGTTTAGTCTTTTTTAATCACATTCTTATCTTTTATCTTTTGCCTTTTGCATTAAATATTAAGTAAAGTAATTGGTAAAGTCATTTTCATCGAAATCGATTCATATATATAAAAAAAAAAATTCAAAATTTTAACATGAATACTTTACTCAACTGAAAATAAAAAGTAAAAATAATATAATTATAAATTGATTCTTGATCGTTTGTCACTTTGCAGGTGAATTTGGGTGGGTTGGATTATAATTTACAAATTGTTATGTAAAAAGTCTCAGTCTTTAAATGGCAAATATAAATCAAAATGAAAGTAAAATATATCACTTATTAATTAAAATGACATCATTTATGATTTAAAAACAGAAATAAATAAACCAACTAAAATGTTGTTATTAATATGAACAATTGCTTACACTTCTCATAATATACATGGCATAATACTATATAAAAAATATACAATAATGTTTTATACATATTTAAAAATAATATACTTTGATTATATATTATGAAATAATAATTTATTTATTTTTACAGTGTAGTACTGGTTTGTACCTCTGACTCTTCATCTCTATTTTTCGAGTTGATGTTTGGGCAGGGTCTGAAGACGGAAAACACATTAAGCATGCTGGGCCTTTAAAGGGCCATTAGACCGGTTGTCACAAGTTTCCAATCAGGGCCATCACCACCAACTATGACGAAGGCTTTGAAAAAGTGGAAGAAGTATTTTGACCCACTTAGATATGTTGCTTCAGATATAAAAAAATTTATTTGAAGTAAATTAATATTTTATTTTATATTTTATATATTTTTCACTTAAATAAATAAATAAAAAATTACATCTTTATTTAACTAATTATAAGTTTTTTTTTCCTCTTGAACTTATTTTTATTTATTAAATAATAATTAATCTATCAATTTTTATATTTTAGTTAATTAATGAAAATTTTAATTAAAAAATTGAGAATAATATTAAAAATATACTTAAACTAAAACAAATTTCTCCTTTCATTCCAAATAACAGAATCAGACAGAATATTCGTTTTTGGGTTTCTCAAGCACTGACGATGATTTTTCATTCTCCACTGAAATGGCTCTCATGGAGAGTTGGTCGTCTACGTTCTTTGTGCATTGAGTTGGGTTGAAGGAAGGGCATCCATAGCAGCACGATGGTTGTGTACTTGTGGTATGACATTGTTTACATTCTTTCATATAATCCGATTTGTGTGTACTGTTTGTTTTATTGTTTACACTACAAAACTTAGTCTCTTTTCTGTTCTTTTCGTTTTCTTAGGTGGGTGAAATTAGGAGAAGGGGGGATTTGGATTTGGATTTGAGGAGAGACCAAGGCACACATGTACATAATGTTGCTTATTGTTGCAGTAGGGACTAGCAGCTTCAAAGATAGCAAGCTAGTTAGCGTTAAACCTCACCAAATAAACATAAAAGTTGGGATTAACTAAAGTTTGTGACTTTCTATGGCATTTTCCAAAAGGAAGTGTGAATATGAGCAAATTCAATCTGGAAATTTCTGTTGGACTAAAAAAAGATTAACGTGATATTTACTCAAATGGTTCAGTGGTCACCAAAGATTTCCACAAGTTGACTAAGTTTATTACTAAGAATTATAAAGAAATGTGAAAAGTAGCATAAAGCAGTGAATTCAAGTGGTTCCTATATTTAAGGTGTTGGATCCTTCTTTTTCTTGCATGTTCTTTTACTTTTCCGGGAAATTGCACGATGAAAGCCTGAAACTTTTTGAGCAATCCTATCTGTCTCCTTATGAATGCGTTAAAAACCTTTCTAGGTAATTGCTTTGTAAAAGTTATCTACTATACTGTTCAATTGCACTATAAATTATAAATCCATTATTTATTTCAGAAATGACCCACCAAGTTTAGAACTTTGTTATCCATGTCAAATGTTTAACTTCCATAAACTATAACAGCTTATTGCTAATTCTGTCTATATTCTTGAATGGACATTTAAAGATGCTAATGCTAGTGGAAAAAGCAGTATGTAGGAACAGGATGGAGAGTCACAAAAGGATCATTAATCTGATCTATTAACGTTTAAGAATTATTGTCAGTTGACACTAGTAGACTGGAAATCCCTCTTTTGTTATACACTTAATTGAAGACAGTAAATTTTGATTTTGATATTTTTTTATTTGACATCAATGATGGATTCAGGTTGGCAGAATTCAAAGTTGGGATCTTTCATTCATTAGTGGGTGTCAGCGCCATTGAACCAACATGTCATTGGCAGGAAATTTTTATCCAAGTAGTTTGACACAAATTTAGACAAGGGAAACAATGCTTCAACAGTTAGCCTTAATTGAAGGCCTAGGTGCATGGAGTATATTGATTATAAGATACTAGATAGCAGGATTTTCTCAAAATTTATTTGAGTTCAGTGAAGAAAGTTATTGTTGCACACTTGTACAAGTATTCATGAATTTTTTGTTGAATAAAGTTCTTAAGAATCTGAATATGATTTCTGCCACATGAAATATGTATCCAGCCAATCCATACATACTCTTACTTTAGTTATAGGAACTAGCACACAAAAAACCTAGAAAATCCCATCATCCTTCCCACTGATAAAAAAAATCCACTATAAGCTATACATGGCAAAATTGCTACCACATATGGTGGCTTTAAGTTTCTCTCATAGTTGATGTCCCTCTGAAACTTAGTCACAAACGGACAAGTGCCCTTTGCTTTAGTGAATTTCTTGGATGCGTGCCTATCTTGGCCACTGTTACAGAATGTCCTTAAGCTTTGATGATAATTCCCACCAGACCTTGACTTAAATTAGTGTCACGGCTCTTGCATTCATGTGTCATCTTCCACTTGCATTTTGTGTTGTTTCTTACCAACTTACCATATACTGACCAAAAAAAATAGTTTTTCATGATGAACCCACTTAACAATCCCTTGCACCACATTACTTTATTTTGTTCACATCCACGGCTCTAATTCAGAGGGAGACAGAAAGAAAGGAAGGGAGAGTGGCAATTAGAGCTTTTCAAAGATAGAAACGGGTTAAACTTCCACAAAATGATGTGTTACTGCACTGTCACCTTTTTGACTTTTGCAATATGATTGCATGCCCAACATTACAGACATCCAAAAAAATCTATAACGTGAAAATGTATAAATTGAGAACTTCCTTTCTGGCAAACAGCACACACATTGAAGTTGTCTCTGAGAAGTTTGTTGTAGGAATGGCAGGAACACTCTTTCATCTACTTGTGATTTTATTAGGGCTCACTAGTATTACTTGCTTGAAAGCAGTCCCAGTTACAAGTAAATCATCAACATCTTCCTTCTCCATTTCATATTCTTTCTTTTCTTTATCTTCCTCCTCTTATGGGTTTATTTGTATAAGCAGGAAGTGACAGCCTAATGCATGGAAGCCAAGTGCTTGGTGTTCCAGAGAATACTCACCAGGTTAAAACAATATTATGACCAAAGGAAAATCTGAAAGTTACTGTAGGCTTACGATGTATTATGACTTATCGAGGAGATACTTTAGTTAACTAATGCAGTTTATTTATGTTCAAATACAGGTAAGTTCAGAAAGAATCTGGGAGGAGAAAACTATTGCTGATAGAATGGATCTGGAGCTACATGATTATCCAGGATCTGGGGCAAATAACCGCCATACTCCAAAGCCGGCAGGATACTGGAAAGCAGGCTGTGCTGATTGTTAGCATCTTTATATTTAAGTGTTCTCTGCGTAATATAATAAAATGCTTAGGACAATTATCGAAAAGATTCTGCTTGTTAATCACTCACTTGGGCTGGTTAGAAGCTTTCTTCTTGCTATAGTTGGGAAAGGGGACCGGTAGAGATATACTAGGTGAATTCTGGAAAGAAATTAAGTATAACGAGATAGTGGTAATTATAGTAGAGTTTTGTATTATGAATTTCAGGAGCCTTAATGCAAGCTCAGCTTAGATATCAGTATGAATTGGGATCTATATTTATAAAGTTAATTTACCAATAAGCAATATGCCATAACATACTACTTTTATGGTTATATTTGGCTACTAGCTTGTTTATGCTCTCTTCTGATATCATATAGTCTTATGCTTTTATGTTTTCTCTTTTATCTTCTCTTTCTCTCTCTCTCTCTTTCACCTGTTTTAGCTTTGGAGTTATACTGTAATTCTAACATAAAAAAAAAAGACATAAATGTATTCTCAGCGAAAGGCTTCTTGATCTTATGTGGTCTGAATCATGAATCTCATAGTATGAGTCTGATCTTTCTTTTTTCTTTTTTCTTGTTGCATAGTAGCTTTTGGTAGTGTTCCTTCTCCATATCTCTCTTAATTTGGTCACATGTATAGATCATCCAATTTCAACATCAGCAATCACATTTAACATTCAAGAATTAAAAATTCAACACTAAGCCACTCATGAGATATTAGATCTGTATCTGAGGGTACCAAAGATGCTTCCACAACCAATTTTTTTAGGGTGTTCAGAAAAAAAGAAAAAAAAGAGAGTAAAAGTGTGAATATGATTGATGCCTGTATAGTTGCTTTGTCTTTTAAACCTATCTTCTGCCAAAATGAGTTTATGGAAATATAAAACTGAAGTTTCCATAAGTTGTTGGACAATTAAGTTTGTCTAAATAAATCTATTAGTAGCTAATCCGGATTATTTACAGAATCAATCATGTTAGGTAGACACTTGGAAACTTTGGAAACATTTCAAAAATCAGTTTTATATATGCTTTGTGTTTGGATATGTAAAAGTTGGTAGACATCCACTTTCTTACCAGATTCTCTACATTGGAGTTTTTTCTAACTTTCCCTTAATAAAGTAATGTGGCCAATAAATTAGTGTTCACGATGGCATTTGATGGTTCAGAGATTCTTCTAAGATTGGGACAAATTACAGTTGATACTCTCAAAAACTACAAGTACAAAGACATATAATAGAATAGCCAAAAAAAGAAGAAGAAGAAATAGTAGTCTGGATTTCAGTGCAATAAAAGCATGCTGATCAAAAGTAGGGGCTAAAAAGTAACGCATGCAAATCAAAAGAAAGAGACATGGTAACACCACCTGTCCTAAGGAAACTATATAGTAATTAAGAGGCCTCCTATTCCTTTCCAATTTACGGCATACCTCTAATGAAATTGTACTTTGTATTACGTACAATACTTTGATCTTTGCTATTACCTGATGGTCTGTGCTTCATCATAAACAGAAGTTGATTAAATCAGATTCCATTTCACATTTCACAGAATTAAAAGTTTCTGTCAATGATCATATAAATGGGAGTGATTGTGCAGAAAATAAACCAATGAAGTCTCTGAAAAAACATGTTGTGTATCAGCTGTATATATTAGGAAGTTAGGGGTTTGCCTGTTTACTATGGATGCATAAATTCTTAGCCAGGGCTGACAGAATAAAAATGCAAGCTGCCAAGAAAAAAAAAAAAAAAAAACATGTTTGTTATGTGTATTTTCTCAAACATGTTTGGTTCTTCTTCTGGTTTATATTTTCTACCTAATAGCTTACCTTACACTGATGTAATTGAAACTTGCAAGAGCCAGAAGTTAAAAGAGAAGAGATTAATACATCTAAGTTCTGTACTTGTGTCCACTTCTCATCAACTGGAGTGTGAGGGACTCAACAAAGATAATAAAATAAGGTTAAGATGATACAGATAATTCTAGCAAGCAACTAACTGAACTATATTATATACTTTCATATCTCTACTTGTTTCCTGGATGAACCAAAATAGGACTCTCAATCTTAAATCAAGAGATGAGATCTATGGGAAACGCTAGCAGTAAATCATCTGTTGCTTTTCGGTTTGGGTCTGGACTGTCAGCAAAAGCTTAGTAAGTGTGCTAGCAAGTTGAGATTAATCCTGGCTGAAAATGACAGAACTTGATATATAAGAGGCAACCACAAAAGTAAAAGTCAGAAAATCTTTCTGTTGCCTGAGTTTATTGTATGTGAGTAAAGCCTTTTGGTTTAAACAGAAACATTTGTCCCCAGAGGTGCTTAGCCTGACCACCCACAAATATAAAGGGCCATGGCATTGTGGGAACCTGAGAAGGCTACACCTTAACAAAACCACCACATTGAATTCCAAAAGCTATAATTTGACTATCACAACAATCAGAAGTTTCAGCTCAAAATCTTAATTTTTCATTAATGTTTCATATACTTCAATATCCTTTGTGAAAAATGTCGAACAAGTACAAACATAACTGAACTTCTCAAACCATCACAGAGATCAAAGAAAATTGCTTCCCTTTCAGATAATGTAGAGAAGTAACAGAAGTTAGAAGTACCAACAAGTTATTATCAATCCGAAGATGGAGCAACAGCAGGAGCAGGTGAAGAAGCATTTGTTTGATCAACGCGCTTAAATCCGAATTTCTTGATGAGCTCATTGGCAATTATCTCATTAGCACTGTCTGTTGGGTGATACTCATCCCAAAACACATATTTGCTTCTATCTTTACACAATGTTGATGCAGGAATACATGTAAGAGCAGGACGTATATTTCCAAAGGAGCAGCATGGAGAGTCTGAGTTTTGGAATCCTGCAAAAGCAAATGTCACAATAGGAAGAAAAGCTTAGTAACTGACCAAACATATTCAACTTGTCCTGTTCATGTGCTCTGATGACCAATTATTCCAGAAAGTTTTACCATTAAAGGAATTTATAAACTGTTTTTTGGCATAAAATATCCATTTTTTTCCTCCTGTTTTCATATTAAATAATCAACATGCTTCTCTTTATATCTAACTACTTAACAGAATAACCAATTTATCAAACTTTACAGAAGGGTTTCGAAAGAACAATGATATCTTCATTATGCCAAAACAAAGAAAATGATATCTTGATCTGATAACTGAGGAGGATAACATAATTACTCACCATATTTGCTTGGATTGTTAATCATATCGTTCACAACATCATAAGCATCTCCAAACTTGTAACTTGCATTAGGACGTTGGCTGGACAAGTCCTCTACTAATTTGCTTGCAGCTTTATTGAAGCTCAGAGCTAGCTTGTTTGTTCTCTCTTGACAATCCCCAGATGTACTAAGAACTCTTTGAAGCGGAATACAACCCATAGGTCCCAGACCAAACACCATCAACTGCCTTGCTCCTAGGCTATGCAATAGCTACATAAAAACACACCATAATTGGTAAAGTGATTAATCATTAATCTTGAAAAATGACCTAAAAAAAAATTAATATTAAGAACCTTGAGTTGTTCTTGAAGTGTTTCCATCAAATATTCGACAAAACTCTGATCATTGTATGTCCATGAATCACTGTAAACAGGCATCAAGTAGTTGTTGATGAAATCATTGCTCCCTAAGGCAACAACATAACGAGCTCCTTGAAAAAACTTCTCAGCTTCCTCTTTTCCAATTTTGCTTCTGACTAATTCTTGTGTCCCCTGAAACAGCTTAATTTGCTTGTATAGAGAGAACCTTTGAATCTGCAAGATACAATGGACTGTTAGCCAAAAAGCTCATGTATATGATACTTCTGAAATGGTGAAACACTTAACGCTTAACTTTCAACTTACAAAGTATCCGCCAGTTTCGTTCAAGATCCCACCACCTCCAGAAGCATAATTCACTCCATTTTCCAATATAACATCTTCAGTTAAAGTCGGATCCAGAAAGGCAGGTGGCCTTGGGAGTCCCATGTTGTCACCTGAACATGTAGTTATTATATCAGCAAGCCTAAACACTTAAACATAATGTGCTTACTCTTCAAACTACAAATATTACAAAATACAGATATCATAATTTTCTTGCACATTATACCATAAAATAAAAATTACATTTTGCTGCAGATAAAAGGATTTTGAACATATAACTAGCGATGTAACCATAACTGAAGAACTTACTCTTTTTGGTAGAACACAGAACATAAGGTGACAACTATTCTTAAAACTCAACAACATAGATGCAGACTCATTTTTATTTTCTTGTTCACAATACAATTAGTATATTACCTATTATATCAGAAACTGTACGGCCATTAGAGAACCTCCCATTAGGCAAACCATTGCCAAAATCAATACCATACCAAGGCAGGCTTGCTTGAGCAAGGCTCTTGGAGAGGTACCTGTTGTTTCCAACGTCTGAAAGGGAGTCCCCAAAAATGAACTGCACCATCTTGCTTTGACATCCATCAATGGCAATTCCTATGATAGTTACTGCTATTATGGTTATCACCAAGATGAACTTCATGTTCGTTAAAGCACAAATGAATGTTTTTGGCTGTTCCAAGTTATATATTGGTTAAATAATCTAAGGTTTCCAGAAATTTTGGTTGGTTTTAAAATCACCGAAAGCATATCAATTAGGATTTAGTAAGTCATGCAAGAATACGAGTGTAAAGGAAGTTGGTACCAATACAGAAAGTACTATACTGGGATCAGAGTACATTGTTTGATAAACCAACTACTACTGATTCAAACCTACTACAACTACCCTTATTCTGTTACATGGTACAAGTCCAGAAGATCCCAAAGAATAAATATTCATGTTCAAGCTCAGTATATCTTTTATAATGTTCCAGCTTACAATACATAAAACTGAATTGTTACAGGACGCTCACGTATATAACTGTCATTACTTAACACTAGTCTATCACTATGATCACCATTATTAACGGTAATGTGTCTGTTGATTAAATAATAAAGTATTCTCTGTCATTTTAAACATCTGAGATCGAGTAATGTCAAACTAAACAATGTGTATTGTTTTCGAATCCATTCCCCGGTTCCAAACCAGATTTTGGTCTGCAAATTTATCTTTCTTTTGTAATAGATATGATAAAAAAGAATGCATAAAATTTGCCTTGCACTTACTAGTAGATTGAGGGACACCATTGTAAAATAAATATAGAGAAAGGAATAGTAGTAACTTGGATAATTCCAAAACTACACCAGAATCTTAAATTTATAATAGAGCAATTATATAAGATTTATTTATCTAAATAATGTAAAACTTAACACTCAACATAACTTAATACTAAATATATTCTAACACTTCCCTACAAGCTAGAGCATATATATGCTCAAGCTTGTATAAGTATAATATCAAGTATCAAAACTTTAAACACTCTCCTATTACAAAAAATTGCATCATGTTCACTCGACTCACTATGTAACTAAGAGAACCATAACAACACAAACAACATGTGTCTAAAAGAAAATGACACAAATAACATGTGTCTTAAACAGAATTATTGGTTCACAACCAATGTAAAATGCCAAATTGGCAACAACTTCCACTGAGAACTTCTTTGGCCAAAAACCAAAATAAGGCAACTCCGGAATCAGTAATAACGAGCATGAAACGTTGGAAACTATTCAATCTTTTTAATTTTGAATGAGAATTGTGTCAAAAGATTAAACAACCAACTAATATAAAGACGAACTCTTACAAATACTTCAAAACTAATAGTATCAAAAACTTGAACTATTCGGGATTGTCGTCAAAGAAGAGAGACGATAGCTCCAAGATTAAACTTGATTTTAGATCAAACATGTTATAATACCATGTAAAATAAATATAAAAACAAAATAGTAATAACTTGAATAATTCTAAAACTATAACCTTAAATTTATAATAAAACAATTATATAAGATTTACTTATCTAAATAATATATAACTTAATCTCCAACATAATTTAATATTTAATATATTTTAATAACATAAAAAATAATTGTCCTCAAACCACTGGTGACGTGGCAACTTTGTTAGGCCTCGTGACAACTTGTCATCCGCTCAAAAACTGAACCACAATGAGCATCAAGGTACATGTAGTCGGCACGCACCGTAAAAATCTATCCCCCATTATCAACATCAAATCTTCACCGTTCATAGCAATTATCCAACGGCTCAAAACTGACTAAAATCCTTAACCATATCCGTTAAAAATATAAAAAATCAAGCTCTCACTCTGAACTCAACTCGAACAAAAAATGGCCTCCATTGCTCTCAAAACCTTCGTCGGACTCCGCCGCCAATCCTCGTCGGAGAAACCCCACTTCACCACCCAAGTGAAACCCATTACTGTTCACCGCAAGTTTAGAGTCAATGCTGGTAAATATAGCCCCAAAGTATCGGGTCGGAACCTCCGGGTCGCTGTTATTGGCGGTGGTCCAGCTGGTGGAGCAGCTGCCGAAACGTTAGCACAAGGCGGAATTGAAACGTTCTTAATCGAACGCAAGCTTGATAATTGCAAACCCTGCGGGGGCGCAATCCCACTCTGTATGGTCGGCGAGTTCGATTTACCGTTGGACATTATAGACCGCCGGGTCACCAAGATGAAGATGATATCTCCGTCAAACGTCGCCGTCGACATCGGTGGAACACTCAAACCCCACGAGTACATCGGCATGGTTCGGCGTGAGGTACTAGACGATTATCTTAGGAACCGGGCCAAGGAAAATGGGGCGAATATACTAAACGGGTTGTTTTTGAAAATGGATCATCCCAAGGATAAGAACTCGCCGTATGTGTTGTATTATACTGGATATGATGAGAAAACGGGTGGGGTTGGTGTAAAGAAGACACTGGAAGTGGATGCTGTGATTGGAGCTGATGGGGCTAATTCAAGAGTTGCCAAATCCATCAATGCCGGTGACTATGACTACGCCATTGCATTTCAGGTACATTAAGAAATTGTTTGATGAAATTTATTTGATTATAATTTGGGGAAGAAAAAATGGATGTCTGAAAGTACTTCATTTCCAGAAGAAAACTTAAGGTCCCTAACTTTATGGAAAAGGTTTCCTTTCTTTTCATTTCCCTCTTACCAAACAAGGCCTTAGGCTACATGATAAGGGTAACCCATCTCCTTCCCATATTCCCCAACCCCCTGCAAAACAGAAATTTGACAAATCATTTTCAAGGGCTACACCTGTGTCGTTGTGTTCATCATGTGACAATGAAATAGTTGATGAATTAGGACACTCTTTTAGAAAGCAGTAACATACATTGGCTTATTTACAAGAACCATGATTGGTACTTTCTTTATATTATTGCTGCGATTTCTGAAGAGTAACATGCCTCACACCTTATATTCATGTGGACTCTGGTTCCAGGAAAGAATAAGAATTCCAGATGATAAAATGGCTTACTATGAGAACCTTGCTGAGATGTATGTTGGTGATGATGTTTCACCAGACTTCTACGGATGGGTTTTCCCTAAATGTGACCATGTTGCTGTTGGCACTGGTACTGTGACCCATAAGGGAGACATAAAAAAGTTCCAACTTGCAACAAGGAAACGAGCCAATGACAAGATTTTGGGTGGCAAAATAATCCGAGTAGAGGCACACCCAATACCAGAACACCCCCGGCCACGAAGATTGTCTGGGAGAATTGCATTAGTTGGGGATGCAGCTGGATATGTGACAAAATGCTCTGGTGAAGGAATCTATTTTGCAGCAAAAAGTGGAAGGATGTGTGCAGAGGCAATTGTTGAAGGGTCAGAGAATGGGAAGAGGATGGTGGATGAAAGTGATTTGAGGAAGTATTTGGAGAAGTGGGATAAGGCTTATTGGCCTACTTATAAGGTGTTAGATGTGTTGCAGAAGGTTTTCTACAGGTCAAATCCGGCAAGGGAAGCTTTTGTGGAGATGTGTGCTGATGAATATGTGCAGAAGATGACCTTTGATAGCTATTTGTACAAGACAGTGGCACCTGGAAATCCATTGCAGGATTTGAAATTGGCTGTGACTACTATTGGGAGCTTGGTTAGGGCTAATGCACTCAGGAGGGAGATGGAGAAGCTTAATGTATGAAAGGAAGCTTTGCTAGTCTGATATCAACCTTTTCATTTTGCTCTTAAATTTGTATGCCATTGTGTATGAGAACTAGATTTCTGTATGCAAAGAGATTAATTTGCAATTTATCCAATATATTATAGGCTGTAACTGTAAGTTCTGCCATTATAGTGAATTAGTAATAAAACAAAGAGACATTTGCAGTTTGCTTGAATTAAGCCCTTGAAGCTTTTTTATGGGTCTAACTGTCTAAGGCATGCCCGTTCTACAATATATTTTGTTCTGAAATTGCTTGATTATGGACTCCAAATTGGAACCATGGAAATGTTGTGGCTCTATTTCATTTCAATCCTCTATCTTGGTTCCAAATCCTCAACTGTGTACAAAGAAGGATGTGAGAGAGTAAGAAAAAAAAAATTGGAATTTAAATATATTTTGGGAGAGAAAAAGCAATGTTTCTTTCTCAGGATCCAAATCCTGCCATCGCACATATCTTTAATACTTTGGATAGCGCTTTAAAAAATTCACACAAGTTTTGGCATGATTTCTGACAAAAATCATTGTATAAAAGCAACAGTTTGCAAGGAATTTGCGAAACAAATCCTTAGTTTCCTTGCACTGTCCTTTCTGAAGATCTGAACTGACATTTCATGGAATGATGGAAGGGGATTAATATTAAATAATATTTGAAAAAACTTCAGAAACTAATTCCTAGAGAGAAGAGAAGAGAATAGAATGCAATTTGGGCATAACATGGAAATTATTGACAATAATGTCCATGATGCAAAAATAGGTTTCAAGTGTTCAACAGTGGATACTAGATAAGAGAGAGAAGACTATTTTTAATTGGAAATAGATATGCTCTTTAAAAATTTATAAACTTACATTAAGTCGGTTATGATACTTAGATTTATTTTGTTTACCTATTATTCTTCTAAACAAGCAGAACAGTCTATTAGTCTTACCCAATATGCATGTCACGTTATTTTATTTTATAGAATGGGCATGTAACATTAATATGTATGAGAGAACCAATTTAACATTAAAAAATTAATTAAAATCTTGAGTAAATATGGAGTGAAATAATTTCCACTCGTGAGTCTTATTTGATATCTATTTTTAAATTATACTTTTTGGTACAAAATTTTACATTTGATTTTATGACACACACAGCAATTTTTATAACACGTGTGGAGCATAAGAGGACTCAAGAGGTCTATTGGTCGATTTTTTTTTAATTTTAATTATAATCAGATTTCATAATAATTAGGCTTAATCAAGTTGAAGATTATATTAACTCTATTGTTTTCACAAATGCACCCCAATACAATTAATACTCCCAAATGACTATTTTTCACAGTTAATGGATAATTTTTTTTACTAATTTTTTTATTTTATATATATATTTATTTAAATTGCCAAAGTTTAGTATACGATTTTAATTTAATTTCACTATTTAGAGAGTAATATAGATATGATTTTTCTATATTAGAAGAAGAGAATTATTTTCACTTAAAATTAAAATTAATTTTACCCATTATCTCATATGTGAATCCTATTTATTTGTATAGGATTTATACTCGTGTGAAGAGCGAAACTAGTTCTATTGAGTAGTATTATTGCATTTGTTGACAGCTCTTAAGTTACCCATCACAATTTATCTAATTTTTGAAAAAGATTAGAAATTTTTTTATAGTATGGAGCAATATAATCTGTGCACTTAATTGAAAGTGAGTCTTATTTAATATTTATTTTTAACCTGTATGGAGCAAACATAGTAGTTTTTAAAACATGTAAAATTATAGAGAATGGAATTTAAAATAAATAAATAAAATTAATCAATAAGTTTTATGAAATATATATATAAAGTACACGCATGTTGGATTTCAGAATATCTACCCTAGGATAATGACAGAAGCAAACTAAATAGGAAAAAATACATTAAATTGGAAAAGAAATAAATATGAAAAAGACGGAAAACCAGAATATAAAAGGTTATATCATTGCCGTTAAAGGGTCTGAAACTAGCGGTCAAGATTCAGTTTAAGGGTAGAGATTATTTAGGAAAAGCAGTGGTCCGACCAAGGCCCATAGGCGGAGTTTTCCCACACAAAAAGGTCCAAAACAAGCCAATGCCTACACCAAACGCAGCTATATTTGCTTCTTACAAATCTCAATTCCTTTTCAAATCTTACCTACCTCAAGCTTCAGTCTCCACAGGGCTAGATCCCAAGGTTTGATATCTTTCTCCTCTCTCTTTTTCTGAATCCAAGTAATGCTTTTCACTCTTCTCTATATGATATGATCTCATTCTTTGGTTAGTATTTAATTGTTTTTCTACATCAAGTTGTTGGAAAAGTTTGAGTCTTTCGCAGCTTATGGATCTGTTTTTTGAAGGGTTTCTTTAATCTAATTGTGTTTGTTGATGGGGTGAAAATTTCATTGAAGCATATTCTTGCTGTTGTAAGTAGGGAGTAAGCTATGGTTTTTGCATTTGAAGAGAGTGAATTGCTTTGAAAATACTGTCTCACTCAATCAATTTCATTTTCATGTATACTGTTTAGTGGTATCTTTGTTGTGGGATTGGAATGTGTTTACTATCATTGAAATGGCTTCTTATATCGACCAAAGGTGAGGCACGTAAACAATTATTGATATTCGCTATTGTTATGAAAGAAGTATTTGAAGAAGGCTGTATTAAAATTGTAATTTTTATTTGTTTCTGATAGGAGTAGGTTCCTAAATTTGATTTCATTTTGCGTCAATAAATCACAAGTTTGCTCTTATTTATTCTCCATATTCTAAATGAGGAGGCTGTTCATCTAGAAAATATTATGTTGGCGAGCCTTATAGTTGTCATTGATTCACTAAATTTGTACTTGAAGCTGCTTATTGGTAACAGATTTTTATTGTTGTATGTGTAAATGTTTAGGTTCACATTTGTGTTTGGATCGAATCACTATAAATTGAATTAAAAGATTTTCTTTCCAGCAAATAGGAATTACAAACTTCTGTGGTTCAACCTTCAGGAATCTAGGTGATAATACTTTATGACGAATGGCACCTCTATTTATTTATGAATGAAATTGGGTAGGGATTATGGCTTAAATACCTGGTATATTTGTGTTAAAATTAGCTTTTAATTATTATTTTTTTCAAAAAGAAGGAACTTACACCTGGGGAGTCTTGTACTTTCTGTTGACTGGTGGTCACCTGTTCTGATCTTAGAGTGCATCCTTCTATCGTTTCACATTCTTCAAATTGATTTGATAACTGTAGTTTTTCCATTTAGTTTATGGGAATTCAACCAGACTTGACTTTTCCATTCTCATTAAGCTGGTGATATCTTTATGTATATTTATGTGACTGGACCTGATATGCTTCCTGTTTTACAGAATTTAAGATGGCTACAACATCGGTGGCGACCTTTATGATTGGAACAGCTGCCTCCCTTGGCAGAGAGAGCTCAGTTCCACAATCAAAACCATCTGCTTTGAGGTTCAGCTCTCAATACTCTCTTAAGAATTTCAGTGGCCTCAAGGCCGCAGCATCTGTCAGTTGTGAGTCTGAGTCATCCTTCTCAGGCAAGGAAACTAGTGCCGCTCTTTGTGCATCCTTTGCCCCAAAAGCTCACAAGGGAAATCAAAACTTTCAGAATAGCTTGCAGCCCCAGGCTTCTTTCAAAGTGGCAGTTCTTGGAGCTGCTGGAGGAATAGGTCAGCCCCTGGCTCTTCTTATCAAGATGTCTCCATTAGTTTCTGCCCTGAACCTCTATGATATAGCAAATGTCAAGGGAGTTGCTGCTGATCTCAGTCATTGCAACACCCCATCACAAGTTCAGGATTTCACAGGAGCTTCTGAATTAGGAAACTCTTTGAAAGGTGTGAATGTAGTTGTTATTCCTGCTGGAGTTCCAAGGAAACCTGGCATGACTCGTGATGACCTCTTCAATATAAATGCTGGCATCGTGAGGAACTTGGTTACTGCTGTTGCTGATAATTGCCCTGATGCCTTTATACACATCATCAGTAATCCAGTAAACTCTACTGTGCCTATTGCAGCAGAAATACTAAAGCAGAAGGGTGTCTATGATCCTAAGAAGCTATTTGGTGTTACTACACTGGATGTTGTGAGGGCAAACACATTTGTTGCGCAAAAGAAGAACCTGAAGCTGATTGATGTTGATGTTCCAGTTGTTGGAGGACATGCTGGAATTACCATTCTACCCCTTCTATCAAAGACGAAACCCTCTGTCAATTTTACAGATGAAGAAATTCAAGAGTTAACTGTCAGAATTCAAAATGCCGGAACAGAAGTTGTGGAGGCAAAGGCAGGTGCAGGGTCTGCTACTTTGTCAATGGCATATGCTGCTGCTAGATTTGTCGAGTCATCTCTCAGAGCACTTGATGGAGATGGGGATGTCTATGAATGCTCTTATGTACAATCAGATCTGACTGAGCTTCCATTCTTTGCATCTCGAGTGAAGCTTGGAAGGAATGGGGTTGAAGCTTTGATACCGTCTGACCTCCAAGGTTTGACTGAATATGAGCAGAAGGCTTTGGAAGCCCTGAAGCCAGAACTTAAGGCCAGCATTGAGAAAGGGATTGCATTTGCTCAGAAACAAACAGTGACTGCATAATTTTCATTTATTGAAGCCATTGCTCATTTTGAGGTATGCCTTAGACAGGGATATGACAATGTGGTAATTTTGCTGCGAATTCATTTTGACACCTTTATATTCAGTTTTTTATGTAAGAAGTTTCCACCTCTCTTTTCTATAGTTTCTTATCTGATGAGGAATTTTGAGGTATGTATGTGTTTCTTGTAGAGTTGAAGAATGTAATCGGCCTCATTTGTCGGTAGCTCAGTAGCATGTAGTATTTGAGTTTATGAATAACATGGCAAGTGTACTGCAGTTTTTGGGATTTGATGACTACTGTTCTCATATCCAGTGTACTATTATATATGTATGGTAATCTTGACATCTCTCTCCATGAGGTGAAATTTTCTATGCAAGTGCAAATAACCAACTGGGATGTTGTATCATGTCCAGTATGTTTCTTGACATTTAACAGAGCCATTTCACTGTGCAACATTAGATAATGATAAGGAATCCATCTGCGTTTCTTCAGAAAGATAAGCTTCCTGTTTATCTGTTTTTGTATCAAACATATTTTCCCCAAAAAATATGTAATTTAACAAAATCTAACCTAGATGCTGATCTGATAAGCGCTGATTTCTCTATGGTATCTGCATTCTTTAACTTAATAATTTCTGAAAAAGCCAGTGAGAAGGATGCTGGTTACACAAAAACATCCTATTTACAGATTCAGCAAACAGGAAATGATTGAAATTCTGCATTGTATCATCTTCTTTTGTTTTTGTTTTGCTAGAACATGCATTGTATCATCTAAATCATGACATGGAAAGACCTTCTACCCAATTATTCCTGTTACTTCTCTCTGTCCTTTCATATGTCATTGAGCTTGAACTTCCTCCATATTCTACTTTCTATTAAAAGATACCCTTGTAAAGCTAGGTATGCACCACTAGGGCTTAGCAACCAATGCTCAGGCCATTACTTTGGTATGCGCATTACACGTTGCTGGTGCACGACCAGAAACTAAAACAAGAGCAGCTTCAGAGATTGGATTATCATCAGCCTTGACAGAGAAAAAAACACTGCAAAGTAGCTAGTAGAGGGATGCTTGATCACCAGCTTGGGTTAACACTGACAAACTTAGCAACGATATATACAATGTGGTTATCACCATTATACTCTTCGGCCTAGTACCTAGATGTACATCAACCCAACAATTACTTGTCCTGACATTCCTTTTAAAGAAAAATCAGCTGACATGGTCAAGATAACAGGAAAAGTACATTTGCCTTTAGATTTGCAGTGAAAATTCCCTACCAATAGTCCATTTCAGAGTTCTAAACTTGATCAATCCTAATAAATCTTAACGATCAATATTAGTTTTTTTTTTTTTTTTTGCAATGAGTACGTACCTCATAAGCTTGATAAATTGCATTTCCTATTAAATTGTTATAAGGCTAAAATATTTATTTCCTTTTTACTAAGAAAATTCGTACCATTTGACATTCACAGAAGGAAATTAGAGTTAAAATTACTCCCCCTCCCCCCTCTCGCGCAAAGAAAAACAGAAGGAAAGATTTTATAGGGATGCTTGAAATTAATTAGAACACCATGTTGGAAGAAGAATAAGAGTCAGACAACAGAGACTTCAATTCATCATCTTCTTCTTCATCATCACCTTCATTCCTTCTCTCGCAAGAAAATCCACTTGCAGAGCCACCATTAGTGTTGCAGATTGATTGATATGCCATATTCTCACCCATGATCTTCCTCTTCTTATAATTGGCCTTAAAACAAGCTTGTCTAAGCCTTTTTGTGTGATCCTCTAGTTGCAAATCTGGCATCTCCTCCAACAGCTTCTTTTCCCTCTCCAAAATCTCAATAGCATTCTTCAACTTTTCTTCACTCTCTTCTCCTTCCTTTTCCAGCTCCTACACAACACCAATTAATTAACAAAACAAATTCCACTTTTTTGTTGAGACTATTTACACGGAGCATTTTGTGTTGTGGACGAGCCCCAGAAAAATATGAGGCTCACCATTTTATTTGTGATTGTAATGCAGCCCTTACCTAAGAAAATATCACAGTATATAATAACATGCATAGTATATATAATACCTGTACATTTTTTATTAGGGTTTGGAGGCTCATTAACTTTCTGTGAGGCCACCTACGGATACCCAATTCCCTACACCTTTTCTTGAGAAGGGTCAAGCCTACATTAAGCTCCTTTGCTGCTTGGGTGATTGGCATGTAAAAATACTGAGAAATTGTCTTCCTTGACAACATTTTGGAACAACTGCTTCTCTCTTCTCTACACCTCTTCACCTTAACCCTCTCTTCATTCAATATCTCCTTTTTGTTTTCCCCATTGTTGTTGCATAAAAGTAAACCCTTTTGTTCTGATTGATCAAACCCAGTACTTATTTCATTCCACACTGCAAGCTCATTTTTTATATCACAAAACAAGTCTGGATCTGCAATATCTAATTGCTCACCTTGTAGCATTCTTGGTTCAATATCTAATGAAGCATACAAAGGGTCACTTGGGAAATTCTCCATCAAAGGGATAGTATCAAGAAAGCTCTGATCTTGTATGGGAAATTGATCATATTGCCAATCCAATGCAGAAAACCCACTTCCATTTCCACTTAAAATTACAATGACGTTCCCAAAAAGAAAAACAAAAAGTTAAATCCCCCTATATGAGTTGCATGCTTTACAATCAAGAGAAAGATAGATCACAGAAACCCTAATGCATACATTCATACATACCTGAAATTATCATGTGAAGAAAACTGGTATGGAAAGTGAAATGGATCTTCATGATCATTGGGTATTATTTCATACTTAGACCAACCCATTACAGACTGACTCTCCATTTGCTACAAATAATGATGCACAGTACTGTAGAGATGATAGAAATCTGTATAATGGCTTAGTTTCTTGGCCTTTTTAGTTGGGAAATGATAAGCACAAATATATATGAAGCAATTAAGCGTGTGTGAATGAATATCATGATTGTGAATCTATATTAGTGGTAATTATTATTACTTATTAGTAGTAGTGCTAGTTTTTAGTTTTTGAAGAACGTGAGCCGCCAACCATGCATGAATGAGATTTATTGCGTGCTTGTGAGAGTTACAAGATAAATTTAATTATTTCGTTTCTATCCCTATCTGGCTATCTAGAGAGAGAAAGTTCCAAGTTTATGTGTGAGAGAGAGAGAGCAGTGAATTGATCATTTTATTTTTTCCTGTAAGAGAGGGTCTAATAATATAATGAACCAAACCAGAGAAAAGAGAGCGGATTTCATAGACTTCCATGAGCATGCAATGCATGGCTGCCATGGAAACCACTCAAGCACAAAGCGTGAGCCTTGTAAGTCTGTAACTGATTATAACTTACACAAGGCACTAAACACAATGATTAATGATCTCCCAGCCCACTTTTTTCCTGACCCGTTTTAGTGCACTTAATTAATCATTATATAAGGATAATGGAGAGTGAGCTAGAGAGGATTTTTATTTCTCTTTTCTTTTCAGTTATATATAAACAATAGTTGTGGACGTTAACCACTTAAAGGAAAAAGTTTATTTTATATGGTTTATGGCTTCATAATGTGAAAGGTAGTGAATGATTAATGATTGTGGTATTATTGGCTTTAAAAGATATTAAAAGTGCTGTTCTGATGGTTCACTATCCATTCTAATTAACTGAACTATAGCAAATACTTGCAGTAAATTCTTCTCATAAGAATCTGAAACAAACAAAATCCATCTACTTCTGTCATTCGTTTAACATTAAAGAAAAAAGAACTTTTGCATTTGAATTGTGCAAGTATACACAGGCATTTTCTCCTCAAGTGAGAAGGAGGTATGGCAGGAACAATAACCCCTGATCAATCGTCCCCCTTCTTCAATGTAAAAGGTGAAAACTGTTGTTTCAGCTATTGCTGCGAGGTTTTTCCACTTAATACTGGGTACAACTTTCATATGAGAACTCTACTTTGCACGACAAGCAGTTTGAGGTCCAGTTCCTAATCAAAATAAGCATTTTTGTCTGCTGAGTTCATCTCAGCTATATAAAAGAAATATCTTAGTTAGTGCCAGCCAAAATTATCCATCACAAGTAAATATCAACATAACTATGTGAAACAGAATTTATAAGGCATATTTCCTCCTTTCAATTTCACTCTCGAAGTTTTTGACATTTGAAATAATAATCAGTCAAGCATAATGGGAAAACCACAAAACAGCGTATCATCTTTACCATTAAGCATACCGCCAATAACAGTCAAAATCTTCATTATACGGCTCTTAGCTGAAGAAGGCAAAAACCAAGAGCTATTAAAGTATCTAGTGTACATATCTCAGATCCAGAACTAACTCAGTAACAACTGTTATACCTCAGTGCCTTGACTTACTACCTCTGCCACGGCCACGCCAACCACCCCTCCCACCCCCACTACCACGAACTTTTCCACCTAATGCCTTATTAACATCAGGTTTCAGTTTCATGTCTTCTGGCAAGGGAAGTATATTATCTACACACTTCCGGAAGCTGAAATCATCCACATATTTATCATCCCTAATGAGGAAGAAGCACCTACTTTTCCACATTGGATGATATCTTGCTTGGAAAGCGTGGATCCCTCCACCAATCTTGTTATCTGGTTCCGCATGACCCTTTTTAAGCAATTCCAACAACATTGTGTGTTCGTACTGCCAAAAAGAGTAGTGAACTTATCAGTAGAGCAAGAAGTAAACTTGCACGGAAGCAAATTTTAAAATCACAAAATGATAATCATAATATAGGCTGCTAGAATGAACTGGTGTTAAATTACACTGATCACAGATAGATCTACAGTCTACTGGATGAAGCTTCAAATGGAATATGGATCCCTGTCAAGGAGGAAAGGGCTGATGTACTAGTAGCAACAAAATGTAGATCAACTCGAGGACAGATCCATGCCTATGTTGCAAAAGAGGAAAACCGGAAAACCGCAGATCTTTTACCAGCCACTTTCAGTATCATGATTTGTTCAAACACAAAGTTTACTAATGACTTTTTCAGTATTTTGCAACTATATAAATCTAAAAGCCACTTCCAAGACCTTATGACAATACTTACACACTTCACACTTCATGCTACCTGCCCATAAGGGATGGCTTGCACTCCAATTTTCAAGCCTTACCTGATTCTGTTGAAGATTTCTTATATCTTAAATTGCATAAGCAACTACTAGCAATTATAGGAAACTTAGTTCGACCATAGCCTATCACCACATCAGAAACAAAAAACTCTTGCGTATTTCCCACTCACCAATCAATGTCAAAAAAGTAAATTCTTCCTTCACAAGAGGTAACCAAAATACCATTCAATGGAAGATGTAAGACATATGGTTTTGTACTTCTAAAACATGCTGTCAATCATTGTAAGTTTATCCTACAGTTGGGTCCTTCTGCTTGCAGTGTCCCATAAATATTCCCTACTTTATCTCACACATATTCATATAAGCAAAAACTATAGACTCATCACTGTCCTGCGTAAAAAGCCAATTCATATTTCACATTACCTCCTGCAAACTATTAAACACGATGAACTACAAAGAAACCACAGCGCATCTGCAATTAATCATTAATCAACGAACTTTCAACTGTCACTTGATGCAAATGGATGCCTACTCTTAACAAATAAATAAATTTATAAAAAACGGTGAATGCCAGCTACAATACTTGAACAAGCCTCAGCAAGCAGGGGTAGCTTCCCTATGGCTTGCAAAGTATCTCTAAACCACAAAAGAGTAAAAATATTATATTATTCTAAGTATCTTTAAACCAAAATTGAGTGAAAATATTATCACAATCTATGCACCTATATTTGCATTCACTTTACATATATTTTTTTATAAATAATAATTTTATTGAAAAAGGAAAAAATTGGAGATGTGCACAAGATGGGGTACATTCACATTACTTTTATATATGCAGAGTAGTAGTGGAGCCATGTTAAAACTTGAGTGGGGTCAAACTCAAGTTTTAATTTTTTTTATCTAATGAAATTTTGTAAATTTATCAAGATATAGGAAAACATTTATATGTAACCCCACTGAATTTATGGAACATGCATATTGACCCCGTAGATTTTGATAAAATAATTAAATAACTACAGACTTTGTTAGAAAATATAATGTTAAATCAATAAAATTATTTGAAAAATATATAAATTATAATATGCATAATATTAGATTAGTAATAAGTTTGAAATTTAAGAAATGTAGCTTCTCGCATTTCATTTACTTTTTTTATATGACAGTAAAATAATTTTTTGACCTTTTGAAGTTATTTTTAATGAGTTAAATTCTAACTAAAAATTAAATGAAAATAAGTAATTCATCAATAAATTGGTTTCTTGGGTTTGAATCTCTAAGAGAGGCCATGGGAGTAAAATCTTCATATGTTTATTAGTCCTGACGTCAACATAGATGGCTTGTCTTAGATCAAATCAGAGTGGTGGATTAGTTGAGGTGCATACAAAACAAAACAAAAAATTTTAATTTTCTATATTATTTAAAATATAAAGAAAATTGACCATCAGTTCAATTGTTTGGGATAAAGATAATAAAATATAGACACTTAGATATTTATAAAATATTAAGCGATATTGGATGAAAACTGGGTATGTATGATCTTTCATAATATAACTTTTGGTAAAACAATTAGTTTTATAAAAAATAAAAAATAAAAAATCTTATCAAAGTCTATTAATGAGTTTAAAACTAACTTTTTTTTTTTTTAGTAGAACATTTTCTTGCTCTGCCACTGTGCAGGAGTGCATCTCTAAACACTAACGAGTGTTAATTACAAGTTTGAAAACCAATAAAATGCTTAAAGATTGGCATTCACTACTTACCCAGTTTTACAGAATATCAGAGGGACCTTCTCTGAAAGCATTCAGTGAATTATAGCTCACATTTCATTTTATTCACGACTTCATTGAAAAACAGCTAATTGTATTAAACGACATATAAGTATTTACTAATTATCCAGAACAAAATTGATATCCACAGTACATTATTGAAGTTTGAATTAAATTTTCTGCTTAGATTTCCTCGGCGTGCAACAGATGAAAGTAACAAAACTACAAAAATAGATTAATTTTTTTAATACCTTATTGACATTCAGATTGGGAGGCCAGTAATGAAGAAACTTGTAGAAGTAATCGTACATCTCCACCGCTGAACCGAAAGTCTTCGGACCCAAAGTCACCGGACCAGACTCCTTCTCTTGGTCTTCCCCATCTATCTTCTCGAACCGTTCTTCCTCTACAGATTTCTCCACCTTCTGCTTCTTGGAAACACCGTCATCATCTTCCTTAGACTCTGTCTCTTCCTCCCTGGTCCGCTTCATGTTCGAACTGCCGTTTGTAGCCAAGTCAATATTGCCCTCAGGGTTTTGGTCGGGTTCTGTGCTTTCGAGTTCCATGTCTTCGGTGGGCGGATTGACACCTTCGGAGTTGGTCACAGCGACTGCAGATGCTGTTTCCTCCTCTCATCAATGAAATTCGAGAAGCAAAATACAACTAAAACCCTAACGTGGAAGATCTGAACCTGAAAGCACACTACAGAGTACAGACGAGTAATTGGGCACTGAAGGTTCATACTTCACAGTTTCGGCTTTTCCATCGCCGGGTTGTCTTGGATCAAACCAGGTTTTCCGACCCGAAGGTATGCAAGGTTTCCCTTTCATTTCGGGTCAGAACAGATCAGCTCACTAATCGTTGAAATTTTGAATCGTTCTCCTCCTTTTTCCAACTGTTAAAAAATTTGAAATAAATCAAGAGAATATACAATTTTCATTATTTGAGAATATAAATAAAATAGTACAAACAAGGATAAACTATTCGGACACCATTAATTATTACATTAATAGCTAAATTTAGAAAATACTTTTTAAAAGTAATAACAAGTAAAAATTACTTAAAAATATTGTGAATGTAAATAATTTAGATTCATATGATAGTTCCAACATTATCTATTTTTTAAACATCTTACAGATTTTTTATTTATGATTCTCTTCATATTTATATATTAACAATCTCGTGTGTGATCATATATTTTTTCTATTTTAAAATAAATGTTTCAAGTTCTTTTCATCTAAAAATTAAACCAAATAAATAATCATAAAAAAATTCTTAAGATTATAAGGTAAATCTTCTTCTAATTTTATTGATTGATTCAATCCAATATATAGATGAATAAAGGGTGAATGAGAAATAAGAAGCAATAAGATTAGGTAACTGATTTAAATTAGTGTTTATTTAATAATATAATTGTGTATGAGTGGTTTTTTTTTTTTTTTTTTTCTTCTTTTAAATTGAATTTTGTTGTAAAATGATATCAAAATTCTCAATATAAAAGAGGAATAACTAAATATATGGGTATTATACAATATTATTAATTAAAAAATATCTAAAATTTAGGAGAACACCATAAGGGCATTTAGGCTTTCCAGTATAGTATAAATAAATAGATATATAGATGCAAAGAAAAGTTTAATGTTGTATAATTCATATTTAGATTTTAAGCAAGTTTGAGCTTCATTCGAAGATTTTTAGCAAATTTGATCTCACTTCATATTCGGCTAAAACTCACTAAAAACTTGTGAGCCTAAATTCACTCAAATTCGGGATTCGTAAATATATGAAATATTGTATGAAATCAACATATATTCTATTTTGATTAGATTGTTTAACAAAAAAAGTAATACTTCAAAGTTTTGTATTTGTTTTGAGTTTCAATAGTAGGGCTAAAAGATTAAATTACAACATAAAAATTAGGAGAGCTGTTTTATTTCTTTATGTTTTTTTCTATTTATTGGTGTTTTTTAGATTTTATTTTTATTTAAGATTCAATACAAGTATTTTATGAGTTAACAGCTTATGTGGTGCTTAGATCAGTGGTAAGTGACTTGCTTAGTCCTTCCTCACAGGTTGCAGTCATAAACTCTAACATCATGTTTGGAACACCTAAAAAATATAGAATTCATTTCATTTCAAATGAATTCTACATTTTACATTTTTTATGTTTGAAACATATGAAATTGTATAGATCTTAAATGAAGTTCATTTGAAATTCACATTTTATTCGATAATGAATTCCATATCAAATAGGTTGGGTCTCATTTTGTGTTATTCATTTAAAATAAGTTATTATTTTAGCCACCTCAAATGACATTTTTATCCTTAATATTACACATGCTTTTCATTTAGATAAATCGATAAAGAGTTACTTTCACTTCATCTCAAATATTCATCTAACTAATTACAAATTTTTTCTTTTCAACTTGTCTTTAGTTCATTGAATAATAATTAATTGAGTATTTATATTTTTAGTTGATTAATGATAGTTTTAATTAAAAATTTTGAGGGTAGTTTGGGAAAAGTACTTAAACTAAAATGAATTTTTCATTTGTACCAAATAAGAGATTTAAATTGAATTCCATAAGTTTAGTTTTTATTTAAAATGAAATGAATTCTATTTTTTATTTTATTCTAAACACTTTGTATAGATTTATAAGAGAACCACTTTTTATATTGCAGATTTCGGGGAAAGGTGGGTTTTTAGTTTTTATTATTTTCTTTCTTTTCCTGCCCTTTTTTTTTAGCCAAGAACCTTTTTTCTTCTTTTTTGTCATGGCAAATAATATATATACATATTTTTACTTTATTATACAATTTTTATGTTTTACATGCTATGTGATAGTTTTTGATCGGTTTACTATGTAATGTGAGTTGGCCACGTCAACACCATTAGCCAAGTCATTATATGTCAAGTTAATTTAGACAGAATTTAACAGTGGGACTTAACAAACCTGATTTTGAAATTATAAAGACCCGATTAATGTGTTTTGAAATATAGGGGCTAATATGGAATTTAATGCAAATTATAAGAACCAAAAGTATATTTTAGCCATCCAAGTATTACAATCATATCAATTTTCTTTTTTTATCAGTAATAATAAAAGATAAGAAGTTAAATCAAGTCGTTGTAGTATAGTGGTAAGTATTCCCGCCTGTCACGCGGGTGACCCGGGTTCGATCCCCGGCAACGGCGATAAATTTTTATTTCGTTCACCATGTTTTCTAATTTTACCTCCTCCTTCATTTAACAGGGCTCTCTCTGCAATGTACAAATGTACAAACCCTAGGCTTTGTATCTTTTTCTCTTTCCTTCCAAAACCTTAAACCCTAATCCAAAATATGAACGTGGGTGCTTCACTATCATCAATCCGGTTCCCCAATTGTTTCCGTTGCTTCTGTTTTCCAAAACCCCTCATTTCACTCGTTTCTTCATCTTCTTCCATGTCTCAGTTCTGTGTTAACAATTCTTCTGTTACCACAGCTTCAGTGGCTACCGACGCATCTTCCGCTACGGACGCTGTGGCCATGGAGTCCGTGAAATCCAAGCAGCAACACCCATGGCTAATTGTGGGTCTCGGTAATCCTGGAAAGAAGTACGTTGGTACACGCCATAATGTCCGTACGAGTTATATCCTTCGGTCTCTTTTGTGTTTTTGTTTCAATGTTCAGTTGTTTAATTGTAACCCTTCAGTTTACAGTTTATGTTAAAAATGTAATAGGAGATGTCTAGTATATGCATAAAAATTGAATAGCAATTGATTCATGTTGTGTAATGATAAGCTGGTTTATCTGATAGAACTGCTAATTTGATAGTCTATCTCTTACTACATACATCGATTCTATACTTCAGGTTGGTTTTGAGATGGTTGATGCTATAGCTGAAGCTGAAGGTATATCTATGAGTAGTGTTTCGTTCAAAGCCTTGTTTGGGAAAGGTAAGAGTTAATTGCTTTGTTTTTTGCACTATTGTAGCTGTTGTAGATTTGCAGGAATTATCATCAAAATGGTGTTGTTTGGATATTGTCGTTTAATTAGTATACTGTGTTGTATTGAAATCACTATCTAATACCACTTTACGTAGTCTGTATTTCTTATTTCTTATGTAATTAAGGATTTCTGTGGTAAGCCATGTTTGAATTATGACTGAACTGCATTAGTGTAATGCTTTATCTTTTCTGATTGGAATGATTTTCCCTGAGGCCCCTTTTATTTTTTTCCCATGTAAGTTTTTTGCTCCCACCACTCTTGACATTTAATAGCAATTGGATTTCAGTTATTTGCATGATGATGATAATGTCTAAAAGACTAAATGAAGAAAAACACTTCTTTCAGTGAGAATCCATTGTCACCATATATCTTAATGGAATTGGTTTCTATTTCAGGTTTAATTGGCGAGGTGCCAGTTTTGCTTGCCAAACCACAAACTTTCATGAATGCAAGCGGTGAGTCTGTAAGTATGCTATCCGGAGCACCATTACATAACTTAGTAGGTTACACATCAATGAAAGTAGAGCACCTGTATGTTAAATGTGGCATGATAGATCATTAAATCTGAAGATCAGGAAACTATGACTTAAAAAATAATGTTGTTGCAAAATCTTGTGAGAATTAACTTAATACTTATACTGCAAATTCTAATTAATTTTATATATGGGGACCTTCTAAATGTTCAGTGAAAGTGTGAAACAGGTTACGGGTGCTTTTCACTTGCCAAAAGGCCCTTGGTAACTTATAGAATTTCCTTAAAACTTCTGTAATAGCATCTGTCAAAAAAATATTCGAAAAAATATTGAGGATGATGGGGTGCCTCTAGTTTTTTCCTATTAAAATCTTGTTTTCTGCGTTTGCTTAAAGAGCAGGAGGTGTGACATGGAGCTTTGAAGGGTGTCATGGAGTTCTGAAAGGGTGCTATTCTTCTTAGTACGGATGAGAGAAAAATAGAGGGTACAAATGGGCAGTAGGCATAACAGTAGAAAAAGTGTAGCTTCCAAATGTTGCTAAGCCAGATGTTGAGAATGTGCTTGATTAAAAATTCTTGATCCAATTCAGCTTTTTCTTATAGCTGTTTTTTTCAGCTGACATTTAATAAACTACGGTTTAGTATTAAATTAAACTGAAACCATCTTATACAGTGGCCCAAAAGTACTTTATAGGATGCAACCAGATGATTTCTTTTCCCCTGAATTCTTCTTGGTTGTGAGAAGTGCTTATTGGCTGCTTATAGTTGCAGCAAACACTGTATACGCCTTGGTGTAGCTGGTGGTAATTTGTATGATTTGTTTCTATAATCAAACCGAGTTTAAAATCATATTATTTTCAGTTACTAGTACTGAATTGCTGGCGCAAATCGAAAACATTTAGTTATTAATAAGTTATTTACGTTTCCTGAAAGATTGTAAACATTTTGGGTAAGGATCAGCCAAGTGTCTGACCCTGTCTGAGAAATGTTGCTCAGGTGCCCAATGCCACTGCAATTTCTTTGATGGAGTGCCGGTGCTGCCTATGCATCAGTAGGCGATGATCTTCCTTTTTTATCTAATATTTTATTGGACTTATACTGATTGATTGCTTGTTAAATCTATTTTGAAGGTTGGAGCCATTGCTTCCTATTACAAGATTCCTCTTAAGCAAGTACTAGTGGTAAAATAGCTAACTTCATTTTCTCCTTGTCCTTTTTCTTTTTTCATGGGAGAATAGAAAAACCAGTGAGTTTGGGCTGGTACCAATAATGGAAGCTCTAACCGTTAGAATCGTCAACTAATGCTTTTCTTCATCAGATCTTTGATGACTTAGATTTACCCTTTGCAAAACTGCGGCTGTTGCCGAAGGGTGGACATGGAGGACACAATGGGTAATGATGATTTTCTGTTCCTATCTACTGTTTCTGCTTAGACTCATCTGTCACCAAATGTAATTTCTGTATTGTTTCAAATTGTAAATAAACATTTCAGACTTGAGTTTAAATCTCAGACTATTAATTGACAGCTGTCATAATTCATACATTTCAAAAGCACCAAAGCTTTGATTCACTTGATGATTTTGCTTTTCTGTACCCAACTTAGCGACTTTTAGCCCATAATACTTAACTTATCTGTCTTCTCTATGATTTTTTTTTCTGCCATAAGGACATCGTAGTTCATGAGATGTATTTGCTTGTTGTCAAAATATCTCTGTAAGATACTAAGTGCAGAACATAGACAAAGTTGAATGGGAAAGATGGCGAGTTAAAATGTGAAAAGAGAATAAAAGGGGGCTCAATTTGTCCCAAAGTTAGATTATCTTTTGTCAGAAATCAGCTTTTGACAAAGTTAAGTCAGTTTACTCGTTGTCCATTTGATAATAGACTAATGACAGGGGAGAGGGACTTTGTCTCACAGGCAACTCAAACGTAGGATCTGCTCAACAATGAGATATATGGTTACTGCTAAGGCGATGCCTCAATCACATTTCTATGTAGTATTTCACCTTGATTCATGTTGTTTCAGACTTTCAGTGGATCTCATCTAGGAACCATAAAACATGTCAAGTTCATGTTGATATTGACTGATTTATATAAACCCTTGGTAGCCTTGGAAAGATCCTCAGCAACCAGTTGTTAATTGTGTATCTGATGCATAAGAATGTCATATGTATCGTCATCTTAATTATATCTTTTCTAAAGGTGATGTGAAAAATGACGGGTTATTTTATTATATACTTTGTTGCAGAATGAGGAGTGTTATTAAGTACTTCAAAGGGAGTCTTGATTTTCCTCGTCTGAGAATTGGTACTTTCCTATGACCACCAAATCAATTGCCATTCTATTTGTTTCTATCATCTATTTCAGTCTTAAATAATGCATTTTCTAGGTATTGGACGGCCTCCTGGGAAAATGGATCCCATAAACTTTGTTATTCGCCCCTTCACAAAACAAGAGCGGGAAGAGGTATGTGTTTCAGTTATGGTTGCATATAATGGAGAAAATCTTGTCTACACGAGTTATAGATTCTGAATGTTGATAGATTGTCTTTCAGTTGAATTTTACATTTCAACATGGTGTCGAGGCTGTTCGGATTCTGTTGCTTGAGGGATTCAACAAAAGTGCAACATTTGTTAATAGTGCCAAGACCTTAGAGCAAATAGGTTGACATACTGTTGGAAATTAAAATTTGTTTTGCCAATCACAAACAGGCAAGATCAAGTGGTAAGGAGATTGAGATTGAAGTTAACTTATATAACTATGGGTTTCGGTTTTCCATGCCAATTAAATTTGATGTACATTATAGTGGTTCTGAACAAGTGAAATCCATCTTTGAAGCAGCAATGGGAACAACTATGTAGAAGAACAATGTGCGTAAATTGGTTGAAGATATTGGTGTATTCCGGATGAGGAAAAGTTGGCATAATCATGTGAAATTTGTCGGAGTTTCAGGAAGTCTTTCAAACTTTCACCTACTTTTCGTAGCATTTTGTGGTTGACATACATATTGTTTCGAAGGCACAATTGTCGGAAGTGCGGCTTTTCTCCGCCTATTCTGCTTCCAAGATTTTGTGTGAAAAATAATCAGATGCGGCCGACGTTCACGGTTATAGATGGACCCCACATACAAAAAAATGGGACAAAGCACAAAAATTATCTTTGGCGACATCGAGAAGTTCTTTATATCTTGCTTATATAGAGATACACGTACGATCTACAAAACGCTATATCTGTTATATACCCTACACTTTCTTCCCAAAACTTGCCAAAATACTTGTAAATTATGGAATATAAATTCGTTATTAAAGCATAATAGACAAACAAACCCACCAACTAGATAATAAAAATTACACAAGGGAATCTCTGGCTCTCTCAGTGTTCTGACTATTAGATTTTATAATATTCAGCGATGCACAGATTTACGTTTTATAATATTTTATAATATTGAGGATATATAAATATATGTGAATTAGTCATAAGGATTAGTTTAGAGAAATTATAATATTATTTTATAAATTACAAACAATAGTTATATATATTCAATTCATTCAATTAGTATAATACCGGTGTTTTTTATTTATTATATAATCATAAATTAGAAGTAATTATATAATTATGCTAAATAATATATATTTTAAATTAAAATTTTTGTCTTTATCTATATTCTTTAACACTGTCAGGGCACATGTCCTACATTCAATCTTTTACAACGTAGTATGAATTGTAAGAAATTCAACTACCAGTAAGAGCCTTCTAAATTGCTTTAATTGCCATTGAACTAAAAGCTTCATAAAAAATTACAGATTATATAATTAATGACTCACACTTAACAGAGACTATTTAGGATTTATTTGGATGGGTCACCATGGCATTGCGTACATAAAGATTAAAACACTTTTTGGAGTAAAAAAAAATCAGTTTATGACAGAAAAATTTCTTTGCTTTGTTCTTCATCTACTAAATTTCTAAAATTTGGTTGTTTCCACAACCATTAATTGTATCAGAGTTTTCAAGGATCTTAAGGACATATTTTAGTTTTTCTCAAAAAAGTTAACGCCTTTAATTGGCTCGAGTATGGCTCTTGTGTTTGAGGAATGTCATAGAGAAAGGAATTGAGACACCAGCATATGGGTCTAAACTCTCAGTTGAACAACAAATGCAATTGAAGCAGTAAGTAACTAAAAATTTTAAAACTCTTACTTTCATTTAATTATCTGTGTTGGAATCAATTTTTTTAAGAACCATTGGAGCAGTTTCTGCAAAACAAGCTCGGGATACTCTTAAGGAGAAGTTTCAATAAGTTGAAAAGTAAGAGTTGTCAAATTTCAGGTTTCGAGAAGAGAATTTGAAGATAAAAGAAAAATGAAAGATAATGAATCTGTCAAAGATTATTCTTTCAAGTTATTCGAAGTTGTAAAGTATATAAGACTTTATAGACATGCAATTTCTGATCAAAGAGTTGTTGAAGAAACTCTAATCAATTTGCCAAACAAAATTGATTATGTAGTTATAGCAATTGAAGAAACAAAATAACTTTCTATGCTTTATGTAATTGAAATAATTGGTTCTCCGCAAGCCCATGAACAAAAATTGAGTAGGCGAACCGAAAGTGCATCTGTTGGAGCATTTCAATCAAAACACAGGTTTAAATATTCTTGTTTTAAAGGAGGAAAAAAGCAACCAGCTAAGAAGGTTGGTGAAAGCTCTGAAGGGTCAAAAGAATCAGAAAAGAAAGGAACATTTCCTAGATGCAGCATATGCTAGAAAACCAATCATCTTGAAAAAGATTGTTGGTTCAAAGAAAAGCCTAAATTGCAACGCATACATGTAGAGAAGTTTTGTAGATTCAAGCAAAGCTAGTACCATCAACAACAAAAACCAAACCAGCAAGCCAATATTTCAGAAAGCAAGCAAGATGAAGATCATTTCTTTATTGCAGTACAAACTGGACACTCAAATAAAGCTGATACATGGTTTATTTAGAGCGACTGCCCCAATCATATGACCAACAATGATTCCATCTTTTCTGATTTGGATTCTTCTGTTCTGTCAAAGTTCCTGTCAGAATGGGTAACAGAGATGTTGTTGAGTCAGAAGGAAAAGGCACCATTGTTGTTCATACTAAGAAAGGTACAAATTTTATTAAAGATGTTTTAGTTGTTATAATTTTATACAGGATCTCATACATGAATTTAGAACACATTAATAATAAAGTTTGCGTACTTGATTGAGCCATAGTAGCGGATATTTGGAATCTCAGCCAAGCACGCCTCAGTAAATGCTCACACAGCCAGGTCTTCCTCTCCGTACTCTATGTATTTTCTGATGGCAGCTTTCAATGGGGCAAGATGCGTATATAGAGATGAGAGGAGACCTAGCTATTTCATGTCAGATAAAACTCTAAGAGTCCTCCCATTAAAGACTCCTAAAGTCACTTAGCCTATACTTACTGCCAATCCACATCTAATCAGATAAGATAATCAGATAAGAAGTGTGCTTAAGCCCTATCCCAAATAATCACATAAAACTGTATGAGTTTTTACCAGCATGTCTCAAATGGACTAAACCTTAAGCCCGTTTTATTATTAAAACAAAACCATCCAATTAATGGCAGCCCACACATGAAATTTCTACCATTAGTACCTATCAAAATTTGTTGAGTGTGCATCAAATGATAGAACATGGTTAATCACTTATTTTTCAAGATAATTATTGCACTATATGTGATCCTTTCGATAAGAAAAATGCTAGTAACCATGGTAGATAAATGTTTTCCTTTAAAATGGAATTATTATGTGGAATCTTAAAGGCTACAATTGATGAAGCCTTTATTTAGCATAAAAGATATGGCCGTTATCATGTTAATGCTCTCATATTTGTGCAACAAAAGAATATGGTGAGGAATTTACCTTCCATTCATGACTGTAATGATGTTTGTGAAGCTTGTTAGTTTGGAAAGTAAAGCAGAAAATATTTCCTGTTGGAAAAGCATGGAGAGCAAAGAAGAAATTGGAGTTAATTCATACAAATGTTTGTGGTCGTATGAGAATTTAATCTCTCAGTCAAAACAAATAGTTTCATTGATGATTTTACACAGATGACTTCGGTTTATTTGCTGAGACAAAAATTTGAAGTCTTTAAAGTTTTCAGAGAGTTCAAAACTTTTGTTGAGTCTCAAAGTGGTTACAAAATTAAAATTCACATGTCAAACAGAGGTAAAGAACATACTTTCTCGGAATTTGATCAATTTTATGAAGATGAAGGTGTATAACATCAACTTACAGTTGCATACACCCCAGAACAAAATGGGGATTCTGAAAGGAAAAACAGAACTATAATGGAGATGGCTAGATGCATGTTGATGGAGAAAAAAATTGCCAAAAAAGGTTTGAGCTGAAATTGTCTATACAGTTGTTTATCTTCTGAATAGGCTATCTACACGGTATGTACATGGCATGACTCCATTGGAAGCTTGGAGTGGCTATAAGCCAACTGCTAAGCATTTCAAAGTGTTTGGTGGAATATGTTATATTCATGTTCCAGCTTAAAAAAGACATACACTAGAGGGAAAAAAAAAAAATCTTTCTTGGCTATAGCTCCCAATCAAAGGGTTACAGGATTTTCAATCTTGTATCATAAAAGATTGTTGTGAGTAGAAATGGTAAAAAGTTGACTAACAAACTGCTTGGAATTGAGAAAAATCTCAAACCGAAAAGAAAAATTTTAAGTTTTCTCATCCTCAACTCACTCAATATTGTGAGCAAGAGCAATTTTTTGAAAATCATGAAATTTATGATTTTTCAAGTTCTGATTTAGATTCAGGCTTCCTGTTCTTATTCCTCATCAATGGACAAGACTTTATCCTTTTCAGGATCTCCTCCAAGAGAAACAAGACTATGAAATATAAAAATTGTAGAAACAATAAAATATCTTTAAAATGTCTGAGTCGAGTTAGAATTTTTCTTTTCTTAAGACTATATTGCACCCTACTTGCAAGGGATTACAACAAATAGGCATTTCAAGATAAAATAGGTTTTTTTTATGCCTAAGGTTGCTATTAAATATAAACATGAACTATAACTTGAAAAGATAAACAAAATAGAAGAAAAGATATAAAAAATGTGGTTAAACATGCTATTTTTATAGGCTTTTTATGAAAAATGTGGTTAAACATTTCTATTTATGTGGGAGTTAATATGCAAAAAGAAATGTCTTTTTATTTAATCAAAAAGTCATTAGTTTTTATTAAGTCAAATAGTCATAAAAGGTTCTTATAGGATTTTTCATAAAAAAATATTCTTGTTTATAAATAAGTTATTTTTATAAAACCTAATGTCTTTTCACTTCAACAAAAAATAATAAATTTGATGAAGTCACAATAACTAAACTTCTCTGTCCTCAATACTTTAATAACTATTCATATAAAAGTTATTTTATGAAATGAAATAACTTTTCATTTAAACAAAAGTAATGATTTTTGATTAAGTCAATCTTACTTTAAAAACTTATGAAAATTCCTAACAGATACTCTCACAAATTTATAAAATGTGCAATTTTGCTGAATGGAACCGACTAACTTTCAAGAAGCTTCAAAGTTTGATGAATGTAACTTTGCCATGAATGAAGAAAGCAAAATGATCAAGAAAGTGGAATTGGGGATTTGGTTTCAAGGCCTGATCATAAGAAGGTCATTAGAGTCAAATGGATTCACAAAACTAAGTTAAATCCTGATGGAACAATTCACAAACACAAAGCTAGACTTTTGGCAAAAAGATATGATACAATCATATTGTTAATCGCTCTTGCTGCACAAAAATGGATGTAAAATCTGCTTAACTTGATGTGAAATCAGCCTTCCTCAATGGGTACTTAAGAGGAAGAGATTTAGGTTTGCCATCAAAGAAAAACCTGACCATGTTCTCATCGTCAAAAAAAGGTTTTGTATGACTTAAAACAAACTCCAAGGACCTGGTATAGTAGGATTAATTCCTACTTTACAGGTTATGGTTTCAGGAGGCGTAATAATGAAGCTACTCTTTATGTTCAAGCATGTGAAAATTCTAGTATTCTTATTATTTTCCTGTATGTTGATGAGTTGCTGGTAAAAAGAACCAAATGATGGAGAATTTTGAGATGACTGATCTTGGCATCATGAAATATTTTGTTGACATTGAAATACATCAATCGAAGAACATTATATATTAATTTCTCAAAAGAAATATGGAGTAAGTATTTTATTTTAAATTCAAAATGAACCATTGCAAATCTGTTACTGATTGTTAATGAAACTCTTAGCATTAATGATGGCTGTGAAAAGGTTGATGCAAGAATTACAAAAGCCTAGTTAAAAGTTTATTGTATTTTACTGCAACTAAACCAAATTTGATGTTTGCAGCAAGTTTATTGTCAAGATTTATGCAAGTATCAAGCCAAACTCATCTTGGAGTTGCTAAAAGAGTCCTAAAATAAATTAGAAGGATTGCAAATTGTGTAATCTGGTTTCGAGCTTGCAAAGAAGGTGAATTAAATGGTTTTTCAGATAGTGATCAGGCTGGCTCTGTTGTTAACATGAAAGGCACTATAGGTTATTATTTTTCTCTTGGCTCTAGTATTTTTTCATGGATTTTCAATAATTAGGAAGTGGTGGCACAAGCTGCTACAATGATTCATTGTGATAATAAATCCGCCATAGCTATTGCCAAAAATCCAATCAGCCATGGGAAGGCAAAACACATCAAAGTGAAATGTCATTTTATTAGAGAAGCAACAAAAGGAAAAGAAATCAAGCTGGTTCACTGAATGTCACTTGCTCAACATGAATATATTTTTACGAATCCATTACCAAAAATAAAGTTTGAATGTCTAGCATGTCAACTTGGAGTATCAAGTAAATATTCAATGAGGAGAATGCTAGAGAGTAACACTTTTACTAGATTGCTTTATAGTTTTACTTTGAAATAAATAAATTAATTTCTTATAGTTTATTACCACATGTCTTATTTTATATCTGTATGTGAAAATAAAAGTGATAAATTATAACGAAGATAATTGATTTTCGACAATAGCTTCACCTAATTGTAAAATTCATTAATCGCAGTTGAATATTTTTAGTTGTTTATATAAATCCGTAAAACTCTTTTCAGGTAAAATAAAAAAAATAAACTACTCTCTTTAGAGTTTCGAAAATCAAGTCCTAATAATAATATTTTTTTGGTCAGATTTAAATAAATCAAACATGCATCATTTATATGTGAATAAGCCATATGACACTATTTATCACCTTATAAGTACACTATTTATCATTCTAAATCTCCTAATTTAAATTTAAAAGGAATTAAAAAAAAAGAAAAGAGTTTTAAATATACACCACACTATCCTCTTCTCTTCCAGTCTCCCTCCATTCCCCTCCACAAAGGAGAAACCCTAACAATTGAAAGTCACTACCACAGCCGCAACACTGTGTTCTTCTTTCTCTCCTTTTTGTTTTTGTTTGAAGTACTTGTTTCTTGCTTGCACTCAAACACCGAAGACTATCTGGTTTCAATCCTCACGAAAGATTTCTGCCAAGGCCGAAGTGATGAATAGAAGAAATTACGACCGACTGCTCATCCTCAAACTCAGCTCAACTGCATTTGTCGCTCTCTCTGAGTTCTAAAACCCTAGAAAATTCAGCAAGCCCTTTATTAACTAAAATTATACCCTTCCCAAACCCTAGAAAACCTCAGCTATGTACGGTGGTGGTGAGTAAACGAATTTCTTCTTCTTATATCCCCTTAAATTGTGTTTCTCCTCCCGCGAACTTTTCTTCAGGTATTTATAACATGGTGTTTTTGTTGCACAGACGAAGTATCAGCCATAGTGATTGACTTGGGCTCTCACACTTGCAAAGCTGGTTACGCTGGTGAAGATGCTCCCAAGGCTGTGTTTCCTTCTGTATGTGCTGAGCTTCTCTGTTCATTATGTTGCAATTTTTAGCTCAGTTACTCGCAATGTAGTACCTTTCTAGTTTTTCTGCAACAGTACACGGGACTCAATTTTCACAAATGTGCAAACTTTACCATGATTGTTTAGCGGGTGCATTATGTGTTATAATTCCAATAGTTCATAACTGGAGCCGCATGTTTTGCTTATTTCCATATGATTTATATGTTTTATGCATCAAGTGTTCATTGGGCACAATGTTTCTGGTAGTTTTGATAACTTAAATATAAATTTGTGAACCTCCTACAAGTATGCTATGTTATGCTATTGAAAGTATAATTGTGGAATCTGCATGCAGGCGCAATGTCTATGGCTAGTTGGCTATGTGAGATTTTTTATGCTTATGTATTTTAGCAGCATTGATTACCATTCAGTGGGATTTAGATGATCAAGATTAGAACTTTAATATTATCAACTACAAGTTTTCAACTACAAACTACACTGGAAAAGTTACACCAAGTGGTTTGAACATCTAAAGAGGGAAGGGGCTATACTCAGAATCATATTATCTACATGCCTGAAATATAAGTTACAGTTTCTAAGATAAACATGAATATTGCATTTTAGTATTTCCTTCCAATTTATAATTTTCACTAAATTAGTTTTCTTATTCATATATTTGACAAAAAGAGTCTAGTATTTAGATTATCAAAACTTTGCCCTGCTATCATTTTTTTTAATTATCTTTTATTGCTTGCTAGGTTAGTTTTGGTGAAGTTGTGGAACTTAATACATCTGGATTTAGTCTATCATTTAGAATTCTTTCAAAAGGAAAAGAAGAAAGAAGGACTCTACTACTGTGAGTTAGTGACTCCTTAATAGGACCTTGCAGCAAGAATAAGAGGCTTCATGCTGAGTTTCTTGACCAATTTTATTTTCTGACTATGATTTAATGGTTTAAGAGCCAAATCGTTGTAATTAATAATATTGCAGAATTTTAAAACTGTGCTTCTAGTCTATATAAATTGGTATCATCTATACCTCAATGGAGAATGAGCACCTCTTTTCAGTGGAAGTTGGATTACTGTTCTGACTCTAATGTGTACCATATACCATGTCTATGGCATTAAGTATGAATGCTTTTCTATATTAGTTATGTTACAACTTAATTTTCCTGGGCCTGCACCTTTCACCAACTTTTTTCATTAAGAGATCTTAGTTGTTGGAGCTGGTCTCTAGGAATTTCTATAGGTTATAAGTTGACATTTGCTTAATGTGAGTTCTTTGTCGCGTATCTGTTTTATATAGTCCCATAGCTGTTTCACAATATCATGATTGGCAATGTTTTTCTTATTGCTAGCATATAAAATGATTTAAAGTTATCTTGATGTATTTTATGCCTGTTTAGGTTGTTGGGGCAATGGATCAAATGGAAATTGATGACCCTGAAAGTACTGAGAATAACTCTGGGTCTGGTGTGGATTCCAAAAACAATGTCAGAAATCTTGATTCTGACAAAAAGAAGGGAAAATGCAAATTATATGTAGGAACTCAGGCGTTGGGATACCGCCGTGATCATATGGAGGTAATGTTTCATAATCATATTCTATGTTGAGATTTTTTCTTGATATTTGCAGACACTTTAATAGTTATTGAGTAATTATCTATATGTGGCGTTCCATCAGATACTCTCACCCTTAAAGGATGGAATAGTTCTTGACTGGGATATTGTTGACAGCATATGGGATCACGCTTTCAGGTAATTAATGACTACCTCGTCAGTTCATACCAGTGTTATTAAATGCTCTAGGCACATCTAGGTGCAGCTAGGTGCAAGGGGTCTTTGGAGCCTTGGTTCTAGGTGCCAGGCGCAGGCGCACGCTTGAGGAAAGCTAGGCGCCCTACTAAAGAAAACAACAAAAATTGCTACAAGCAAGAATTTTAGGCTTCCATCATGTTAAATCTTGCATCAATATGTAATGAAAGAGTAAAAATAGGAAAAAAAAAAAAAAAAGCTATAGGCTAGAATTCCTAGTAAAAAGAGAAACAAATTTGCTAAAGACAAGAGGTTCATCATGTAGTCCACTAAGTTCAACAAGTAAAAACTATCTCAAAGCCAAAAACAATAAAATTAGTGCTTTTGCTTTCTAAATTCCTAGTATGTCCAACAAGCAGCCAACTAAGAGTTAAGGCGCACGAGCCCCCACAACTGAAGGTCCTAGGTTGAGCCTAAGTGAATGAGCCTCGCCTGAAGGGTGTAGAGGCGAGAGGGCTGGAGCCCCTTGCCTTTTAGCGCGCCTTTAATAACACTGGTTCACACTTTTTAGTGTAGTGTTATTTTCTTCTCCGTAGGTTAACCAAGATGATGTTCATGAGGTTCCTAGGAATGGATATCCTGTAGCATGCTTACAGGTTTTCATGTGGGATGGGCTGTCCTTTTGAGATAGTAGACCCCACTTTTTAAACGAAGACATACTCTTACAATTCTCCACTCCACTCCACTTTTTTTTTTAAATAGACCTACTGCTAATACCATCTTCTGTGTTATGGTGTTTCTATTCTTTATTTATTTATTTTTTTTTTTTGGTGTGTAATTTTGTTCCCAGGAGTATCTGTGTATACTAGCAGTTTAAAAGTTGCTTTACCTTGATTGCTGTCATTTATTCTTATAGGGAGTGCCTGCTGATTGAAACTAAAGAGCACCCAATGCTACTTGCAGAACCATCTTCGAACACTCAACAACAGAGAGAACGGTAACATTGCACTGTTTTGTCTTTTCTTTTTGATGTGTATCATTTTATTTTTCTACTAGTTTTTCCTCATTTTATGGCTCATTGTAACTATAATCCATGTTGATGGACCTGGACTGGGTACGTCGATTTTTCAGTTTCTTATCTAGAGCTTTTTCACCATTATGCTGTGTCCAGTACCCATATCCTGTCTTTGTCACTTTTTAACAGCATGGTTCACCTAAGTGAGAGTTCTAGGTCCAACAGCATAATTACTATGAGTCTAAGCATACTAATTTTATTTGGTACAATCATGGACCCTGTTCTTGTCCAAGTGCTCTGCAAACTAGAAAGGGTGCCTGGTTTTAAAAATTTAGTTCTTGTCTCATTAAGTCAATTTTCAGTAGCCCTATTTCTGAGCATCTCCTTTTTTATTGATAGAGTTGTGTTTCTCATGTATCTGACAGGACAGCGGAGCTTATGTTTGAAAAGTACAAAGTCCCTGCATTGTTTTTGGCCAAGAATGCTGTAAGCCCACAGTCTATCCCTAGCGCATAGATTCTACTTGTAGGATTGAACTATTAGTACAAGTACATACACTCTCTCTTTTAAAAAGAAAAAATAAAGAAAAAATTCAGATAAGATGCTTCTTCAGCTTTTTATAAGATTAGACTGTTAATTGGTTCGATAAAGGGTCTGTTTCTTGATGTCAGGTCCTCACATCTTTTGCATCAGGGCGTGCTACATCATTAGTTGTTGATAGGTAAGGGATTGTGGTTCTTGACTAGCGGTTTGTTATTATTCATTGGTTATATTATTGTATAAGCTGAAATGGCTTTTGTTATTATCGATCTTTTGCTCGAATCTAGTACTTCATTCTTATTCGGTGTGTCTTTCAAATTGTTACTTAACATAAGCTGTATACTTTAGTTGCATATTTTCTTACTATCTTGCAGTGTAAGATCATATTTTAGTCATTCCATTTGCCTAATCTTTTTCTATTTAGTTATAGGTGGATTATTGTTTTATTATCTCAAAAGGAGATGACTATTTTCTAAATCCACCCTACTGAGTAGTAATTTTTGTTGTTCTAATTCAGCGGTGGAGGATCAACTACTGTTGCCCCAGTACATGATGGCTATGTTTTGCAGAAGGTATTACTTGCTTTCAAATATTGTAAAGCCTGCATGCGTGCTAAATGCTTGGATTCAATATGATTTTTAGCTGTCGACATTTAACATGATGGCTATGTTTGTTATGCATTTTCTTGACCTGTATATTGTAACCACTGTCTGACGCCATGTGCATTGCTTTCAACAGTTGAATGTGTGCCTCATGCTCTCTGTCTATGTTTTACATATTTCTTTTTTCCCTATAATAAAATTAATCAAGAATCTTTTTCATGTACTCTTGATTTTTATTAATTTTCCTTTTCACATATTGTGATTGCATGCTTTTAATTGTTGCTTTTACTACAATAGGCTGTGGCAACTTCTCCTATTGGAGGTGAACTTCTCACAGATTGCTTACTGAAAAGCCTGGAAAGCAAAGGTCTCACGGTAAGTGAATGGAAATTATTTATCTTTTGTGAATTGTAAGTTAGTTATCTTTAGCAGCTTCTACTATTTTATTTTTTCCTGTTATGTCTCTTTTCAGATTAAACCCAGATATTCCTTTAAGAGAAAGGAAATACGGTCTGGAGAGTTTCAGGTATCTTATGGTTCACTGTAATAATTTGTGATAGCAGAACTCACTTCTTTACTTCCTCTTGATTCCTCCATGGAACTTTAGGCCATAAGCATTCTATCAGAACATGCATTTCGTTAGATTGTTCAAATGTTGGAAATTGAATTTTCTACTCTGTAAGTGTTGTCTTAAGAGCAAAAGATATGGTGTCAATTTGCACCAAAAAGAATGATTGCACCATTTATCAGATCAGAATATCATGCTTAATCAATTTGTGCAGCAATTGAATGTGCCTTCCTTTATGACATCTTTATTACTTTAGCAATTGACTTTGTCTCTATTCTTTCTGAATCATGGAGACTGTCGACCTTGATTTTCCAAATACAACAGAAAGCTATAAGCTCTACTGCCAGGTTTGTGATTGATCACAAAGTTTCTCTTGAGGTGTCATATTTCCCTTGTACTTGCTGACTATTCTATTGCGGCAGAGGATAATTGCCAGTGATATCAAAGAATGCGTATGTCGAGCACCAGATACTCCATATGATGGTACGTGTTCCGCCTGTTTCCATTGTATATAATTTAACCCCGTGGGCCTTATCCAAATTATTATGTTTCAAGGACATGTTATGTGCATGTGTCTATGCAGTACTTAGGAAAAAGAAAGCGAATAGGCAAAAACATGGAATGGTTTTCGATCCTAATTTACATGATTTGCATTGCTTACAGTCTCTTGAACTAGTTAATATCTTGTACATCTCCCTCAATTTTTTTCTTTTCATACATAGCCTTATACGCTTAAAGCCTTAAAGATAATGGATCAGTGCATGTTTATGTCATGTTTGGTTGCTGGGAGGTCTTTTGGACACTAGTTGGTTTGCAATGCATGGTTGACATCCTTTGGAAAAGGTGCTCTTAATAATTTAAAATATAACGATTGGTACTTTTTGATAGGAAAAGAAATATTATTATTTATTAACAAAGAAGAGAAAGGAAGAAGGTAAGAGGGGGGATAAGGAACAAAATAAAAAGTGCAACGAAAATACAAAAAGAAGTAATCATCAAGTGCAATTGGGTTCTCTTATTATTTTGAATGTCAAATAAATAGAACCATCAAAAGAATCCTGAAGCATGCCACAAAGAAGAGAATCCCCTCTAAGAAGAACTGCTATTCCCTGGAGTCCTGTGTCAGAAAATGATCTTTGAAATTTCCAGCAAACAAATCACTGGGACATGGTGCATCTCCAAATATTGTCATTTAAGAATTCAAATGATAGGCTCTCACACTAGAGATAAGATTGCTCTGCTTGTTTTACTTGTTTAAATGAAATTCAGAAAATTTATATGTTTTATAACCTAATTTCTTATTGGAGATTATGAGTGCGTGATCTTCTCTTACTTTATCTCTAGTTGGCAATATATTCCAGAGTAAGTTTCTGTAGCTTATGAGGTGCTTTTATCTTCAAGGCTTTTGAAGAGTTTACTATTAGTAATCTGATATGATATCGGTTATTCGTTATTTTGACAGAGAAATCATATTCTAATATTCCAATGACCCCATATGAGCTTCCTGATGGCCAGTAAGTCGAATGCTATTAATTACTATATGGTTTCAATATGATAGTAAATTATAAATCTTGATTCAATTCCTTTTCATCTTTGAATTGTAACCTTCTTCTCTCTTCTCTTTGTTTATATATATATATATATATATATATATATATCATTGTACCTAACTATTTCTCTTTTTGCCTTTGCTTTTAGTTTGGACCTCTGATTGTCATTTCTAATCTTGTTTTATTAATTATTCTCCATTATGACTTAGGACAATCGAAATCGGAGCTGATCGATTCAAAGTTCCTGATGTCCTTTTTAATCCATCCCTGGTTCAGGTGGGATGTGAAGATGCCAAAAAATACTCTTTTGTTCAAAAAATATGTTATGTTTAACATTTTCTAGAAATCTGCCCATGTTTGCTTATAACGTCAATGCTTAAGTTGTTACAAGGATGTATCTGGAGCTTTCTTGTGAATTTGGCTTTGAAAGATTGTGAACTGATGGGTTACCTGCATCTTCTTTCCTTTTTAATACAAAAACAGTCAAATTGGCTATCTAGACATATGCAAAAACAGTTTCTGAAAAAAGCTTCTCTTTAAGTTCTCCATAGGAGATTGTCAAATGGTTGTTCTCTGAGTCAATTCTGCGTCAAACAAGAAGAGATTTTATAGCCTCCAATGAAGCTGTTTACTGCATCTGCCTTGAAACTTCCCATTCTAACAGTTGAAGAGATTTGAAATTGACTTGCAGCAAAGGTGAAAAAGAAATAGAAAACATACATCCATAAAAATATTCCTTTTATAATAACGTTTTAGGATTATTATAAAAAAAATGATTTCTTCCTCAAATTTTAAGCCCTTAAAAAGATTCTGGTAGCTACTCTTGGTCAGATACTGACAGAAGGGATACTTCAATGCTATGTTGTTGAAACAATGCCTAGATTTTCTTCATCATCTTATGTGCATTTTTAATTTGCTTATATTCTTATTCTCTAATCAAATTTTCCTTTTCTGAAATGCAGACAATTCCTGGCATGGAGAGTTTTGCAGATATTGCTCCTTCTGTCCGCGGTTTGCCACAAATGGTATCTCTTCATATTCGACAAAGAATCTGTATTACAGTATTAGTATGATTTTGGTATAATAATATCCTCTTTATGGCTCTATGCAGGTCATAGAGAGCATCAATAAGTGTGATGTGGATATCCGAAGAGAACTATTTAGCAGTATACTGGTAAAGTCAACTTACAAATTACATTCTCTATTGCTCTTGGATGCTCTAGTAATTTCGTCTCTATGCTATCAAATTATATACTTCATTGAAAAATTTGATGTGAGAATATTTTGTGCAAGTGGAATATAGTTGTGACTTGTGAGAGTATTTTTGTCCAAAATACCCCTTATTATGAAAGGAACTGGTTCTTAGCAAAATGTTGTGTTTTGGGAGGCTGTATATAGCTGACACAACAACAAAAAAGTATAATGGGAAGACCTATTTTAAAATGTCAAGTATTAATTTTGATAGATACCTCTTTGGGTTTCTAGTTACTTGGATATGATCTTAAGTGTTTGGTTTCTTTATACAGCTTGCTGGCGGTACAGTCATCAATGCAGCAATTGAAGGAGCGACTTGAAAAAGATTTGCTTGAGGTAAAGATTCACAAAGAAAGCTTGTTTTAATCTGACACATATCCAGTGAGATTAAATTTTCTAGTTAGTATTCAGTCTGAACAACCAGAGGGAGTTGCTTTTGGTTGAAGGAACCCGTTAGTGTTGCTGCTGATTCATAGCTTACACTGACTATAAGGGGTTACCTTCTCTGTTTTGGTGCACACGATTTGAGTTCAATTTTTTTTTTTTTTGAATCCATGTCCCTGGGATTGCTAGCTTCCACTAGTTGCAAGGGTCATAGCTCTTTGTTGTTCTGGGGTGAGCCAAACAGATAAGCTCAATGGGTAAACCATGAAGGATTGAGGATTCCTAAAAAATTAGCATGTATCTGTCTGTTTAGTTGAGTTTAAAAGCTCTTCTTGACAAATGTTTGTCATTTGTCAAGAAGTACATTAGTCCAAGTTACAAATATGGCTGACCATTTTCTTTTCCTCTCTCTCTATCTCTCTCTCTCTCTCTCTCTAGGAGTCCCCTCAAACTGCTAGAGTAAAAGTGTTGGCCAGCGGAAATGCAACTGAAAGAAGATTCAGGTGAGATCTCACTTCTCCCTCTGTATATGTGTTTGCGTGTGTATACCTTTTCTTTCTAGGAAATGGTAAAATCTATTAAAGAGTAAACAGACCATTTACACAATAAGTATATAAGAAGTCACTACCACTTTAAAAAGCATACGCTTTCTTTTAATAAAATATACATATTGATTGGGATTGAAGGTGGATGGACCATGACAGCATATGCTATATGGTATACAGTTATCTGTTGCCTTATTTATTACAGTAATTTGAATGCATAATGTAACAGTTTAATCGCTTTTAAATGCCTGCCATTTTTAAAAAGGAATGTTCATGCAAACTTGGCAATAATTTAGAAGTATTCTTAAAGAAATATGTATTTGTTTCATGATCAAAATATCTGATCTCTGAATCTCTAAAAAACAATGTTTTGTTGCATGGGAAGGAATAAAGACATTTTTCTACACTACATATGGCAGTATCATCTTGAAGCAAATCTTATTAGATTACTGTACTTGGGGGATGATTATGGTGTAGAATCTTGTTAATGCTTGAGGCATCATATGATGTAATATGTACTTGTGGCAGTTGCTTTTGGACATGAGAGTAAATCCTATTAGGAATATAATATTATTGTATTGTGTAGTCCCACATTGTTTAAATGTGGAAGTCTATGTTTTATTATTTACTATAAATAAAGCTTATGGGTGTAGGCTTTGAGATATTAATCAAGGCCACAATACTTTCTTTATTCTATTTTATTTAACACATTATCTAAACACAAATATCACATTCTTTTAGGCATTACCACTTTCAGTAACCAAAATATTTTTATTTTCATCATCTACCGTGTGTTTTGCTTTGTTTCTCCTTTGTGGTTGACCTGTATAATGCTTGTTTTTGAATGGTGATGTCTTTTTGGTCATGTTAGTGATCATGGCTCTTTCCTTTTAAGAACATGGTTAGAGAGTGATATTATATGTCCAAAGCTGTCTTACCAATCAGAACAGTGTGACTTGTTTATATGTTGCATATATTATGTCTTCTATCTCATTGTTGCTAATAATTACATATGCAGTGTTTGGATAGGAGGGAGTATATTGGCTTCTCTTGGTTCATTCCAGCAAATGTGGTTCTCTAAGACCGAGTAAGTATTATTACTGTTAGCCAATCTAGTGTTTATTCAAGTGTATTTACCATATATACTTTATGATGAACAATGGTAAACCTTTGCATTGGTAGAACTAAGAAAGCTTCTGTATATTGCCAACATTAAATAAGATAAACTTTCATGTCAGACTTAATCATTTTTGTTTGCAATTGATAGGTATGAAGAGCATGGGGCTTCTTATATCCAAAGAAAGTGCCCCTGAAGTTCAGTTAATATGCATACAGGTCTTTCCCCTTGCCATTGATGCTACAGACGACTCCAGTGAATCCTCCTAAATACTAAATTTACTTGCATCTCTCAGATGAGCCACCACAACTCTTCTTTGATGACAAAATCTGGCTCTCTGTGGTGGATCTACTGACTTATTGTTAGTCTTGTCAATGCTTCAAAGCCTGTCTGATTTCTGCACAGATGACAAAGCATCAAGTTGATCTGTACTTTAGTATATTTATTTTTAACTGCACAATTCCGTGATGCAGTCCCAATCTGGTAACCTATTGTGTAGTCATATGCATGCATATGGGTAGACTTAACCAGTCGGAAGATATTGTTGAAAAGTTACTGTATGTACTGTTTGTTGTCATATAGCATATTGGTAGATTTAACCATTTAGATTTTAGAAGATATTGTTGAAAAATTACTGTATGTAATTATTTGACAAACAGTATTGCCTCTTGACTATTTTAGAATACATGACTTGAGCAAACTATTTTATTTTTATTAAATTATCTTCGCTGAGTGCTGAAAGCAATAACTTGACAACTGTTGGGATAGCGAGAGAAAAGAACAATCATGATTTTATACGTTAGAAAGTGAAAAATCATAAAGCATGATCTAGTCAAGTTTATTGTAGTGTAGATCCTCGTACAAATGCATTCAAATATTTTTAACATTTGTTGGATCTAAATCAGCTCTTAATACATCATTATGCACCATAGATTATAGATTATAGATATAATTAACCAAATATCTACTAAACAGAGTTTATATTTTTGTGAAGTTTGAGCTTGATTTTCGAGATATCAGGACCTAATGGATTAGGGTAGGTTTGGAGGGCCGACCAAGCTCTTGCAATTGAGTCCCTGTGGTCAAACCACAAGAATTGACCTTTTTATCAAATCTTAACCAACAAGCAATACAACCGAGCTAATACTAATTCAACTAAATAATTTGTGAATGGTTTTATATGATATCAGTTAATTATTTATTTTTATATTATTTAATATAAGATGAAAATTAATCAGTTATTCACTAGTAAAAATAGTTAATCAATTTTATAAATAAATTATATATGTGGATTAGAGTATGAACGATTTTAATAGGTAGAATTAAGTCATTTAGAAAATACAAATTAAATCAAGTTGTTAATAATTGAGTTCATAAATTATTCCGAACAATTTTGTTTATTTATATTCTTTTACTTGACATTACTGCAAAAATCAGCAAGAAATAGAGAAAGGACAAAGCATATAGGCTAATTATAGAATATAAATTTTTAAATTTGATATCTCACCTCACTGATATTTCATACTTCAATTTAGATATGCATTATTTTCTTAGTAATCTTTTTTACATACATGGAATTTTGTACATGTGCCGCTATCTTCAAAAAAGAAAGAAAACTTCTTGACGTGGCGCCATTCTGAGAAAACGTCCGTTATCGATTAAGATCAGCTACTTACTGTAGCTGTGGATGGACGTTACCGAACCTCATGTTCAGGCTCGTCAAGATCCGAACCTGTCCTTCTTGTTAAATTTATTGACAAAACACTCTTTCTCTTTCATCCTTTATCATTTTTCAATTCGAAGACGCGGAGAGAGCTGTAAGACTATTCCGGGAGAACAAAATTTCTCAGTTCCAAGCACCATTTGGAGCAAATTTTTGAAGGTGATTTAGCTTTTGAATTTTCTTAGGTTTTATCGTTCTATATTTGTTTTGTAAATTTGTTATTGGGGTATAAAAATCGTTAATTTGTTGTAATTGGATTGCAATTTTCTTTATTTCTAGGTTTTGTTATGGTGGATTCTAACTGATTTTCTTCTTGGTACAATGGTACTTAGTCTCTTGGTATAGAAATTTGGGAACTTTGGAAAAGGGTTGTGGTGCAAGGGCCTTTTGGTTGGTTGATGAGAAAATGTAATATATAACTTTATTTATTTGAGGAGTTTCAGTTTATATGAATTAGGTTTCTTTAGTTTCTGAAAAAAGTGTATGAAAAGTAAATAGGGTTTTTGTTTTCCTGCTTTTGCTTCAAAATAATCAAAGTTTGAAACTATAAATGACTGCAGGTTGAAATTCGTTTCCTTGTAATATTTAACTATCAATTATTAAGCTGTGATGTCTATATACTAAATGTGGAATGTAGAACGGAAATGAAAATTTTCAACATTGTAACTTTTTAGGAAAATGGAATCTTAAGTGCTGTGGCTTATTCTTCTCCTTTTCGTAGAATAGAAGATATAAAACTTAAATCTCTTGGTTATTGAGAATTTTAAAAGAGATAACAAGAAGACGAAGACTTCATTCTATTGCAGATTCTTTTTTTCCAATTAATGACATAAGGTTTATTTGCAGTGTGGCAAACTTCATGAAGATTTTTGTTTTTAAATTCTGTGAGAAAGGCACCTAATTGTAATTGCACAATAAATTATTCGGAGTTTAATGTCTTTATAGGTTATTTTCTATTGACTTAGGAGATTATTTTTAAGAAGAATGAGCGATCACCTGGTTTTGTGTGTTGATCGCCTCATAACACCTGAAAGTTTGCAATCACTACAAGTGGCCGAGGCCCAAGGATCATCAAAAGCAACTTCCAACTCTCAAATTTCTGATCCACCTACTTGTGTTATTGATGTTAATGAGGTTGGGGAACGTGATGCATCTGAAGAGGAACCCCTCCTTCAGGCGGTAGAATGCCGCATTTGCCAAGAGGAGGATAATGTTAAGAATTTGGAGGTTCCTTGTGCTTGCAGTGGAAGCTTGAAGGTAGTTTTCGAGAAATACTCTACTAGATTGAATACAGTATGGAGTTTTGCTATTGTAGGGATGTTATAGTATGAATGGGGTTACCAGGGCTTTTGTCGTCTGCATCCCTGTCACCGGGATACCCTAGAGGTTATATGCCCTTGCTGATTTATCATTCATGTACCTTACTCCCAGAGTCTGAGAAAGGGAATTTTTTTGTGTTTGTTTTCGATCAGTTTTAAGTTTAAACCTGGTTTGAAAATTCATGTTATATATTGTGTGTCTTGATGATCTCTTTTTCTTTTCTTTTTTAATCAGTTTGCTCATAGGAAATGTGTTCAACGATGGTGCGATGAGAAGGGAGACATAACTTGTGAGATTTGTCATCAGGTAACTCATTCAACGCTATAATTCTGGATGTCCTATGATCATCTTTTTTTATTAAGTATCTTATTTTGAGTGTGTGTGTGTGTTTGTGTGTCATACTCTTACATTACAAACTTCATATATGTTACAGAATTGATCTGGTTTCACTGCCAATAGTGATTTTGTTTTACTCCTCTTGTTTCTGATATAAATCATAGTGCAAAGAGCAATGTTATTTGGTGTTGCACATATACTGCGAGGGGTGATTTCCTTATCATGTATATGTAAATTCGATTTTTCAACTTCAAACTATATAAATATTTGGTTTTAGTTTATGAATGGATATTAATAAGCTATATTCTTCTTCAGCAGATCAATATTTTTCTTGTCCATAGATTAGTGAGCAAACAGGCAAACGTTTGATGCATTTCATGGCTTTTGATTTTGGTTTTAGCTTTTTAGTGTCTTTGTGCTTTCATATGTATATTCTCTTTGTTATAATAATGTTTCCCGGTTTCTTATATTTGACTATGGATAGCAAGCAATTGAGTACACAAGCATATTGGTACATGAAATAGCCACCTTGTCATATAAAGTTTTTGCTTCGAGATATTATTCATAAACCTTAAATGAAAATAAACTTTGGGAAATGAGACTTATATGCAACTTCAAAATCTGTGTTCATCAAGACATCTGGTTTTGGGACTTAAAATGGGACTTCAAGGTTGTTGGTGCTCTCTCTCCCTCCTTTGACGGTTGATGTTCATGCAAGCACAAATAGACCCACTGAAAATAAACTTTTCCTGGTTGTTAATCAGTGTTTTCGTTCAAAAACTTAGTCCTGGGTTTCAATAAGGCCCTTAAAAATTTGTGGTTACTTGCTAAGCTTAAGGTAGTTCGTTTTATGAGTTGCAGATTCAAATTAAAGTATGAATTTTCATGGAAATATTCTAACTTGATCTACAGCCTTATCAACCTGGTTATACTGCCCCACAACTTCTTCTCTCCGAAGATACTGCAATTGATGTCAGGCAAGTTGGAGCTCCAAATTTACTATGGCTATTGTTTTATTATTATTTGATGCCATATTATTATCCTTCAATAAAGTTACAAAATGGCTGCAAATTGCAATGTGCAACACAAATACCCATATATCTTTGTAACAGGGCACTACTACTTTTCATACATTGCTAAATTTACCTTATTTTTTATTAATTGAACTGAAAAAGTAAACATAGATATGTTCCTTTCCTGATACTACCAGCAGCAGCAATCTGCTTTTAGTTTTATTTTATTACCTTTGTATTTTTGTCAGACCCTACTCCCAGTAGTAGTTGTTGCTCAGACTAGCTGATTTACCCCCAAGTACCAGCGACGTGCTCAATTTGGATATGGAGTATGGAATATGCTCAATGGACACCCATTACCATACTTCACCTATTAGTGAGAGGTGTGAAATTCATGATGGCAAGAGAACATAAATCTGCTACTGGCAGCTGGTGTGCTGCTGGTGAGATGAAAACTGATGGCCGACCTTCAAGTTGAAGGGATGTTGAAGGAGGAAGGAGACCAAACAAATCGTTTCAATCCTTTATCTTTTCATGTTAGCTGCTTGTTTTGGAGTTATTAATTTCTTCCTGTTTTGGCTTAGTTGCCCAAACTTAAAGGAGAAAAAAGAAAGGCCCATTGATAAGACCTTGTTTTCTTTATTTTTAGTCACATCCTTGTAACCAAGGGTAAACAAAAGAACAGCCATCATGTAAAAGAAAAAGGTTTTATAACTAAAGAATTCAGGGTTCATTTAGCAAAAGAACTGGAAGGACTTTTAAATATTTAAATAAACAGCACACATGGATAAATGCATGTATCCATTTTTGGGACCCAATGTAGCTGAGTCCTTGTATACACGATTTTCAGAAAATGAGCCTGTTATTTGGATCCATACCTGCACCCGACACTTTAGCCCGAGTCCAAGCAAAATATCCATTAGCCTTGTGTTATCTTTGTTTTAGATCCTGTTCTCCAGTTGCTTTTACTTGTCTTCTTTATTTTCGTTTTAAAACCTTTTATTTGTGAGACCTATTCTTCATTATCATTGTGTGTAGATGTGTAATTCAATTATGTGGTATAATCACTGTGTGCTCTTCAATGTCAAATTTTGATTTTTTTTCTTTTCTGTTTATGGATGCATCCCACAGTGAGGGTTGGACTATCTCTGGTACTCCTTTGGATTTGCATGACCCTCGACTTTTGGCTATAGCTGCAGCAGAACGCCAACTTCTGGAGGCTGAGTATGATGATTATGCTGATACCAGTGCTAGTGGAGCTGCATTTTGCCGCTCTGCTGCTCTAATTGTAAGCAATTTTAACTTGTTCTTGAATTTCACTAATTTTGCATCAGTTGCCTGATAAACAAGAGACATATGAATCCAATACCATTAATGTTATCATCATCTTGCATCTTTTTTGGGAAGAACTACAAAGAGTGAAACTTGAGACTTGTGATGTGGTAACTCGCATCCACACCCCACCCCACCCCACCCCTGCACCCGTAGTAGTTTGGTCCTTTGGAGATAAATAAGAAACGTAAAAATCCTATGCCTTTAAGAATTTTATCATCATATTTATGAAGTTATCCTGCATCCTTTTTTCAGAAGAACTGCAGAAGGTAAAACTTGGATCTGTAACATATTAACTCTTTGATCCCCCCCCCCCCCCCCCAGCCCACCCCCTGCTCCCCTTCTAGTTCAGTTTTTTGGATGTAGTCCTGCATCAGTATGTGACTCCAGATACTGACTGCCACAGTTGTTTAAACTGATAGCCTGATAGGTGTGTGGTGCTCTAGGAAATTCTCATTTCATTTCCATTAAAATTTCTGTTTATGTAAAACTTGATATTGCAATATAATATTCTTCTGAATTTTGGTAGTTGATGGCACTATTGCTCTTGAGGCATGCTCTGTCCCTAACTAATGCTGATGGGGACGAAGATGCTTCCAGTTATTTCTCTGTAAGTGGGTAATGGATGCTCGATCAGTCTTATGCCATTCTACATTTCCTGCACTTTTTAATTGAATGTTGGATTTTTCCAGCTATTCTTGCTTCGTGCTGCTGGTTTTCTTCTTCCATGCTACATTCTAGCCTGGGCCATAAGTATATTACAGCGTCGAAGGCAAAGACAGGTTGGTGTTCTCTGCTTATTGTTTTGTTGAATACATATATTTCTATGGTGGCAATGGCAATTGATGTGATTAACGGACCTTGCAAACTCTTCACAGAAATTTTTAAAGACAGTGGTTGTTGCAGTTCTGCCCGTCTTATATTGTTCTATACTTCTTGATAAAGTGATTGCTGACTGGAATCTATATATGGGGAATGTTTCATTCATTTATTGGCTTTATCTTCTTATGTTCTTAAATTAAGTTTACTGTATATCTTCATGAATTGTGCTATTACTGATGTGCTTTGTTTTATGTAAATTTCCAAGAATCAGGAAGCAGCTGCCCTAGCAGCTACAGAAGTTGCTTTTATGCTACAGGCAGGGCAACGTCAAGGTTTGCAGTTCACTATATCACCAGGACCTGCAGTGACACCCCATCAGGAGTCACTTCAGTGATATGATGTTCCTGAAAATCTGGTAAACATTGATGAAGAGGATAGATAGTAGTAATTTGAGTACATTGCTTGACCAGTTGTACCAGCAATAGAAGAGGATCAGACCGGTCTATTTCTTTCTATCATATTGTATCTTTATCTGGTTATAACCCAGACCCCGAAAACTTAATTTTCTTTTCTTTATTGGCTCTCCCATTGTGTTTGTACATAATCTGATCGGCTTTAAAGCAGCTGGTACTGCTTTTAGGGAACACATGAATGACATTGTAAACGATTTTATCATATCCTCAAGTAATGTTCTGAATATTAAGTATTTTCTTCATTTGTGCTTTAGAACACAGCTTTTGCACTTTTTTGTTTGAATGGTAACTACCAAAGAATAAATACCCTTATTAAATCATCTAGCTCTTCTTCATTCTATTATATAACTAAGCTTTGTTCAGCTTGGTACGACTGGATAGCGAGGGAGGAAATAATATCCATCTTTCAAGACGGCATGATTTTTGAGTAGTAACTAGTTTTTTGATGATATGATTTGTATTGAGGTGTGCCTTATGGTAGATGATGATGGGGCTTCCTCGTGTTGCTCTTTTGTTGAAACTTACTTTCTTCGTTTTTCTCCTGTTATATTTTCATGTTTGACTTAATATTCCTGAAACTTTGTTTACTGATGCAATGATTTTTTTCACTTGTTCATGACTTCCATGTGCAAAATTGGATTGTTGCAACATTCTATAAGATTCCCGTTTACTGGTGCAAGCCCCTCTTGCATTGCAAATATGTTTCTGACGTTTAGTTTTATGTTCCAAATTTTCACCATATTATTGCACAAACTATATGCCCCTTCTTAAATTGAAGAAGCTCCATGATATAGATTTTAGAAAGCTATGTGTGATGGTGAAGGCTGGTATTGGAAAAGCGACAACTCATTCATTTCTTTTACTTTCCTTGTTTAAAAAATAAAATAAAATAAAAAGCTCGGATATTTCTTTTACTTTAATACAGCTCCAAAGTGGTTGGTCATAAAGGACATCTCTGGCATTGTATTTGTGCTTGGAACAGGATCTTTTCATCTTCCAACCTTGTATCGCTATGCAAACCCTGCTGTTAGAATTATAACTATGTTTTTCTTGTTAGTTAAACTACTAAACTTTCTCAAAAAGAAGATAGAACCCAGATTTGGAAGTTAATGAATGCTTCTGTTTGAATAGAAGATTGGGGGCTAGGCAATCCAAAGAGAAAGCCAAAAGTAAAATTAGGGGGGAAGGCATAAAGGAATTCCATTGAGCACAAGAAACCAAGACTCTGTTTCTTGTTGCAGTGCATGGAGAGAAGAGCATGGAATTCCAGAGATAGCATAAAAAAAGGTGCTTGTTACATAAAAGCCACTTATTGGTTAGTTTTGTTATTTCGGGGAATAGTTTCCTTCCCCCAAAATTCTCTACTTTTAGTGGCCACGTTCCCTCTGTCGTACAAGCAATCTGGGAGTCTGAGTATTATTACTGGCTCCTCCTCATTGCCTCTTGCAGCCAGCCAAGCCGCCAATGTAAAAATTTTCAGTTATCCTGTCATTTCCTCTAATGAAGTAATCACTCCTAGGTGGTATTCCTTTTTCAAACTCCCATCCCTTCTAATTCAATTTTGAATCTGATATTTCAAATTTAAAAATCTCAATTATAATCATCTAAGAAGTGTTATTAGAGAATATTACACATTATATTTAAATATTAATAGTCTCTATGTATACAGAGAAATTATTTCTTTTATGCATGATAAATACTAATAAAAATGAGTTTCACATTGAAATTTACACCCTATTAGGTGATGTCATGCTCGTGCACATAATATTCTGGCACAATTTTTTTTTTTATATATGATTTTCTTTCTTTAGGACAATTTTCAGTAGAAAGCATTAAGGAAGGAACTTTCTATATATAATTGGGCACCTGAGCTGAATTGATTTGTTTCAATTGAGCCGTATTATATGGAGAATCATGAGTAGCATATGTCTTAAGGATATGGTTCAAAGACATGTCAGCAGTGTCAGATGAGGAGGCAGCTAGTAAAGCATTCAAGAGACCTGGATTTTGGTCTTTATTTGGTTAAAAAGGGCAAGGCAAATGATAGGAATGTATGGAAAACTAAAATGAAAATATACTTGGCTTCCCAAGGATAGTGTTCCAAATAGCTTTTAATTCAAACCTGTCAGTCTTCTTAAACAGCTTTATATATTGCTTCTATGGCAGGATTATGATTGATATGAATCTAAAACCTTCCCTACACCTCTGCTTTATGCTTTTAGTCTTCCAAATCCCATAAAAGATAAACTGCTGGCATATTCTTTCAGGCATGAGCAATAAAAGATATAAGGGGGGTTGAGGTCTCAGACACACTTCTTATAATTGCCTCATCATTGATTCAAAAACAGAGGCCTCTATTCCTCTTGTTTCTTTTCCAAAATACAAAGATGAATTGCTTGGCTACCAGAGGGCTCGTTGTTTTTCTATTTATGTGGTTTTTAGCTTTCCAGCCAAATAAGGTTTCTGGTCTGAGAAGCATAGACCTTGCTCTGAGATGGAACAATGGGCAGTTACCATTTGTTAGAAGTTTTCGTATTCTAAAGGCGGATTCTATGGAGCATTTGCAATCAAATCTGAATTTGGCACCTGCACCTTCAATGACCTTTGATCCTAATCAATCAAACAAAAGAAGAGTTCGAAGAGGATCGGATCCAATTCACAACAGATGTTGACATGCTGAGACTGTTTGATTTCCTCTTCCATGCAGAGCAATGACATGGGAGGGAGTTCTTTGATACAAAGAGGTGGCTAACGGCTACAACTGATGCAAAGAGCAGCAAGTGTTCTTTGCTTCCCTTAAGTAGGTTGGTTGGATTTTACATTTTTATTTGTTTTACTTGGAGTGCATGTGTTGAGCTGAAGAATTGCAGTTGAAACTCATCAGTGAGCCAGCATCATCTCTTATAGGGTAGAGAAAAACATAGGTATTAACCAATAGCTGAATAGTTTATGATAGTGCATTTTCCAAAATTTCACCATGACAAGTTACTTTACTCTACTTCCTGCATAGTACTATTGTGATTCTCACATAACTATGGAGTCAATTCACAATCCATGCTCATTATACTCGTCTTTCGCTTTTGCTCGAAACAGTATCCAGATGCATTTATTAAAGAAGATGAAGAAACATAACATTCAAATGCAGCTTCTCAGAACTCAAACTAACATAAGCTTAAGGTTTTTGTTGGTATTTCTGGTTCTACCCTGTGTTCAGATACCAATCTATCATGTAGTCTACATAACCTATTGTAATTAGAAAGTAACAGTATGCAAATAAAATCTATGCTTCAAGTACATAGAAAAAACTAAGCGAAAAGAACTGATGATCTCAGTATACTGCATAGTGCAGAAGCAAGTGGTGACCTACATATGAATTGAAAGGGTTCTTGTCATTTCAATCTCACTTGACCACAGAAACTACAACCTTTCAACAACACAAGTGGTTCAGTGATACAAGTGTGGCAACAAGCAGATCAACAAAACTAGGTGTACGTCTCTCCTTATGATATGTGTGTAAAAAGTAAGGAAAAAGTTTAGCAGATGCCTCAAGGAATCAATCTTTCAAAAGGATGCAAGTGAAGGCAATTTCTCTATACCAAAAGCTAGATCTGCGGCATCTGTTATTTCTGTGAAAATTTAATTGCAAAGATGATATCTTAAGTGAAACTGCCTCCAATATCACATTCACTGCATCCCCAGGCTGTGATGGATACTGGTACTCAAAGCGCTGCGCAATTTCCTTAATGTTTCCCACATCTTGGTCCACTTGTCCCGCTTGATGGAACATAGGAGATTTAGAAGATAGCCTTTCTTTACAGCATCAGTGGCATTAACAAATATGAAGAATTCTGAGTAGTCTAATACATCTTCAAAGGGTAGCTCAATTTCATCACTAATTAAAACAGGAATACCATGGCTCACTGTGGCATCAAAGAGGTGATTAGAAGATGGGGTATCTCCTGCAATATTTAGTAGATAGAAATTACAACAGAACGAGTTTAAGAGTTCAACAAAGAGATCCTGAATCAGATGCCAAACTTGTGCTTTCAGATGCCAAAGGAAAGGAATAGTCACCACGAAGTCGTTCTGGAAGCTAGCCCTTCATATTGCGGCAATAGGTTTCTATGCACTGCATCAGGATCATGGAGTTGGTGCATAACAAGTACTTACTCAATTTGTGTAGCACATACAAGGTGTAGTAACAGGTGTGATTTGAATAACGATAAACTGGCTCCTTATCAATTTTTCCAAACCACATTGCAGCTGAACGGCTAATCCTCTACACTTATTCCATGATTTTATCTCATTTATTTTGTGGTCAATAAGTAGAAATCTGACAAGAAAAGGATATAGAAAACCTGTTGTTCTAAGGATATGTGAGAGTCACATTTCAATGCGTTTTAACTAATACCAGATGTTACTGGCACTTAACAGCATAGCAACAGCATACATGATATTTGCTATTTCAACTGGGTACCTTCCAAAGTATGCCAGCCCAAACATAGCAGAACCCACCTTCTTTCTTGTATCCAACATGTTGTTAGGATGGTCTGCTACAAATAAATGATCTTTCCATCACAACTGCTTCCATTCCTTGCAGCCCATTAAGAACTGCATCAAATTGTCATGAAACATCTTGCTAACACTAACTTTCTCCTTTCCGTGAAGCTTAGAATGCCTGTTGTAACTCAGAGATGAGAAAAATGGCACAAAAAAAATACATCTGCTTGACTTGAATTCTCCAATCTAATTGCACTGCAAGGTCTGACCACATTTCTGGTGTTTGTTAATAAAAGATCAAGGGTGTACCAGTATTCCATACTGTGTTGTAAGTTAAGTCCACCTGGATATACTGGTATATGATTTGGGTTGTTGGCATTCGGCCATGTTTGATTTGCCCTTCCTCTCCAACTCAATAACCCAAAGTGAAAGTCTGGAGGAAAGTCATACATGAACGCTCTAAATAGAGCTTGGGTTGGTTCACGTACTATCTTCCTCAGTTTTCCAAAGGAAACCACTTTTTGGCTTGAATTTGATAATGGACAAACCAAGTCTCTACTTCTCATGGGTTTTTTAGCATTAACTTTTAAATTTCAGAAGAGAACGGATGAACTTAAATAGCGATCTAGGAATGAAAGAATGATTGCCAAATCGAAGAAGGAACAATGAAGAAAGGATCAAAAGGAAACTAGAGATGATCATCAAGTAAAAAAGTAATCTTGAAGGAACAATGCTCTTTCCCGACATTGTTGAATTGAGCAAATCAAACTCCAAAGAGTTCAGCAAACCGAACAAGACACCAACAGTATATAGCTAAATCCCCTTCAATTGAGAATAAAGTTCCTAAAATACCTATTGAGTCAGTGAGAGCTTACAAGAACAGGTCTTTAAGGGCTTCCCATCCCCATTCACAGATTGAGTTCCATAAGCATGGAAGGTAACACCCAATTATGGCTCTTAAACCCTATAGGGTTTTTGAAAGCCATTCGATACACTCACAAACTACCCTCTTGACCAAACCCAAGAAGTTTGAGAACAAAATTTTCCTTTGTTACAGAAGCTATCTAGGAGACATATGTTAGTGCTCATTAACATATAGAACATTAAGTTTCTGAAAACTATATGGAGCCTCTCCGTTTGGGTACAATATCTAAGCAAGTGACAAATACACACAAGAAAGAGAAAGATACAAAATTGATGATAAAAATTCAGCTGAAACAAGCACGAAATTAGATTACGAGCTCTTGAACTACATTACTACAATTATATGAATATTTTGAAAGAAAAACAATTTGTCATCTGGGTTTTAAAAGATTTGTGATCTAATCTAACGAACTGGGTCAATGAGACCTTGCAAGAAGAGTACCTGATTAGCTTGGACCTGAGTCCATGGCGTGCAGATTTTTCTGGTAAAAGAAGTGGAAGGAAGAGAATGAACAATTGAAAGTAATACGTATATGAGAATCTTGGTATTTGAGGAGGAGTTGGGGAAAAATTAGAGATTTTGGTATAGATGAGAGGAAGTTATGGAGAAAATGAAAAATATAACCAATCACTGAGATAATCGAGAGAGAATGAAGAAATTAGAGATTTCATAATTTTGTTACTTTGATTTTTGTTTTTAGTAATTAGGTATTAAATTAAGATGTAAAATGAAGTTTAATTTGTTATTGCTTACAGAAAACGAAAAAGATTGGTTATAAATTAAAGGTTTAGTTTTTTAATAATTTAATTACAAAATTGTTAGCTAGGATGGCTTTATTATAATAATACTTTGGTTCAAACTTCATGAATGTTTTTGAATAAATAAAACATGTGGATTTTAAAATAACAACACGAAAATAATGTGTTCTTTGTTCTATATATGTATTTTTATCTATTTCTAATGTTTTATCGTTGATCTTAATTAATTTACAATTTCAAATTGTGTTAGAGTTGAAATACTTTCCCTTAGTCCATTTGCAACTCACTCCTACTTCAATTGTATAATTAGCTTTTTTTATCATTTTATTTTCTTGTAAACAGATGATTTGAGTTTCCAAAAGTACCTTTAGGTATTTTCCACAAAGTTTGAAATTTGCAATAATTATTCTAGAAAAAAATTGTACATTTGTGGGAAAACAAAGATTGGGTCATAGATCCAAAATGATTCCCTTAATTAAATGAAATTACTTTTGGATTTTGGTTGAATATGAAACACATATACTATCCCATAATTTCAACAATTTCTAAATTGGATAGAGAGCATATCAATCTCTTTATGCTCTCTTTTCTAGTACTTTAGTAATCACAATCATTTCCTTTCTAACGAAATACTTTCCAAATGAAAGTTTGATAATTGGAATGGTTCAATTATTTATTTATTCATTTGGTTGATTAATCAATCTTAATTATCAAACAAGACTTTAACTAAATGGTCATTAAGCTTATGACCCCATTACAACAATTCTTAGTGGACTAGAAATAGGGAAAATTGCAAGTACAAAAAAATGAATTTAAGGACATTTGGGTCCTCCACGCTTGGTCTTCCAGTTGTTGTAGCAGGGACACACAGCCTTGTTACCATAGAAGCCAGGAGGAACACACAGACACTTTGCACAACATTTTTGGCAGAAGAACATGCATGGTTTGTGATACTGTGTCTGGCTACATCTCCTAGTACACTGTCCTGGGCATTCTGTTCATGCATTCCAAAAGTAAGAACAAAGAAAACACCTAAAGATTGAATATTTCCTCTCTTTTCACCAATACAAAGAATTAAAAAAACTTACCAGAGCTCTTTAGACTCCCAGGTCCATATCGCCCCTGAAAATGGAATTTTGCTTAGGAAGTAAATTCTGAACTCTAATCAATATGCAGAGGAAGTTGGTAGACGTTAAAAACAGAGGAAATTAAAACTTACACTATCCAAGTGGTACTGAGCTTCTTCTTTGGCCATAACCTGGGTTACAACCATTGAAATGCCAAGGAGTACAAGAAGTAGAACAGAGATAAGCTTAAAGGCCATGGCTACTTTCAGGCAAGAAAATACAAAAGCCCCTGTTTTTCTAGGGAGTGAGAGAGACAGGGGAAGCTCTTTGGTTCAAGTGGCTTGTGTTACTTGTACTGTATTTGGTTTGATTCAGAATGCAAGAGGTAGCATTGGCTATAAATAGATGTAATGGAGGGTGCTGGCTGGCCAACAGTACCTTATTTATTGGTCATGCAATCTATCTTTACTATTAAAAACTCTGCATTTTTTCATGACTTTTGTTCCCAATGAAATCATGTACTTGAAAGTTGTGCATTTTTTTATTTCTAAGATTTTATTGGGGCTGATATAATCATTATAATGTATAAAATTTAGGGCTGAAATCCCCATATTCCAATTTCCAGGCATAATATTGTTAGTATAATATTCCAAGTTTAATTAGTTATTAATCAAGGAAATAGTTATTCCAAGCATTACAAGACTTTCTAGGTGCTTGCTTCTTTATATTAACAAATTATTACTTTTTTATAAAAAAGATAATATCATCGACAAGCACATAATTATATAAAATTTTATTATTCGAATTCCAGTGAAATATGTACCACTTCTGTGGAACTCGTGGTAGCACATTAGACAAGGCTTAGGTTTGATATATTAAATCAATTGAGATAAAATTTGTGATTCGGTATTTACAGTTGTATTTTTGAAAGAAAAAAAAATGATCCACATAAACATCAAAATATTCTACCAAAAAAATCAAAATCTCATTTTACTTTTTTAGTGGGATGAACAATGAATTCTTCAACCGAAAGGGAGGGCTATTTTTGGTAATTTAAAGTTGGCCCGGTTGCTCCGCAAGTAGTAACATGGGTAGTTAATAGTAGGGCCCAGATACTCTTTTGAAAGAGCACAAAAGTGGGCCCAACAATGTAATTTCTCGAATCATATCAAAATCAGCACAACCAAAAAATATAAAATGGGAGAAGTCATACAAACGCACAGAAAAGAAAAGGATGAAAGATTATAATTTTCACTTTGCTCCCTCTAATATGTTCAATTTATCAATTTCATCCCCCATTGTTTAATTTCATCAATCAAATGACTCTGAAAGATTTTAAAATTTAAGTTTTAGTCATTTAATGTTCAATTTATCAAATAGATTAATAAATTTTTTAAAATTATCAATTTAGTCTTTCATTATTGAATGTTATCAATCAAGTCACCGAAACATTTAAAATTATCAATTTAATTCCCCTCTCTATTTTAATAATTGAGAATTAATATAATACATTTTAATTAGTTAAATAAATGGAGGGACTAAATTAATAACATTCAATCTTTCAGGGGCTTAATAATAAAATTAAATATTAAGAGACAAAATTGATAAAATTTTTCTTTTAATTTTCTAAATAATTAATTTATTTATTTATTTTATTTTAAATTTTAATGTTATAAGTGACGTAACAGTATATAAAAGATCGAATGCATATAAATAGTTTAGGAGTGTTGTAGGGGATTGAAGTAGTGGATAATAATACTATGTTACACTTTTAGTTAATATTATTTGATTAAAATCTAATTCTATCCTTATATTTTACAAAGTTAAAATATCATCTTATAATTTAAAAATTATGCAATATACTTATATCGTCAAATTTAACTTAACGTAAAGTCACATGATAATATAATATTTTACATGACTTATTTGTGTGTCACTGATACCAGTTTAATATGTCACATTTTATTAAGTTAGATTTAACAGGCAAGGATAATTTTGCATGATTTTTAAAACTATGAAGATAACACTTAAATTTTTTAAAATATAGAGATGAAATTTAATTTTCAGCCTTATTATAAGGTTTGAAAATGTAATTTAACCATAATAATAAAAGCTCATGATTGAGAAACTTGAAAGGAGAAATTAGGGAAGGGAGTGAAGGGACAAGCATGTGATTCACCAGTTAGCTGCACATGATCGAAAGTTTGCGGTGAAAACGACGTCAGTCCGCAATATGCGCTGTCACACAACTTCATTTGTCTGGTGAGGAAATTATGGACCGACCGACATTTATACAATTACCCGTGAATGGCTTTAGCCTTTAGCTTCATTTCCCTCCCACCTGGGCTCCCTGAGGGCCGTAAAAGTCAGTTGTGGACTCGGGATTCATTAAAAAAACAAAAAACACCACCGTTTGAATAAAAAACGACAATAATCACCATCAGATTGCTGTCAAAGACCGTTACCACTATCGAGATACATTAAAATTTATAATAATCATTTTTGAAATTTGTCAGAGATGTTAAACTCAACAAATATTACTATGAAATGATAACCAAGTAGTTAAAGTATGATTTTGATTTTAACTCATATCCAAATTAATAAATTATTAATTTAATCAATTTTAATAATACAAGTATTGAAATTATTGTTGTACTTTTAATTTTTATGCATTCAAATGCACCGTAAGACATATTATAACCCCTCATTTTGGTTAAAATTAAACTTTTATGACAAATTGATTGTTGTGGTAAAACATAACCTATTTTTATTCCTTCTAGCTGATCACTTATAAGTAGTTTGGGATCTAAAACTTCCTGAGCTAGTATTAGTCCTTATATTTTCCAGGAGAAAGGGGAGACTATAATAAGGGACATTCGATTTTAACTAAATTTTTTATCTCGTTGTTGTTACTAAAAATTTGACTTTTTTTACTTTCATCTAATATATATTTTATCAATTCAACCAATAATTACCGGTTACAGTTAAAATCTTTATAGTTTGTGCAATCACTTTAGTACCTTTAGTATACGAAAAAAAATAAAATAAATTTATTTTGATATTCTGGATTGGGCTACAGCTGGTGTAGGTCTGAAATTTAGTAATGTTGTCCGAGAGATGAAGCTGGGCCATCAGCCCCACTTAATCATAGCCAAACCTAACCCCTGAACCTAGGATGATTATAGGACAAAGCCATTCGACCTCCATATTATTGCAATGATATCACTTTGCACATCACTCCGTACTGAAAAATGAAAAAGCTTTTTTGTTTCCCTTAAGAAACATGGGGCATCAATCATCATATGCATATTTGAGGAGTAGGGTACTTATTAATAGGCTAAGATTACATGTGATATGTTTCCAAATTCCCTAATCCCTATGAATTGACCCACTCAAAGTAGGATTCCATTTTGAGTAATTGGTGCACTTCCATTTTCACCTGACCTAGCCATGTAATTTTCAAATTGTTCAAGCCAGGTGACACTCAAAAGTGTCAAAACTTACTTGTTTTGTGTTTTAATAGGTAGTCCTTATTTGGAAACTAGAAATTAGCAATATGCCTAATATAGAAATAAATGCCAAAAAACCAAGTTTCATAATAATTTAGTATCGTATCCAAAAGAGGGGGAAATATGAAAAGGGGGATATTAGCAAATTATGAGTGCTGTACAAATTGGGAGACTCTATTAGTTAGGTCATAGAAAGCATGATAGTACCATTACAAGTATGCACAACTTGTTAAATTTCCCTAGACTATGTCAACTCCACTGGTAATTTGAATCTTATATATTGACGAAAGTATTGACTTAATCTCTTAAATGTCCTCGAATATCAATAAAGTTAAAAATTTTCAGTTTGAAATAATATAATATTATCTTAATCATATCCCATATAACAACTAAATTATTATGCATATCTAATAATTATTATTTATCTTGTAATTCATCATTATCAAGTGGTGTTATAAATAAGGGGCTTCACTATTATATGATGTATCAAGTGAGTTGAGTGATTTGTAATTCATGAAATAATAAATTGTCATGTTTAGTTAAGTAGTGTGTAAAAGTGCTGTGTAAAAAATACTTTTTAAGTAGAGCTGTTTAAAAAGTGTTATATAAAAAACTAAAAAAGTGTTTGGATCAATTAACATAAAAACGCTGTGAGATTAAAAAAAAATTATTTGATTTTATTTTTAAAAAAAAGAATATTGAGTATTAAAATTACTAAAAATAACAATTTGACAAATATTATGGTTATATTTGTCTAAATAAATAATTATTAAAATTTATTTGAGCTTTTTTGTTTTCTATTTGAAAAAGTTTCTTTTTCTACCTTCAGCTTTTAGCAGCTATTAAGACTCTAAAAGTTAAAAAATACTTTTCCTGAAAAGCCTTAAAAATAAAACCTCTATTACCAAACAACTTTGTAAAAAAGCTTAAACCCAAAAGCTGTTTTAAAAACTAAACTAAATAGGGACATTGACTCTCCTTCCATGAATTAGGCTTTATGATTAAACCACGTATATAACTTAAATCATTATAAAAAATTAAACCTAATAAATAATCATAACTTTTTTTATATTTATTTGATCAATCCGGCATATAGATGAATGAAAGGCCAAAAGCCGTCAATATAAAAAGAAGAATACACATTATTTATAAAGACATACATATATTTTTTATATTTACTTTATATGCAAACTATTGTTTATAAATAAGAGGTTTCACTATTTACTTTATACTTTTAATATATATATATATGTACCAAAATATATAAAATAACAGAAAAATTACCTTGTCAAAATTTACAACGTGTATCATAATATTCTATCATTTTTAAAATGTGATCAATTTTACAATGACATAATTTAGAAAATTATAACATAATTTAGTAATAGGTCTTGCAATAGTAATTTTTTGTAATTGCTAAGAAAGATAGGATAAAAGAAACAACTTTTGTAACCCTAGCAAGAGGTTTAAGTGCTTTAGAAAAAAGTTAATAAAAAGTCTTGTTAAATTACTTAACCAAAAATTTGAGGTATATGGATAACATTTAATTAATCAAATAAGGAAACAACCGAGTGTAAACACTACTTACATTTTCTTTGGCAAGACCTTAAACACTTTCAAACTATTAAAACTAATGAATGGTGAGAAAGACTTGTTGAATTTTTTATCTTTATTTTTTAAATCATGTGTAACTTAATTTATATGATTTCTAAATGTTTATATTTCAATTGACATAAATAAATAGTAGGAGAATGTTAATTTTTAAAAATTAGTGGGTATCTTTACTTAATTTATTAACACTGTCAATAGATTGAGATGTGTAGGATAAAGTAATTCAAGTACAATATAACCCCGATGGGGTTGGCTTGCCGGCTAAAAAATGTTCCCTCCATTGTCAATATTTTTTTTAAAGGAAACACTATGAAAAGATTTTATAAGACCACTCTTTTTAATGAAAAAGTTATGGTATTGGTAGATTCGTATGAAGATTTTTGTGCAAGCTATTGATTATATGCTTTGATTGTTTGATGTTGTTAATTTATAGTGTAAATTATCCTCCCCTTTTAACTGTTTTTGCTGATCACCAAGAAAAAGAAAGAAAATATTTGAAAATTGGCATTAAATTGATTTAAACAGGGGGTGAAAAATGAGCTAGATAGAAAAGGCACGATTCTCATACTCAATGGGAGATTTCTTATGAAAACTCTATCTTTTTCTCCAAATTATATTTTTAAATATTAATTATTTTATAATCATAAAAAATGTGGAGATTATTGAATCACTTAGGTTGATGCCTTGACTCAAATAAGATTTTGATGCTAAAAAAATGAATTATATGCAATGAGAAACAATTTGAAATTATTTTTTTATTGCATGTACATTGTCAACTGAGCTTAATGTGAAACTTGTAATGGTGGCTGAGTCCTATAGTTCAGACCTGATCATTAGCTAGATTGCTGAGCCCTATAATTCAATTGCGAATGTTGCTGAGCCCTATGAATTTAGAGGTTACTGATCCCTGTAATTCAATGGAAATTCTCAAATGGAGCTTGGGGGAGTGTAAGTAGGCAAGAGTTTTGGTGTAACCACTATAAAATTACTAAAAATAAGAGAACAATTAATAATTTTTGGGGCTGAAAATAGAAAACATCACCAACCAACAAGGTTAGTAGGAAAAATAAAATATCACTACTGACCAACCATGGATGGTCAGTAAAAATAAAACATAGAAAAAAATCTCTTCTTAGACCTATCGACTAAATGTCGATTGGTAATATAATTAGCATTGACTGTCAATACAGACTAACTTTAGTTGGTTGGTAGAGACAATTAATAATTTTTGGGGCTGAAAATAGAAAACATCACCAACCAACAAGGTTAGTAGGAAAAATAAAATATCACTATTGACCAACCATGGATGGTCAGTAAAAATAAAACATAGAAAAAAATCTCTTCTTAGGCCTATCGACTAAATGTCGATTGGTAATATAATTAGCATTGACTGTCAATACAGACTAACTTTAGTTGGTTGGTAGAGACAATTAATAATTTTTGGGGCTAAAAATAGAAAACATCACCAACCAACAAGGTTAGTAGGAAAAATAAAATATCACTACTGACCAACCATGGATGGTCAGTAAAAATAAAACATAGAAAAAAATCTCTTCTTAGACCTATCGACTAAATGTCGATCGGTAATATAATTAGCATTGACTGTCAATACAGACTAACTTTAGTTGGTTGGTAGAGAGCGAATTTCTTGTAGTGCACAATCAAAAAATCATAATCATGTAAGCATAAGATTTCCTTCTCTCATCCATTCTTTTTTCTTTTTTCGGAACTTCTTTATTTTCTCTTGAATTGTATATTTTGGAAAGTCGAACTCATTAGAAAAGAAGGATTGCATACATGAATTAAAATTGAAAATTAGGGCAAAATTTGATAGGAAGCGGTCCATTCAAAACTAGAAAAAGTCTGAAATAACTTAAATGAACAATGTTCAAGATCAAGAAAAAGAGAAGTTAGCGAATCTTTCTCTTTTGCAAAAGTTTAGAGCTTCCACAAGTTGCTACTAATCACAAATAAAAAATCATTTCAACATAAATAAATTAACAATCTAATTCAAACTCTCAAACTTACTTCATCATTATTTATTATTATTACAATGAACTGTATAATTAATATTATGACACGTGACATATTTTCATTGATTATCATATTCTATATAAAAGCGTTACATCTCCAAAGATAAATCAGGTTGTACTCTACACTCTTTTTTACAATTTATTTCTCTTAAAATTGGCTTATTGACTTCATTGTCGAATAGGTCTCAGGATCACTATTCACAAATCCAATTCAAAGCCACATGGTAAATCTCAGCCAACTAATTTTGGACTTAAAATTCTCTCTCTCTCTCTCTATTTATTTTTCCCATTCGGGATATCTCTTTAAAAAATCTAATCTAACAATTTTTTATATTCTATAACGATTTTACATTAACTCATCCAAACATAATTTTTTATATATCAATTTTTAGACAACATATATACAGTTTAACCAAATAGACACTTTACAAGTATCAAACACTTGACAAACTAAGTAATTTAATATGTCTTGCGCATTATCTGATTCAGAACCAAACTTACAAACTTATTTGTATTATCAAACACAACCATATAAGCTAGCTTAGACTTTCCATCATATCACATAAAACTGATCAATCATAAATTCGGTAGAATTCATGAGTGAATGGACACAACAAAGAAGGAGAATCACTTCCCACTAATAAATCACCATTCCTTGACAGAAAGTAGACAAAGATGTAAATATATGGCCAACCATCAATCAAAATCTAGCCTTTTGCACATTATAGGGTCCCTACAATATTTATGTATGCACCACCCAATTGGCCTAATACAAAGAAATGTTTCCTATAGAGATTTGATGGGTCTCTGATCGAACTCAATAACACTAAAACTAGAAAAGAATATCCCTAAAACATTTACAACACAGATTAAGTGGATTTCATTGGCCATATATATATACATATATGAATCCACTTGCAATTTATTTTTTACATCTAAAAGGAAAAGCAGTTATTGAATAATATAAGTATGTCAATATGTCCAATTCAGACTAAGACCAAATGCCTTAGTTTCTTTGGAAGCATCTTTGATACCATACAGTTTTAAGATTTTAATTAAGTTTTATCAAGACATAGCATGTTATGTTTCTAAATCCTGATATTGGTTTATCAAAGATAAGATATAAGAATTCATTCTTGATCTTAATCTAATAAATAATTTATGCTTCTGAGTAATAATTCTTTCATATAGAATTAGTCAAGAAGTTCCATTTTTTCCGCTACTCATTCACATAATTAAGTTTTATCTGTGTATTTTTCATTCTGACAAGTTCATTGAATTTATGTGTGTCAGAGTGTTTAAGAAATCAAAACCTATTCTTGTATGAACCTAATCTACATAACAACTTAAGGTCTATATATATATGATCATCTTTCTAATTCTTTAGATTTAGTAATACATAAAATGATAAATATGCATTGCTGCTTAATTATAATGAATCAAATCACTTCCACTTCTTTGCTTATTCTCATAATTTTCTTCCTATAAACACAGCAAGCACAACCACACATATAAAAAGCAAAGCTTGTACCCCAAGAGTTGGCCTAGTGGTCAAGAAGGTATACTTTTTTCATTGACTATTTGTGTTTAAATCTTTTAATTTGGAGGAGGCCGTGAGAAGTAAAATCTCCATAAATTTTCTAGTCCTGGTTTGGAAGGCCTATCTTTGACTAGATTAGAAAGATGATTAGTCGAAATGAGCGTAAATTGACCTGGACACACTTGACCGCTAAATAAAAATGAAAATGTAAAGCTTGCAATTTTGAGTGCTAGCTTTGGCTCAAAATCTCAAAAACAATCTGATAGTAAACAAATTTTGATCCATATATTACATCTCTAGCTTGTATAGAGTTACAATGTATATAATTCTGCAGCTTCATATATATTGAAATGACCTTCTTTATCTTTTTGTAACAAATTCCACTAACCATCATCCACATTATACATTAATTATAAACTGAGCTGCTTATGCCTTAGAGTCAACTTTCAGTAATATATCAGAGAAAAATCAAATGATATATGTGACATGATTTGAAACATGTGGGCTCTGAAGGAAGTTTATATTAGTTCAAATTCCAAAATGATTATAACAAAGATAATATATCTTCATAAAGATGATAGAACCTGTTTGCTTGCCATGAGAAGCAAGAATATACCTAATTAATAACCTTTGTCTCCCCCATAAAAATTCTCTGAATTTCCATTGCCTTTAAGGCTCAAAACTGCTGGAAAGTGTTTTAGCTTTCAATAGACAGAGATGATGCAAGGACAAAGTAGAGAACTTGACTCAGCAAGAGCTGGATTGATATCAATAAAATAAAGGGGTAGAACAAACAGTTTTTAAAGATTGGGAACAAATTCTTATTGGTTAGCTATAAACAATAGTATTTCTCACTCAATAAACACATATGAATTATGCTGCTAAAATATTTCAAACAAATTAAATACATACGCTTCATCTGAAAGAAAAGAATCAACAAGAACGTAAGCTCTTTTGATACTTAGAATTTCAAGTTCCATGCCAGTAATTAATATGCAAACTCTTCACTTCCTTAATAGAAAATTAAAGCTTAATTAGCAATGCTCAATATATGTCAATGGCTAATATATGATGTATTTGAATAGTGACATTGACTAGTTCCAGCAAACAAGTGAAAACTCTAAAGTTCAAATCGTGCAAAAGTTTCTTGTTAATTATTAATGAAAATAACGAATTAGATCGATATATAGTGAGGAAAATGATTGACTATACTCTGTAATTTCATCTCATCTATTCCTCCAACTTCATTGTCTAATTAATTCCACTTAGCATCAATAATTTGGGGGAGAAGAAAACAAAAGAATACGAAATTATGGGAAAGGGAGAAATTATCTTCTTGATTATATATAGATATATATTCCAAGAACACAATTCTGAAGTTCAATTTTATCATGTCCCTCTGTGAATGATCTCCAAATTTACAAGAACCCACAAAATGAAAGGAAAGAAAATCACACCTATCAACAGTTAATTTCAAACCAAAGATTTTGGTATTGTGTATATATTTGATCGATCTTAACTCGATGATCAACGATTAGAATTAGGTGGAGAGTACTCACAAACAACCTCAGTACTTTCCACTTCCCTTCTGTGAAAATTCCGGTGGCAGCCGCAAGCAGCACAAGTAAGAGCCCCACTTGTCCCTTCCCTTCCACAAGCCATGAATTCCCTGCAACCATCCACAGCATACCCTCCAATATTTGCTGCATGATTCTTTTGACACTCTCCATACCCAATCATTCTGCCCCCTGATGAAGACGAAGTACTACTGTTAGAATTTCTTCTAGACACATCTTTCTTCACCACTACCTGTCTCTTCTTCATGTTTGAGAAACCCTAATTCCTTTCGTGTGATTGGTATAGCTAATAAAACTGCTTTCATCCAAACCCTGAAGGCCAAAAATGGAAAAAGTAGATGATGAAGCTGTAACTCAATTGCTATATATGGGAGGTATAATAGCTAGCCTTGTGTACTCTGCGTATGTTGGTGCCTATAGCCCTAACCCTAGAGTGCATAAGATATATACGGTTTAGTGATTTATGAGCAGCCTTGTTTTATCATGTGCTAGCTCTTGATTCACTGAGAAATAGCTAAGGAAACAAACATATATATATTTGAAGCAATTTAATTTCTCTCTCTCCCTTATCTTTTCCTTTTCATTGTTTTTTTTTTTTTAATAGATAACCTACATATATAGATTGGTCTTATAGCTAATTACAAAAGAGAAAAAATTAAATGAAAGTATTTGTGTTCAATTGGTAAAATACTTATTTACAAATTTCTTAGTTTCGGTGTGGATGAATGATCAAATAAGTTTATAAAAAAAAATTAATTAAAAAAGAGAAAAATATCATACTTTCTAAGTAACTTCACCTAACCCATTCATATTTAAAGTCAAAAAAAAAAAAAAAAAGTGAGAGAGAGAAATAAGTTTATAATTATTTAAGATAACCCATTTTCTTTTGAAAATTCGAATTATAAACAAAAGCATATCATTTTCCCCATACTTTGAGGTGTCAGCCTTTGATTGAGCACTAGACAAAACAAAAACAAGAACTGAAGTAGAAAATACTTGTTCTTATATATAAGCCATATATATAAAACCCTCTAGCTAGAACTGTCTTTGGAAATTGATAGCTCACCTATTTTAGAAGTCCTTCATCAAAATGGGGACTACAGTGTGAGTTGCTTTATGGGATAAAATGCAGAATTACTAATTAAACTATTTAAGAACAATGTGAGCAACCAAAAATGGATTTTGATATTAATAATTTGATGGGTCCAAAGTGATACTCAAAAGGCAGTTTGATATGACCCTTATAATGAATTGTGACAACAACTTTTGTCTAATTAATTACCTACGATTCTAATAATTAAAAGGGGACTCCCCACCACAACCTCTATCAATGAGGGAGGACCTTAATTTTCTTCACTCTCGGCATCAAATCAACCACAATCATAACTTTTCAATATCAACCATACTCTTCACATCTACTAAGTACCAAAATGAACGGAAGAAATTTGATCCCTCAGCTATCTTTTGGTTAATAGGAGACCTATTAAATTGATTTAATTATCTTGTAAGAAAAAATATATATAATCGTTTGTTTTTATCCATTCTTCTTATCTCTATTATTAATAAATACGAAAATTAATCTTAGACTTTTCGAATTGACGATAATAACAAATTTCAGAAAATTTTAAAATGGTCATTTTTCTAAAAGGAAATCTTTAAAGAATAAACATAACCATTCGATATAAGAGCTGACACGTATAGAAACAATAGAGAGAGGGAGATGATGATTATATAGAAATAAAAACAAGTTGATTTATTTTGATGTTGATGGAAAGTGTAGACTTCTTCAAGGGAGCCATAATTAAGTACAATATGCACGAGAAACCTCAAGGCTCCAGCAAACAACATATCAAAGTGAGAAACTAGCAATGGCAAATCGACAAGCACACGATGGGGCACAAACATGTGCAAATTTGAGAAAGTATCAGTGAGGGACAAAGACACATGTGCTTGTCAATCAATAAAATGCTAACACACTATATATATATATATGTGTGAAGGAATCTTAAAACGGAGTATAGGTTAAGATATATGAGTAAGAATTTACAAGGGATTTATAAAGGGTATGATTGGGTGCACGAAAGTATTTTTGTTCTCAAGACGTATGCAAAGCAAATTCTGTGAATATAACTTTAATTTTTTTTTTCTATTTTTACATGGATAGTATTTATATCAACTGTATATTATATTATAACGGGGAACTCCTAATTAGCAATATTACAGCTTATAATTTTTTTCTAAAAAGAATAATCACATATCAGTCGATAATTAGATTTCAACATAGAACTAAATTGGAAAAGTACACCAATGAATTGGAGAACTGAATATCAGCAAAAATTATAAAGTAGGAAGTGGATTATATTTTGTTGCATGCTCTAAGTGGTGGAGTAGGTTTTGAAATATTTGATTCAAAACAAAGGTAGGAAGCTCTTCTGATAGTTGACTTTATCTATTTTAATTTGAAAAGAACTTAGAACTGTGTCACTAAATAAAATCAAAATGTGGTCTATCTGTAATACTAATAATTATTTTTAATTTTATCTATGTTATATTATAATTTTATTTGTTGATCGTATATAAATTTATATATTAATAATAAATCAAATAATAATTTTATGATATCTAAGTTATATAGCTAGTTATCAATATTAATAAACATCTTACCTTCAGTTTTTATGTCATGTTGCCCCAAAATTTTGAATCTCAAATCAAACCTCATGAGGTTTCGTGTTGTGCTAATTCACAGTAACTTCCTTAAAAAAATCCTCCTCTTTTCTCTTGTATGATCTCTCATGTTTTATTTTTTGTTCTCACATGACTATACCTAAGATGTTATCCAACATGAAAATTCGAAGTCGCATTCATATAATCAAATATCATTTTTATATCTCTAAAAATAGAAATTGTTTTATCTAGAATAATTTTCAGAGAGTTGTGTTACATCCTAAAATGACAAGTTTTTTTTATCAGTATTAAGTGTTGGCTTCGCAATAAACATACCTAATCGTGAATCTAGATTAATAATAACTTGCGTCGAATAATCATTGCAGCCAATAAATTTTACTATATCTTAATTTTTATAGATAAATTTATTTTTTAATATGATATCAAAATCAGGAGTCTTCAAAGTCTTTTTAAATAAGCAGACTTTTCAAAGGAAGGGAAATAAGAGAGATTAGAAGAGGAGACAGATAGAATCTTCTTGTCCTTAATTGAGATGGGTTGTTGGAAGGCCCAATTTGAAAATGTTATCAAATCAATCAAAATTCCATCCCTAAGCATAAAGAAATGGAGATTCCCAGCTCGATGGGCTAAGCTAATCTTTTAGGAAATGGAATAATGGGGCCCTTATTATTTGTTTTATTATTTTACTATTTGCTCACTATTTACCACTTTATAATTATGCACCCACCCCACTAATCATTTATGCTCAGTTTCTGTGGGCCCATACAGGCCAGGCATTGATCTCCTATCATCTGGGCCCATAAGTGGCCTATTCCAGCCTAGAAAGATCCAATTTCATAGTTTGTTTGTTCTTTATTCCATTTTCTTCCATGACAAAAAATATAATAATAATAAATAAAGAAGGAGCAATGCGGTAAATATCTCAAGATTCGATCTATGATGGACAATAATGATTAAAAAGTAAAAAAAATAAAAAAATAGTCATATCTTGTGAAGGAAAATAACGAACCCCATAATGGATCAACATATTATTGCATTTTGGGCCCAAGTAAATATTTTACAAAATGGATCCAGAACACGTGTGGTGCAAAGGATACTCACTTCAGGTTTTCAATCCAAAATTTGTGAAAGCTAGGTCCAATTTTGTGGACCATTAGGTCTTGGGAGACAGAGAAGGTCTATAACTAACAAAGTGAATGAACCGAACATGAGACATCATGGTATGGTTTGGGTTTCTAAGACCCCAATGAACTAATACCAATAGTCCATATCCTTCTAAAAGGGCCCAAAGTATATATTTGGACAACTTGTATATATGGAAAATCCTATAATAAAAAAATTGGATGAGTAATTATCTTTAAAATAGTGAAAATAACAAAAGACATCTACCTAGAATATTAATAAAACAAGAAGAGAAAAAAATAATCAATAACACAATATAGCATGGTTCGACACCCCCGTATCTACATTACTGATGAGAAGAGAATTCAATTATTCAAAGAAAGATTATATAGAATAATGTTCTCACTAATCTTTTTTTTTTTTCTATCAATCTCTCATTGATCTCACACCCCTATCTCATAAGAGATCTCATAAATATTAATTTTCTCTTTTTCTCATACCTTACAACTCTTACAAACCTACATATTTATACTATATATGACATGTACTAAGCAAACTTTTTCTTTAAGAAAAATTAATCTCAATCTAATTAGATTTAATTGCTCCCCAAGATAAATTTAATTTAAAAAATTTCGATCATAGCCAAATATTTTTTTTTTCTTTTTCACAAAACATAAACGAATTTGAAAACTATTTAAATAAGAATTTGCATGGGTCAAAATACCCAACATTATGTAACCTAAATCAAAGTTGAAAGCTCTATATACACACACACAAAAAAAAAAAAAAAAAAAAAAAAAGAGTTGCCAATTTTGTGGTAACGAAGAGAACAAGTTGAAGGCTCTATAGACTAGTTAACACAAGAAGATTGTGATGTTAAAGGCATTGGTCCCCAAATTTTCAGTATATTTTGTCGGCAGATCTTATGAGGCTTCTACCACATGCTTTACTAACTTCACTTCTATTATTAAGGGTTAGTGGCTAAGAGAGATTCTATGTCTAATAAGTCAATTTCCATGTTTTTTTTTTTTTTTTTGGCTTTTTGCAAATCGGATTAAGCTTCACTGAGGTTAAAACAAATCATATAGAATATATATTAACTCATGCTAAATTGAAGATATAAGTCTAGTTCCCTAACATCATAAAGAATATACACACGCTCGATATTAAAGAAACAAAAGGGTCGGAATGATGTTAAGAAAAGATAAGTACTAAATTTAGTCAAGTCATCAACACACTTGTATTGACTTTTCGAATTTTCATAATCTTAAGAGACTTAGTTAACTATATGCAATAATTTAAAATGGTACTTGATTATAATTGTTAAAACCAAATTTAACAGGGTGAGGTGCCCTCCACATAAGTGACTTGCAAAGGGACAGTCCTTCAGAAAAGTAAAAGCTCCGATACCAAAATCAATATTTGATCAAAGGATATAAGCTGAAAAGCTATAAAAGAGTAAGGCTTGAGAGTACAAACAATTTTGTTTTGAAGTTGAGTCTCTTTATAAAGAAGTCATGTCAAATTATTACTCACAATAATTATAACGTCTGTTACAATAATAATAATATCCGTTATATAATAATGAACGATAATGACTCTGTTATAATATTAATAATAATTAATAGGGACAGTTACAATTCGGATTAGTCCGTTATACCTTAATCATGTTATGTGTAATAATATCTTTGAATTGGTATAACCTTGTATTATCAATAATAATATTGACGTCATCCTTAAGCAAGTGGAGAACAACGGTTACATCTATTTCTATTTCAAATCCGACAACTTCTATTTCAATGGTTAAGAGCTTGGATTTTTTTCAAAACCCTATATTTCTGTTTAGGACCATAACCAATAATTTTCGTGAAGACTTGTGCTATGTACGTAATCAGCTGGCTAGCTGTTGTCATTGATCAGAGGCTCAGAGGAGGAACATGGGCTCTCAAGACCCTCATGCTTCAGCGCCAGCTGCTTCGTACACTTAGATTTCTGGAAAGGAAGCTTCCTTTGAATTGGAGGGATTAGTGATGACTTTGTAGTTTCTTCTGCTGAGAAAAGCAAAAGTCTAGTTGTAGTAATTCCAAGGCCTGCAGCAGCAGCAACATGTGAAGGTGAAAAAAGCAGTATGGTTCAATAAATTTTGCTTGTGTTAGACCCTGACAATTCTAAAGGGATACTATTCACGCACAGCCTATGTGACCCCCAGAGCTCAATTCCAGATCCTTTTTAACAGTTTGAATCATATACAATTAAGACTCGTTTATAACAAAATAAATAGATATTGTTTTTGGTAATTTACACACACATCTAATGAATTAATCTTGCCTTCTTATCGAAGTTAGATAACCGAAAAGTTAGAAACTCATCAATCTATGTACGTTACTAGCTCTTAATACAATTTGATAGTACTCAAAATACAATATGGCAACAGAAAATTCAAGGGTCTAGAAGCACGTGCTTATCTTTTGCATGATTAATTTCCTGTCTACGAGAAAGTTTTGGACCCAAACTTGAGCAAATTCTACAATTCTTCTTTAACAGAAATTAAGGAGAAAAATCACTTATTATGTATTAGTACTGTTGCATTTGTAGTTTGTACGTACGTACTAAGATCATGCTTCAATTCTATATATCTTGGATACTCTTATTAGTCAAGTATTCAAGATGTTCTTGAAAATCATATATACTATCTACCACTACTCTTATTTCTTTAGTATACATTTTATTTTTTATTTTTTGCTTTCTATAAGAAGAATTATGAAGTGTATTCCACGATCCTACCCTGAATCACTTACATTATTATAGTATATTTGGCATTTACCTTTTAACAATCCAAATTTTTTTTTTCTTTTTCATGAATCACGTCATCCAGATCATTAATGATCAGGTGATCAAGCTTACAATTACCATTAACCTAATCAAATTACTTGGTGATGGTTATAGGATCGAATACACTTTCATTTCCCAATTACCTAAAGTTCTTTATATTTTGAGATATTATATATTCTACAAATAATACCAATATGGCTTATATATAAAAGATGAGTAGCTAGCTAAACCCTTATCTTTTCTCCCTTCTTGATATGAACCATACATAAACATGGAGCTGTGAGATATATATTTGATTAGTTACAAGAAAAAAGCCAGAATCAGATCACTTCTAGCAAAAAGTTAATCCATATATATATATTCAGTACATAATATAATGCATTCAAATATAGGCATGGGCTTTATAATTTACAATTCATGTTTCTTGAGTAAGAGGGCGTTATGTTCCTGCTAAACTCAAGGCATCCTCATATCCTCATATATATATATAAGCCAGAAAAGGACAGCACCAAAACACAGAAACCCCTAATTAAATTAAGCCAAATGAAGTTGAGTTTCCTTTCTAATTTTTCAAAACAACCCTGCTGTGCTTTCCTCTAATGACAGGTTAATTAGATCTTCATGACCATGAGTTGCAGCAGCATCTTCGAATAGCCATTTCTCCAGCAATGTAAGAGGCACTACTTTTGATCCCTCCATCAAATTTGGCTTAGTTTCATCTTGGAAAAGACTAGTTTGATCCGGTGTCAAATTCGCCGTCTCATCCACAGATACAGATTGAGAGACATCAGAATTGGAAGAATTGAGGCTGAAAAATGAGTGATCAAAAGCATGATCAGGTGTAGTGGAAGCTGGCCCTTGATCAGTGCTAGAACTTGAACCTGCAGTAGTAGTAGTAGGATGAACAAAGTCTGAATTTGTTTGAGCTGATGAATTTGGGGATTTCTTCTTCCAATTCTCAAGCAATCTCGCTATGTTGTCAGCACTTGATGCATATGATGATGATTGGTATGGTGCCAATGATCTAGTTTTGGCCATGGTGTAAGGATTATTAATAAAGGAATTGATGGAGGGCTTAGAATGATCAGCATGAAGTGATGGAAATTGGGTTGGCTTATTATCAAGGGACAGAGCCTCACATAAGGCTTGTTTGGCCATATGTATATCTGTTTGAAGCCTTCTTTCCCATTGACCCTTTGGTTGTGAAGATGGAAATGATCCTCCATCTTGATCATCATGACCACTATTACCTTCAATCCCAGTTTGAAGCTTTTTGAGCCTCTTTTTCAAATGGGTATTCCAATAATTCTTTATGTCATTGTCTGTTCTCTGTGGAAGGTAGGAAGCTATGGCAGCCCATCTGCACAAACCCACATAAAAAGATAAACAACAAATTAGAAATCACAGAGATAGTGCCACTTTTAATTGAGGTAATAAAATAAAATACCTATTTCCCAAAAGAGCTTGAAGGTGGATTATCATCTTCTCCTCATGGTCTGAGAAATTACCCCTTTTGATACCAGGGCGAAGATAGTTTGTCCATCTAAGCCTACAGCTCTTGCTGCATCTGAGCAGACCTGAAAGAAAGAAAAATGAATCAGAGTTACTAATTAATCAAATAGAAATCAAGCCCTCTTATGGAAAACAAAAATGGTGAAGGAATCCAAGAAAGGGTACTCTGCCAAAAGGTACAGAGTATTTATGACAGCAATTTAATGATCAAAACAAAATAAACCAAACCCAACTCAAATGATCAAAACCAAAATGAAGAAGAAAAAAAGAAGATCAAAATCTAAATGAAGAAGAAAATTGAATAGTAATTAATTATTGTACCTGTATTAGTAGGAACTGATCTCCAATTCCCAGGTCCATGTTGTTGAATGTAAGAAACCAAGATGATGTCTTCCTCTGGTGTCCAAGGCCCTTTCTTAATCCCAATTTTGTCACAGCAAGGATGCCTTCCCATATTTCCAATTTTCCTCCTTTCTGATCTCTCTCAAAGATTCAATCCCAACAAGGGTCTACTTAACTTTATAAGCTATATAAGATAGTTATATAGAGCTAAAGTTTCTTCCTTTATGGATGGCTCTCTTTGGAGGAATAGCTAGCAGAGACAAGCGTCCACAGCGTCCACGGGTTGAGTTGCCTTGTAGTCTATATACTTATATATACTAGTTGCATAGTGATGATATATAGTCTGAAAGAGAGAGAGAGAGAGAGGCAAAAGAACAAAAACTATTTAAATCGCTGACTGAGAGAAGGTAAAAGGGGTTTGCTTGCTGATGAGCTCAAAAAGAGTCAAAATGGACAGCAAATAGCATTTACTCATGGCTTGCAAAAGTCAGCTATGTTTTGGACTCTCTCTCTCTCTAGAATACGTGTGCCTTTTAATTAATATGAGGGCATAGTGGGGTCGGGTGTCACCGAAAAAACCCTAGAAATTTACTCTCTTTTAATTATTGTTATTGCTAAGTTAACTTGAAATTTAGAGAAAAGAAAAGCAAATTAATACTATTAAATGTTAGATGAGGGCATAATAAAGTATTGGTCTTTCCACATATATGTATATATATATATACTTAGATGAATTCGTCCCGTGCACGCACCGGATATTTTATTTTATATTTCATTTTAAAATTAAAATTTATAATATTTTTTAATTTATGAGATTATAAATTTATAACATTTTTTATTCTATTTTTTTTTTTTTTTGGTATTGTATATATCTTTCGATATTTTTTCTGCAAAATTGTTATAAATTATTTGTTTCGAAATATTCTTGACACGTACAATAAACATGTTATTTTGTTTATTGGTAATTTGTCCCACTAATTTTTGCTTGAACTTTTTTTTTCATACATTTTCATTCCTCGTATTATGATATTTTACTGTTTCACTAACTATTAATAATTACTACAATAATTAGGTCAATACATGACCCATTTTTAATTTCACCCATAATGTGTATAATTAATTTATTCTCTATGTTAATTATTTTTTAAATAATATTTATTAGATATGATTACAATTCTAAGAGGTTATAGGCGTTACTTGAAAAAATTTAATAAATACGAAAAATCTTCACCAAATTAAGATGTAGAGATTTTGAGAGGTTTGAATTTTAAAAATAATATTTATTAGATATAATTATAATTTTGAGAGATTTTAGGAGTTACCTAAAAAAATTAATAGATACAAAAAATATACCTAGTGTGAAGACTATATATATAAACAATGAGAATTTATTAATTATGAAATATGAACTTCAAATCTCTTTTGGTCTTAATACTTTCGTCTTAGGTAGTTAAACTAAAACTACATTTACAATATTCAATTCATGACTTAAACTCGTGGAATTAATGTAAATAATGATAATGATAATACTTTATCAAATAGACCATATACCTAGTGCGGGTGTGTCAATGTTTGGTAAAATGATCAGTGTATTGGGGTGGGCCCAGAATTATTAATAAGTGATTATTGACAGAATATGATAGCTTAACCTTATGTTAAATGCCTCTAATCCCCTTCGATCGAGTTCGGGGTGTAGTAAAAAATATTATCCTCTCAGTTCTCTTTTGGTACATTCTTATTCAATGAACATCGTTCATGATTTCATGCTTTGAAACACAAATAAATAGTTTTCTTAAAAAAAAATTATGACGAGAGATCTCACTGGAATCTGAGTTTCAATGTATATATAGTACAAACTGATGAGTATATGGCTTACTCACTCAACTTTACTAAATTAGAAAAAGCTTGAATTCGTCTTTTTTGTTTTGTATCAAAAGATTAAATTAATCCTTAACGCTTCGCTATTTCCTGGCTTGGTAGAACGTAGTGTTTTATTCATTCAAAATTCAAATGGCCAGGGAGGAATGACTGGAGCTTCACATTGTTGACCTTGCTTCCACCGCCGATTGCTGTCCCTGCCAATATCACTCACAATATCAGAAAAAATTATGAGGGAATAGTGAATATTTAATGTGAGTTTGACAATGAAACGGACAAGAGATTTACTATAAAAATATTCCTCATCTAAAAAATGTAAATTTTAGTGTAGATGGGACATTACTTAATTTTGTTAAAATACAACAATTTTTGCAAAATTCAAAATTATTCCATTGTGAAAAAGACTTATTTAATTAATTAATGATCACACTAAAGCTACTATTTATCAAGATATCTCAACAATGACAGAACAAAGAAATCCAAGAATTTTTCAAAGACTTGGTTGTTAAATTCTGAAAGATACAATTTTGACTTAGTATTATAAATTATAATCAATTAATACTTTATCAAAAGGATTTTTTTTTTTATTTTTTTTTATAAAAAAAACATTACTTATTTTTTGGGCGGAGGAATGTGATGCCGACAAGTACAAATTTGTAAGATACGTAAACCCATGCGTCACTCCAATTCCCAATCCAGAGTTTTATTGCACAAAAAAACAAATTATAAATAATGCTTCCATTGACTTTTCTTTTTTCTCCAAATTTTACGCTTGCTTGTTCATAGTGTATACATACTCACCTATAATTTTGGCTTTTTATTTTATATCATTTAAATATAAATACGGGTGTTTATGTCTATATATATATATTTATTTATTTATTTATTTTGTACACATTTAATGAATATTATTAAATAATTTTTCTAAAAATTATAAAATTATTATTTTAATTATATTTAATTAAAAAAAGAGAAGTTAATATGTAAGTGAAAATGACATAAATAGTTATTAAGAGATAAAAAATTAAGAGATTGTAGTTGGTATATTGAGTAGCTGGGTAGTTATTAGAAAAGAAATTTTATTTTTTAATTATTTTTTCTTAATTTAATTCAGTTTAAGATTATTTAACTTATGTTATTCTAAAATAGGAGTCCATAAGGACTTGTTTGATGTATCGTATAAAAATAATAAGATAATATAAAAGTTTTTAATTGGTTCTTATACAAAAGTTGGGAGTAACATGCATAATAATATCGAATTTTATTATTAATTTTCTAGTTTTTATATTATGTTTAACAGTATAAAATTATATAATAAAAAAAAATATAAGATATTAGTATAACAATAAAATAATTATATAACTTAATACATTATATAATATATTATAAATTATATAATCTTCTACGATGCATCAAATAAATTTAAAAAAATTTAACTTTTAAAATAGAATAGATAGATATAAAAAATATAAAGAAAATAACAAAATAACAAAAACAAAATCCATTATATATACATATATAATTTAGGTTTAATAACGTGGGTTCACAAATGAAAATAGGTAGGCCCACTCATTGATACAAAGTAAGAGTTAATGCATGATTTGACAGGAAGCCTAAGATGCTACATTATTTTGGATGACTATAGCTACTCCAAATTATTCTCTTATTGATACTCTTGATTTATAAATGTCAGGGGTGACCATTTTTTTATTTGATCAAGTGTAATTAGATTAATTTATATATAATTATTAATCATATTTGTAACCTAATTAAAGTTAAATTATACATGTCAAAATTAAAAATTATATGATTTTACTCTCCACTTTTTAAGTAAATTCAATACAACAAACTTAATTCCAAAATGACATAACAAGAATTTTTATTGAATTGATTTTTTTTTTTGAATACAATTAAGAGGAGAGATTGATGTATTGATAGAACTCGTACAAAGATATACAAACAAATAATGCATTAAACAATAGAAATAATATGGGAAAAGATTTAGGGCATTTGTCTGCATGATTTCAGATCATGATTTGCCCTCATTTAAAAATTGTTCCTCGCACAATTTTTCATGATTTATACTTAATGCTTAATTGACCTTTAACTTTTTACATGATTTTCTTCTTTAATATTTTGAGAGTCAACTCTATTAAGTTTTTAAAATATTTCGTAACTGTCCAATATCAAAATAAAAGTAATAATTTTTTTTTGGTAAAATGACATTTTTTTTTGTCTCTGAGATATCAACATTTTCGTCATTTTAGTTTCAAAAATAAAATTTTTTTCAAGCAATTGCATCCCAAAAGTTTTAAAACATTTACAATGTCTTCCCTCAATTTAATATCGATAATACTTTAGATGAAAATTATTGATTTAACTTAAAATATATTTTTTTACCACATAGATGGAAAAAATGTATGTATATATATATATATATATATATATTTACTTCTTTCATGCATGCTCTCTCACTATTGTTTTCATCATTTTTTACTAAAAATTATAAAATTAAGGTTTGTGATAATAGAATATTTTAAAAGATTTGAGAAATTTGATAATGTTTTTCGATTTTTTGAGAGGAAAACGAGTGAAAAAGAAATGAGAGATAGTAAGTGTGAAATAATTTTAAGACGAAAATGAAAAAAAAAAATTGATAATTTTGGTATAATTATTTATATATTATTTTTTCAACTCAGCATACACGGATAGTCCAATAAAATATTTAAGCCACAGAATTTTATTAGCCATGCATGCCACGTGGGTTACAAACATATTTTCTATTAGCCACGTCAACAATGTTAGTGTTAAAGTGGATAGTAAATAACATCGAGTACATAATTGAAACTATTTTCAAATTATGAGGGGGCAATTGTACAATTTTAAAATATAGGGACAAAATTAAAATTTAATTATAGGAACAAAAAGTGTAATTAATTATATTTGGTTTTAATAGTTTGAACTTAATATATGTTAAATGTAATTTACAATTATAAAATTTAGACTCATCCAAATTTTATATGAGGTAAATTCTTCTCGCTTGATCATCTAACTTTTAAAATTGAGTGAAATTTTAATTCACACTATTTAGTTGGATTGCGTAATATTTGGCATTCATTGGCTCGACTTGCCTGGTTGCACTCTCCTAATAAAATAAGTTTATCAATAATTGATTCAAAAGAAATTTTTATAATATTTTGCCCTAAATAAAGCTAGTTATCAAAAAAAAAAAAGTAGATCCCTTATAATTTTCTTTTAGAAGAGTTTACATTATAATTTTTTTTTTTGTTAAGACGATCTTGATTGATAAATAAGATAAGTATCACATCTAGCACTATAAAATTAATTGTGAAAACAAACCAATGAAAGCCCATGCCCAATTGTTAATTTGCTGCCTATATCATATTCGAATCCTCAGAAAGTAATATCTTTGTCAAAACTCAAATTAATTACATCTAGGTGTTACTCATACACGTGGCAGGATGGAAACATGTATGGACGGTAACATACGGACGTGGATATACTCATTTAAAGGAAGTCACGCCAGATCAAATAAGGGATATGGCAGGCAGGAAGTACACGTGTATGGACAGCAGCATGCCACATGGATATACACATCTAAGAAACGCAACACCCAGAGTAAATAAATTATGTGTTTTTGAAATGGAACCAAAAAAATAAAAATATATAAAATGAGGGAATGGAGGGTACCTGCTAATGCCATGATTGGGCTACGTTACCTTGTTAGGTTTGCAAATGGAGCCCACCACCGTAATGTTTTAATTAGTTTTACATGAGTGTGGGCCCACGTTTACCCAAAAATGTATTGTGTGGTGCCACCTGTCGAAATAAGAAGCTCTTAGAATTAAAGTTTGGATTTGTTTGTATTAGACGTGTCACTGCCATGTGTCATAAAATAAAATTCATTGACACGTAGTCACCTTCTTGGTAGGGCCTATGGATAGGTGCAAGGAGTTGACCGCAGACGATGATGGATGGTATAGATTAATGCAGTTTTGTGGGTGTTGATATGGGTGGCATACGAAAGTCAAATCTTTTGTGAACTTGTTCACTTTGAGACGATTATAAGGTCTGAAATTGGCTGATCATGAAGTTGTTTTCATGTCGGCTCTAGCAGGAAAATATCAAATTTTCGGGAAAAATAGAATTTTTAAGAAGTAATTATTATGATGATAATTTATTTTATTTTATTAATTATTAATGTAGAATTTGTCCGAGTTTTTCGTCTCAAATATATGTTGAGTTGTCTAGCGAGATGAGATTCCCGACCTAAATATCTGAAAGTTAGACAGGATTCGGGTTTTGATTTGATCTCTCTAAACCTCTCCAAATATTAAGTAAGTAAGAGCTTAGAAATAATAACAGGAAAAGTAATAATCAATTATCATTGTGTTTCAAGTTAATTCGAGTGGGTATTTGGTTAATGTATTTTATGTATTAACGTCAGTCTCTCAAAAATAGACCGTCAAGTCGGTTAGTCAGCTAGCATTTTCTATGGGATGTTCCATGCATAAACTGGAAGGACACAGAGATGTTCTTTGCTCTAAGTCCCTCACTTCTAGGGACATGTTCGTTGCCCTTAATGTACAGATGAACGTTGATCCGGTTAGGTTTGGAAATTTCGTATTCTGGGGTAGAGCAGCTTTTATGAGGGCCTTCCATGGGTGACATTTGGGTCAGTTATACTAAGCACGGTCTATTTAAAGCATCCTACTCATTTTCAATGTTATAATCCTTGACAAAACTCTGCCTAATTTTCATATCAAATGTCGCTAGTCCTGAAGGGAGTGAAAACACTTTTACACTAGGTACGAATTCTTCAACTTTCAAACTTTGCACTTTTCAACTTTGATTTCCATTATGTCTCGTAGTTCTAGGTCCATTCCTTCTAGCTTGAGACAAGTATAGGCGGGTGAAGGACTACGTCTCTTGGCCATGTCCGAGTTATCCCCTTTGGTCCTCCTTGTCAAATTGAATCCATCTTCTGGCTAAATGATTACTTCGAATTATTTAAAATGGATTCACTCTGGCACATAGGGTTTCCAGAGCATTAATAAGAGCTAAATATTGTCTCTAAGTTATCAATGTATCCATATATGTTAGGGGTCGCAAGATATTTCAGGCTCAACAATGGAATCTTTACCTTTTTAGCCCTTAGCTGATTGAGAGTTTCCACCTCATATGCCAGATGTTCAATAGGTAACATTATACTATAGGGTAATAGGCTCATAAAACTAACTCAAATAGCTTTTCAATAGACAGCGCCTGTGTTAATGCAAGATTTATCCAACCTTTGGGTCTTAAATAAAGGTCGGGTCGTCTGTGCGAGCTGAGATTTTTGAACTAAATACCTAAAAGTTGGACAAGAGTCAAGTCCTGATGTGATTTTCTTAAATCTCTTTGAAGATTAAGTTAGTGAGAGCTCATAAATAATAACGAAAAAAGTAAAAATCAATGATCACTGTTGTTAATGTCGGAATTTGTCCAAGCTAGTGAGCTAATCACGAGGTCTCCACCCTTGATCTTCGATAGACTTGCATGGTGGTCCTGGGATCTTGTTAGAACTTCAAAGCTTAAGTTAATAGAGATATAAGCAAATATATGTGTAGAGAGTGTGTAAAAAGAAGACTCTTTTATCTTGGAACCTTAAGCTCCTATATATAAAGTTAATCGCCTAGTAAGATAGTGACACATGTCACACTGGTATTGGCTAGGGTGAAACCCTGTATTAACAACTATGTTCTAAGTTAATTCAGTTTTCTCATACCTTTCGAAAGTGAATACTAGTGTATTTTATAACTATGTTCACCAAATATGTTTACGACACGTGTCTTCTTTTGATTGGTCATTTGTTGCTAGATATCTACGTTTTGAGTGGGGATTCGGTTAATGCATTTTATGTATTAACACTAATAACTCATTTGATCCACTTTAAACAAACTGTTTTTTTTTATGTAACTAATTAGTAGATTCGCATTATATTGGTCAAGTTTTAGTTAAATTCGGATTGATTTGTTAAGTGTATATGAAATTATATGAAGGAATAAGAAAGAGAAAAAAAAATGAGATATCTTATTCGGATCAAATTATATTAATTATAATGATTTTAATCACATTATTAACATACTAAATTATATTTTAATGAGCACGAATCGATATGAAGTTATTTTAATGAGCCCGAATCGATATGAAGTTGACCAATATGGAAAGGAGACTATATATGAGACAAAGTCTTCTATTTAATGTAGCTAGACTCATCTTAAACTAGTTATGGCTGTGAATGAATACAAAATGGCTGATGCATGAATTTTATTTAAATAGAAATTTGCTTTAAGATGATTATTTTTTTTTTATTATGATACTAAAGTTCCTTTTGAATATTCTAGATGATCCATGAATATTACAAGATGGGTTTGACTTATTTTAAGCGGTAAGTTGATGTTTCATTAATTTACAAATGTCTAAATCAAAGAATTTATGAAATTTCATTTCTCGGATAAGAAATCAGATTTAAGAAGTAAATGAATAAAAAAAATCTTTTTTATCATCAAACTAAATTCCTAGGATAACAAAATTAGTGAATGGGGCAGATAGACAAATGATGTCGAAGTCATGTTGCAAGTTAAATTTGATAGGCATAATTCTATGTTTTTAAATAAAAAACATATATATATATATATATATATCTGAATTTAATCTTTAAATTTAACTAAGACAAAATTTCAAAGAATAAAAAAAAATATATGTGCCCACTACTAGACACAACTCATCATCCTTTTCTTTCTTTTTTCCTCAATATATTCTTCAATTTGTTCATTATTAATTATCCACACTAATTTTTTTTTAACTATTAATTTATATTAATAAATTTCAACAAATTTTCTAATTCTGTTTTCAAGTTTTCACTTTTCAGTATATTTTTTTGAAAACCCTTTCTAAAGTAGTTATTAATTTCGTAGAAAACTTAAAACTAATTTTCTTAGTGGCCCTCAACAGTAGCAGACCCAGACCGAAATACTACCAAGTCTTGTTACCAACTTTGGCACAGCCCACGAAAACTACTCCACTTGGGGAATTCATAATTGCATATGTAGTTATGTAGCAGTACCGTTTTATTTGGCCCAAGAGTTGGCTGTGGAGGAGAAATAGAATTATAGAAACATGAAGATGGAGAAAATACTAAATAGAACAAGAAAAATTAGAAAAAAGAAAAAAGATTAGTCTCTTTGGTAAAAACCTTTCTTTTAGAATTTGGGTATGGACTAATATTGAAATTAGAAATAATTACATTTTTCGTCTCTATTGCTTAATTTTAATTCTAATGTAGTGCTTATACTTTAAAATCATGTAAGTAGCTGATTCTAATTTAAAAATTGTTTCAATTAACCCTTTAACGTCACTTACCATTCAAATTGATGTTGACTGTGTTGATGTGATTAATAGAGAAAAGATAGACAACTGACGTGACATATTTAGCTAATAAAACACTGCCACATGACATGCACAAAAGTAATATCAAAATTAAATAAAATAAAGAAAACTTTTAACGTAAAAAAGAAAGTAGTATTAAATATACATTATTAGCCAAATACAAAACCACCATCACACAATTTTTCTAAATCAAACCTCGCAACTCCCTTCTCTATCACAAGCCTAAATCCCCTAACACAAATACAAAACCACCATCAAATCAAATGGTGACAATTTGATCCTAATGAAACTGTTTTATGAAATTGGTGACAATTTTTTATTAGCCAAATATGCCAAGCGGGTAGTCCTCCTATTTTTCATGAGTCACTTCAACATAGTTGTACCATAAACTGTTTCCCCCTCTTTCTGAGAGGGATGGAGGGAGCTTAAAAAAGGAAGGGCATTCACATTTGCAATTTCGCATTACATAGAATGAATTGAACACAAGCTTCTCAAGAGGAAGGAGCAACTATTTCACCAAAGGAAGATCATTTAAGGCTGTAAAAATGAAAATGTCAGTGGATTACTTGCTGGGGTCAAAATTTTGACACCAATTATGACTTCTTCAGGTGTTTTGTGGGCTAAATGTTGCGGTGATAATGATGTCCATGGGAGTCGTAAATTCTCTTCTTTAATTGATTCCATCGATCGTCAAACAGCTTCAGTCCCTCTAAACATTTTGTTATGGCTTTTTCATGTTCCTCCTCGTCACACATGAATACCATCCCCATGCATTTAAACAACTATGTCAATGGAATCAACCACATGACATGTTAAATTAAAATGATCATGCTATACTATTAAAATTAAAAGCAGATTATAATTTTTTAGTAATTAGGTATATTGTAATGTTAGATGGACCCACCTGCTGCTGAATCAGAACTAGCCCAGAAGCAAACTTTGGCTCTTCGGTATGGATCACCAAGCAGGAGTCGAGGAGCACTTATCCAAGTCTCAATAATATATTCAAGGATGACATGACTCTGAAATGGGTTTTCCATTATTTACAAGTATAGGTACCTTCTTGTGAACCTGATTATATTTAAGCATGGAGAAGTTCACTCTTGTTACTTAAATTTTCTTCAATGTACTCATACGGAATGCATTTGATTTTAAGTTCTAGTTCCACCCTCTTAGAGTAAGTACTAGCTCACATCCCATGTAGTTTCATGTTATTTTCCTGTTGCCATCATTCATTCTATTTCTGTCTCTCCCAAAGTTGATGCCAAGTCTGTGTTCCATGGTTGCAGTAGTGCTTTTTTTTTAATAGATTGATGAGTTACATATAGTCATTAGTCATAGTTATGACCAGAAAAGGACAACGAAAATATAATCAAACATTTTGCTTGCACGAAAAGAAACTGGGTTTGTGGCAGGTACATTCCATTTCCTGGTTGACAAGCAAAATTTGAGTAAAACACTTCTAGTTCACTAGTTCAGCTATACGTCCCCTGTATTGCGGTGAAATTATATAGACCTTTCTTCACAAAAGACCATAACTTTAAAAACCTAGTTCCTAATCAATATCATAGATATGGTTTTGACGTTATAAAATAATGGTTATTTTATTATTAACCTTAGACCTTAGTGTATATTTTGTAAATAGAATATACCTTCTCATAACTTGGGGTTGATCAAAGGGTGGTTGAAGTAATTTTGTGGGAAATTTTCTTAGCTTCAATTTCTGTCTGCTATTTTTCACTCATGGTAGTTAGTTGTTTTCTCCTGGATGCTGAGTCATGTGACTTGCAGCATTCTATCAGTTCCTCAACCATCTTTCTTCTATCTCAATCAAGTTTTCTGGGCTAGAAGTGCTCTTTGTATTTAAATGGCAATCATTTTTTTCAAAGTTCCCAAATAGGTGAATGTAATTCTGTTATTCTATTTTATTTCCTCTCATTTTTAACTCTAGGATAAAACATTTTGTGTCCAAATTGATTTATCCCCCTTATTTCCTCCTTCCCCTCCCATGCTCGTGTGAGGCATTATCAATTGACAAAAAAAGAAGTTAATGGATGATGCAACGATGCAGTTCTATCAAATGTTATTTATGTTACAAACTGAGTGCTGTATAACATAAAAGTGATCATACGCCCATTACATAATGGTAGGGAACCTTGGTCAGCAAAACCCAAGTCACCTGGATTTTATTGCTGCTGCTTATGTTTTGCAAACACAGAAAACCAGAGTATAAAGAAATTAGAATGTCAAGCTGCAGTAGATTTCAGGTCATTCTGTCTAAAAGACTGAACAAGAGCGACTGATTTTTCATGAGGAGGGGCCAACTCTTTCACCAAGGGTAGCTCATTTATTGCATTCAACCAAGAGAATAACAGAGGAAATTTCTCTGGTTTTATAAACTTTATACCCAGAACTTCTTCATGACTTTTGTGGGTGCCAAAAAAAGAACACATAAAAATGCCAACAAGTCCCATATTTTCACTGTCAACAGAAGAAGTGCCATCTGGGTATAAGTCCTTCATTCCATTTTCAAGCAGAGTCAATTTCTCAAACACTTCCTTAATTGCTTTTTGCTGCTCTTCTCCCTCAGTTTTGAGTACTGAAATCATGGCAGTGAATAGCTGCAACACAAGCCCAAATTAGACATTAATTTAGGATGCTGAATTTATGTATAAAATATATTCTTTAGATTTGCTAGTTATTCTACCTCTCCACTGCTAACCATAAAAGTTATCTACTTCTTAGCTCCTTTCCAGTAATGCAATTCAAACATATGCAGGCTTGAATGAGAAAGGTAGTAATTTTAACACTTACATGTTGGGGGATGAAGTTAGCCCAGAAGCGTGCTAGGGCTCTTTTGTAGGGATCCTGAGGCAAAATTGAAGGACCATCCTTCCAGGTTTCATCAATGTATTCAAGGATGAGAAGTGACTCGGCAATGGGTTTTCCCTTGTGAACAAGTACAGGTACCTTCTTATGCACAGGATTGTACTTGAGTAGCAAAGGGCTTTTATTAGGTAAATCTTCTTCTACATACTCGTATGAAATGCCTTTGATTTTGAGGGCAAATTCCACCACTTTAACATAAGGGCTAACCCACCATCCATGTAGAATCACTTTGTTTTGCTCTGCCATCTCTCCCTCAGTTTCTCTGTATAAAATTTGTATTGTATGTAGGTAATTCCAACAACTGTCTAATTTTCTTTATCAGAAAGTTAGCTCTTTTGTAATGTCTTGTGTGGTATAGAATGCCCCTTGTTTGACTTTGGTAGCTAATCCTTATCAACTTGGTCAAAAGATTTTTCAACTCCTTGCTTATTACGGAATATTTCAGCCGACTTGTATGTGTGCCATACAATAGACCACATGTTTGTGTAAGTAGAAAAACTAGAAAAACACGTAGAAAGACTAAAGAAAAGTAATCCTCCAGCACAGAACCCCGCAAACGCTGCTATAAGAAATTACCAAAACTGAATTTAACATACACAAGTGGCCATTGGGCCTTATCAGAAATCACCAATGGTATCTCATTTATAGTTGTCAACCAGGAGAATAGTTTATAAACTTTATGCCCTGAACTTTGTAGGCACCAAATAACATCGACCAGTCCTATACTCTCATTGTTAACAGAAGGAATGCCATCTGGGAAGAAATCCTTCATTCCATTTTCAAGTAAATATCTCAAACACTTGCTGCACTGAAAAGTTCACAAGAATTAGAACACATTCTTCGAGATTTAGGGAGGCAAGAGGAATCTTATGAAGTTTTTGAGCAAATTTTTGACAAAGACAATGTTGCATGGGCCTCAAATCTCAATGATCCCTGATTTTCAGAGCATGGATGTGCATATGATATCAGGCTATTGAGTCATTCAGAGAAATGCCATAGCCTGTATGAAGAACTTACTCTTGACAACATGACCTTAACTATTCTAATTCCTTATTCATAAATCAGTAAAAATAAAAATAAAAGAATATATAACAATTTTGTCAATTTCTTTTGACCAAAGAATGTACAAGAGATATAATCCATGACATTGGTGAGAAATATATATATATATATATATATATATATTATTTTTCTTTTTTTCTTTTGAGAAAATTGGGGCCAAAAGGGACCCATTTAGAAATAGAAGCGAAATCCATTCGTCCATAATATCCACATGTCAAAATCGAGGACGATTACATATGAAAAAAAACCCCAATTCTATCGGTCGCGGCTTTTTCACTGGAGGGAAAATCTTGAGAGAGGAGTAGACGAGGAGACGCAGAGGGAGAATGGAAACCCCAGGAAAGTGGCTGGAGAAGGCGTTGGTGGATCTGTGCCTGAAGATAGAAACCGGTTTGAGTATGGGTCTGGATAAGGATATGATTTCATTCTTGGTATCCTACTGTGAACTTGCTGATCCCCGAGATGCTAAAGAGTACCTCGACGTAATCTCCCTCTCTCTCTCTCTCTCTCTCTCTCTCTCTCTCTCCCCCCTTTTCCCGAGTTTGTTTCATACTTTCTTTGCAATTTGCATAATTAGTTGGTACAATATGACATTTTAGTACAATTGATGGGTCCTGTCTGAAATCTTTATTGCAGTACTTGATTTATGGTGTACATATAGAATTTGGAAGTTTCTTAAAACAAAGAGCTTGTTTTTATAAATTGGAGTTATCCCTGGACCATCGTGCTATGATTTTAATTTTAGTTGGCAACTGGGTTTTCTCTCATTTCATTATTGTGGATGGATTAGTGCAATACTTGTTGTGTTAAATTTCACTTATATATTATTGATGCATAGGTTCAAAGTTCTACATGTAAGGCAATCCGCTGTGCTTTTCGATGTAGACTGTTAGTGTCAATGCTTATTATTGGAAGTATGCTAAACCCACACTACGATGTTGGCAAATTTTCAAATAAAATACCATATCCATTTTGATATCATGGCAATCAATACTCTAGGTTCTGTGGCTGGTGTGTATGTTCCACATACTTATTTCATTCTTGTTTTGTACGTATTCTGCTTCTACCTGAAGTCTATATTTTGGCTTTGAGTATGATCAATAATGTACAATGTTAGTTGAATTCTTGCAGCAGCAGATTCACTTGTCCTCTGCAAATGCTATCTAATTTACGCTTATTCTTTATTTGGATGCTAAGTCAGCGGATTCTTTTGTTGCAGCTGCTGTTGGTAGTCTAATATCTCGGTCTTTGTCCTTTGCAGAATAATAATTGGCCAGGAGATAGGGAAAACAGTCATTGAAGAATATTTATGACAGAGAAGTCACTCAGAACTATGTAGCAATACCCCAGATGCTCCAACTTCAAAATTACATGCCTATGTCAAACCACCCTAAATTGAAGTTTCTGTGAACACCAAAAGCAGTGACAGTCCCAAGTTATAAGGCAGACTCTAAAAAGAATACGAATGCCAATAATTAGGAAGATCAGGTTCCAATTGAGAATATTGAATCTAGAACAACGCAAAAAGGAAACCAAGTTAATCCTAAAAAGGAGAAAGCTGGGAAATTTGTTTCACTTGCCGAGGCTGCAAAAGGATCAATTGTATTCCTGCAAGGGAAACCATGCTCATTCCAAGCTTGTCGCCACAACCTTGTGAGCAATTGTTTATCTTGTGGAAAAATAGTTTGTGAACAGGAGGGAGAGGGACCTTGCAATTTCTGCGGTGCCCTTGTATTGAGAGAAGGCAGCGCATATGCTGGTTTGGATGAAGGTTTGCCTCCTCTATCAGATACTGAAGAAGCTGCTGAAGCTTATGCAAAAAGGCTCTTTGATTACGACCGAAACTCTGCAGCTCAGACAACAGTTATTGATGACCAGAGTGACTACTATGAGATGGAAGGGGAACAGGTGGATGTCAAAGGAGGTATATAATTTTCCAACTTGTGGTTGCGTTTGTATGGTAAATAGTACTTTTACTTCAAATTCGCTAGTAATTGTTTTCTCCATACCTATCAGGAAAAGGAACTTTTGGAGAAGAAACAAGAGGAGATTGAAGAGGCTGAGAGGGCAAAATGAAATAAAGTTGTTGTCACTTTTGACTTGGTTGGCCGCAAGGTTAGTTGGATTTACTGCTGCATGAATATTTCTTTCCCTGTGTCTAACTTAAAAGGTTGCTAGTTGGATTTACTGCTACATGAATATTTTCTTCCGCACAAGGACTGGAAACAAAATTTCCCATCATCATTCTACATAATTATGTGACTGAATTATAGTTACTTGTTTTCTGTTCTGGTGCATCAATTATTTTTCTTAGAACAAACGGTGGAGATTCTCAAAAGTTACATTCAAATTCTATTTATAGGTCTTTCGCCATTAATTTTGGGACCTAATACAATCATGGATCATACACCCCCCCTCCCTCCAAAGAAAAAAAGAGAAGACAAATAAATGAATTAGAATGAATCTGTCTACCTCTGGTGTTCAATATATTTGTAGTGCTATAGTTTCTTGTGAAGCACCTTTCATCTGCTTCCAAGTGTCCCTTCCATGTGAACTTTCTCCATTTTGATGTAGTATATATCTTGCAGGTCTTTCTAAATGAAGATGAAGTTTCAGAATTGCAGTCAGATAATAGAATACTTCGACCACCGGATGAAAGAGAAGTGAACCGTATTAAACCAAACCTAACTCTCAAGATTCAGCCACTCTTTATGGACCCAGGCTCAAGTAGGAAGTCTGCTAAAGGTAGACAATCGAACAAACAACTAACTGAGGGCTTATGCTTGGAGATAACTGGGAGAGTGCAGCATCAAAGCAATGAATTGAAACATATTATGATGGAAATTCAGTTGGCAGAAGCTTCAAATGGAAGTTTTGGCAAGAGCCTTCACGCAATGGTGGTCGGCACATGGAAGATGGTGATGAATGTTCTTTAGATTATGATTAAGGTAAATATCCAGCTTTTTGAGATTTCAGGCGCTGGTACCTCAAGAAAAGAAAGAAAAATAAACTTTCATATCTTTACCTTGAATCAGCATTAGTGTTGTTATGATGAAGTAAAAGGAACTCAGTGAAGTGTGAAGTCCGTTAATTTCAGAATCCCATCTTGTTTTGGCAATTTACCTTTCAAAAACGTGGTTCAATATCAATTTACACCTGCATTACCCTGTAAGCAACATTATCAGATAAATACAGATGCTTGAGACAGGATGGAAGGGGGTGGGTAACCATTTTTTCAGAAAGTTAACAGTAGGATGTAAATGGAGGCACTTAGGCTATTTTTTCTAAATGGACAAGCATTAAGTATTTGTACTGATTTTCATTCTTCAGTTCATTTAGTTATTCATACAAGAAAGAAGTTTGCTTACTCGCTGCCCTCTTTCGGGTAGAAATAAAGCCTTCCAACCAAAAAGGAATTGTATCTATGCAAAGAGGGGAAACCGAGCAAGGGAAGAGAAATTGGCACTCCTCAGACCTGTTAACAATCTCCTAAATCACCATCCATAATCAATAATCTGTATTATTAATCAGTGTCATCAAGCAACCTCTTTTAATGGGCGCAACTGTATAACTTTATTGACACAAAAAAAAACAGTATCTGGGATTTTGCTTTTTGGAGAAGGTTAAGGTGGCTGTTCATGACAAAGAATTTAGTACATCAATATTAATTGAATAATTGGCAACAAAGTTGAGATGGCCGAGTTGGTCTAAGGCGCCAGATTAAGGTTCTGGTCCGAAAGGGCGTGGGTTCAAATCCCACTCTCAACATTGCCGTACTTCTTGGTGTGGGTTCCACCTTAATTAATTACAACTTTTGACTAAATAAACCATATCTACTATAACTTTTTTCTTTTTTTTTTTAAATTATATTAATAATTTGATAATTATTGAATTCTTTTTATTTAATTAATTCCTAATAGTTTTAGAACCCTAATTAATATATGTATGTCATATGAGTTTGACATTCACGCCATTTTTCTTTTCACTCATGCACAAGGGCGAGTGAGGTATGGGCCAAAAGTTTTAGGTTCAACCTTATTGAAGTATAAGGAATTAAAATGAGTATTTTGTTTTTTTTACTATCAAGTATTATTTGAGTCAAATTAGACATGTATGAACTAATTCATAATTTTAATTAGATTAAAAATATGTCAAGGGTATCCATAAGGTATGTTTCAAGTGGTAAAATATACTTGAGTTCAATAGTCGATAAACTTCTACAATATTAGTGCTTTGATTATGCAGAAAAATACTTGTGAGAATATATAATCATAAACTCTGGATGAGATTTACCTAAAAAATAATTTAAGAATGAATGTTGGTTGATTTCTAAAAATTATATTTATCATATATTAACAAATATTCTTAGGATACCTGTTAGAAAAATCTTGTTCAGATTTTATTGGAAGTTAAAAAGATTATTAGTATAGAAAAAGAAAACATTATGTTTCCTTGCAATTATTTCACGTCCACCGTTTTATTTTCATCCATTCACAAGAATGATAAATTTAAGGATTGTTAATATTCATTTACAAATATAATATATATCTATATATATATATTATTTATTTTTATGTCTTTATGGGTTTGTATTATTACATAATTAAGTTTAGTTGTTATTTTGTTTCAAATAGATTTTTTATTTATTTTTTACTTTTTCCCTATTTTTCTCTAATTTAATTATTGTAATATTATTGATTTATTTTTTACTAATTCTTCTCAATATTAATAAATCTATAATTTTTTTTAATAATTACATGCCAAAAGAAATTAAAATTGAATTTTTGATTTATTTAATAAGCACCTAATAATCTTTATTTTTTTTAGTTCTTCTCAAATTTAAGAATTAAATTTATAAAAATTTATATTAATTAAAGAAATATTAAGAGTATAGTTAATTAAATTTATAAAAATTTATATGAATTAAAGAAATATTAAGAGTATAGTTTTCATGGTTATAAATTTGTTTAACTTTTATATCATACAAAAAAATTGTATTTTTCAATAATTATATGTCAATATTATTTAATATTTAATATTTAAATTTTTTTATTTAATAAGTTCCTAATAATTATAATATCTTTTAGTTCTTCTAAAATTTATGAATAAATTTTTTAAATATTATGAATTATAAAATATTTAGAGTATAGTTTTCCTGATTATATCTTGTTATTTTAACTTTTAATGAAAACAATTTTATTTTCTTAAATACCATATGAGTCTTTACTATTAAATAAATAAATTTTTAATTGTTATTTTTCTTTAAATATTCTATTTTTTATTTTAGTGCTTTCATAATTTTTTGCTATTTTAATATTAGTATAATTATAATTATTTTATGGCTATTTTTTTTATCCCAATTATTTTCAATAATAATAAATATATAATTTGTCAATAACTATATATTAATAGTAATAAATATTAAATTTCTCATAAATAAAAATCATGCGCATTACTTATGTCACGAAAACTAATATATATTTATATATTAAATTTGAGTTTGTTTGTCACTTTTTATCTATTAAATAATGTAGAAATATTTGTCTCTCATCTCAAAAATTTTCAGTCCAGATGAAAGCAGATCAACACCAAGTGATTTTACTACTTGAAACAACTTACATATTCAAATCTCATTAATTTATTTTGAATTATTCTTTTATTAGTTAGTAAATAAAGAATTTTAAGTTCCTAAATTAATTAGTGTGTTTTTAAAACAGTTAGCTTACTTAACTAATATTTTAGACGTAAAAATTAAGAATAAAAATGATATGACAAGTTTCAGTAATATTTATTTTAAAAATTATCTTAAAAAGTAAGAGATATTAAGAAGATAAATTTATTATAAAATTTATTTAAATATTAAAAAAAACCTATCATGTTTTATTTTTTTAAATAAATAAAAAAACATTCATTTAGATTGGTTATATGTTATTTCTAACCTATTATAAACCAAAAAAAAAAAAAAGCCCTGTAGAATCCATGAAATTTCGTTGGACGTTATATTAATTAATCGGTAGTCAGATTGTACGTAGCATCATTCACTGCACGAAGTCCAAAGCTGTTTCTAAAGACAGCAACTTTGTTATAAAAAAACTCATATTTTGTTTGATCAAATATAATGCAAGAAGAAATCGTGTCTGATTGTGAGAACCAGAGTAACCGACGGACCCTAATAATTAGGAACTGAAGGGGTGATCTCATCATTTGACTAAAGCATTCCTGCTCTGGTATAATTATAAAGGGCTTAGATTAGATTAGATCTTAACTAGCCAATGTAATTAGATTTTTCTTTGTAACAGTGAAGCAAGAAAGAAAGGGGGAAAGAGAGACCCATTTGATGTCAACCTAGAAGTTCCCTTCACCATTTTTGTTCTTGCCCAATTTCAGTCTCATACCCACGGAGCAGAAAGACCCTTCTTTCCCTTTCCCTCTATTAATGGACTATGAAGGGTGAAGATGTTAATCTGATTTTGTAGGCTCCCAAGAAGGAGAAAGATTGTCAATTTCTTTCCGAGATCCGTAAGAATTGTCAATTTCTATTTTTAGTCTTCTTAACATCTATTATTGTGTTAACGATTTTAGCCTCAATTCCTATACTCTGTTTTTTAGGGTGGATTTTGCTTGTGTTTCTTCCATGGAAAACTGTTTTTATTGATCAAAGTATCAAAATTTGCACTGAAGTCTGCTGTGCTGTTGTTCATAAATTTGTACTTGTGGGTGGATTTCTCTCTGCTTTGCTACTGAGGCTAGAAATTTTGAGTTTTATGTTGGTATGGGCTTGTACCTTTGAAGTTTGATAATTCTGTTGCGCTCAGCTGAGAGGTGAGTTTAGTTTGATAAGAACCCAATTGACAAAATATTTTATTTCTCAGTTTCAATACAGATGTTTAAGACCAGGACCACGGTTTTTGATTGTTTCGGTTCATGGGCACGATTTATTTGGATCATTGCTTTCGAAATAGTTCATTGAATTAAATCTCAAAACTTCCTTAGGAATAGTACCAATGCTGATTTATCAAACCTAAGGACTCATTCTCTTTTGAATGATGACTTTATTTCACATATACGTAACAAAAGTTGATTTACTTTGTCATTACATTTTTCTTTGAAATTGTATATACATGAACTTTGTATTGTTCTCACCAACACGCAGGTAAGTTTTATGGTTGCGGAAATGACTTATTACTTGGTCTGTGTGAAGGAATTCTGATTTCCCTTCACTCTCTTTTTCAGTTGATAAATCTTTTAGCTTGTTCTAATGAATCTGTATATTATCATATTCACTATTTCATATTTTTATATCAATTCCACGTTTCATTTCATCAACGCAGAAATTCTAAACAGTTTAGGGAAGATATAGGTGCACCATGGCAACTAAAGGGAATTCAGGAGACCATAGAAGTAGGGGCTCAATGTCGATTTTCATCATAATTGGCTTGTGTGGTTTCTTCTATATATTGGGTGCTTGGCAGCGAAGTGGTTTTGGAAAGGGAGACAGCATAGCTTTGGAGATTACCAAACAGGCTGACTGCAGTGTCCTCTCCAATCTAAATTATGAGACCCATCACGGTGGTGATGCTGGAAAACTTGATGATTCTGAAACAGAAGTCAAGGAGTTTCTACCATGTGACAACCAGTACACAGATTACACACCATGTCATGATCAAATGCGGGCAATGAAATTCCCCCGAGAGAATATGAATTATAGAGAACGACATTGTCCTTCTGAAGAAGAAAAGCTGCACTGCCTGATTCCTGCACCAAAAGGATATGCTACCCCATTTTTGTGGCCCAAAAGTCGTGACTATGTACCCTTTGCAAATGCGCCTTATAAGAGCCTGACAGTTGAGAAAGCTGTTCAAAACTGGATTCAGTATGAAGGAAATGTTTTCAGGTTTCCTGGTGGAGGAACACAATTCCCTCATGGAGCAGATGCTTATATTGATGAACTTGCATCTGTTATCCCAATGGACAATGGGATGGTTAGAACTGCTCTAGATACTGGTTGTGGGGTAAGTCAAATTATGTGTAAACCATCCCATTGGGTTGAATTTGGTTGCACTTTTTTTCCTTTTGTGGCATGCCTCTTTCTGTTATGAAAAAGATAAGTTGCACACTATGTTTGGTGCTCCTTGTTTCTTAAATGCTACCTCCATATACATCCCCAGACTTCTTCTAATGCAATTTAAGCCATCTCCATATACATCCCCAGACTTCTTCTAATGCAATTTAAGCCATCTTTTTATACGTGCTATTAGTTTTCTCCTTTAAATAAATTCTTAGACTTCTACATGTAATGTTGCTTCCATTTAGCCATGTTCTAGCTGACACATTGCCCGTGAACGACAATCAGGTTGCTAGTTTTGGTGCATACCTGTTCAAGAAAAATGTTCTATCCATGTCGTTTGCACCAAGGGACTCTCATGAAGCCCAAGTTCAATTTGCCTTGGAAAGAGGTGTCCCAGCAGTCATTGGTGTTCTTGGAACCATAAAGCTTCCATACTCTTCAAGATCCTTCGATATGGCACACTGTTCTCGTTGTTTGATTCCCTGGGGTGCAAATGGTGAGAATAACTACAGTTTATCTAATTTAGTGCGATAATGATATCTCTTTAATGATATGTTATAAATAATTGTGACTCGAGTTAATTATGAATTGTCATCTGGACCAAATGTATTCAGCCAGGGCTGCCCAGAATAACCAAGCTTTATGTGTCCCCTCAAAATAAGTTAATTCTACTTGTTCTGACGGGACCTTGACATGGCAATGATATTCCAAAGTGAAGATGGACCATAGAAAGCTGATCTTTAACAGTTGTCAAATGCTTTCATTTTTTTACTTCTTTTCCTTTTTATATTGATTTTGTGGTATGCGTTATTTATTATGTTTCTTTTCTTGTCTGAGTTGGCAACTGTTCCTTGAAACCAGACGTTCAATTTCACATTTAGGTCATGAATATTTTTTCTTATTGTCATCACTTGAATTTCTTTTCAGATGGAATGTACATGATGGAAGTCGATCGAGTCCTTAGACCTGGGGGTTACTGGGTGCTTTCTGGTCCTCCAATTCACTGGAAAACCAACTATGAAGCATGGAAGCGTCCCAAAGAGGAACTTGAAGAGGAACAAAGGAAGATTGAAGAAATCGCCAAACTTCTTTGCTGGGAAAAGAAACACGAGAAGGGTGAAACCGCCATCTGGAGGAAAAGAATAAACTATGATGACTGTCGTGAACAAGATCCTCAACCTACAATGTGTAAATCTACAAATCCTAATGACGTCTGGTATATTCCTTTACTTGTACTTATATAGATTTTTCTGCTTTCTTGGCCTATGAAGTAAATATATGTTCAGGTGTACCCAACTTTTGCTGCAGTAGAATTATACTCTGCTACTCTGGATGAATATTGTATAATCACTGTTAAGTGAATACTTATTGTGCTGTGCACTTTTTCCCTTATTAACAAAAGAACACAAAGTCCTATTTTGCACAACTTAATATAGTTTATATGCTCCCTCTTGCTGTTTTTTCACTTTCATGCTTTCTTACGATTTTGTGGAGCTTTGTGAATGGAAGGGAGGTGAGGAATTCTGGAGATCATAAGATCTTCGTTGTGGAATTAAATTTGTGTTTTAATGTCATGTATGTATAACAAAGATTGTGAGGAGAGCAGTGGTTCTCAATTTCATGATGTGTAATTTCAATATCATTAGTGAAGTTTGAATTATAGCATTAGAAGTTTTAATTCATTTTCTGAATATGTTCTGCCTTGGTCTAGGTACAAGAAGATGGAAGCATGTATAACTCCTTATCCTGAGACTAGTGGCTCGGATCCATGGAAGCCATTTCCAGAGAGACTCAATGCTGTTCCTTCCCAAATATCCAGTGGATATATCCCTGGAGTATCTGTAGAGGCATATGAGGAGGACAACAGATCATGGAAGAAGCATGTGAATGCTTACAAGAGGACCAACAAAATCATCAATTCAGGGAGGTATCGCAACATCATGGACATGAATGCTGGTCTAGGTAGTTTTGCTGCCGCACTTGAATCCCCGAAGTTGTGGGTTATGAATGTTATGCCTACAATTGCTGAGAAAGACACCCTGGGGGTTATATATGAACGTGGATTGATAGGCATCTATCATGATTGGTAACTTCTGAGACATGTTTTTATGTTGTCTGCAAATGTAAATTGCCCATGGAAGTTTTTTCAGAGAATCGAAATCTAAAACTAATAGAGTACTGCTATTTTCACAAAAACTAGTTCACCAGATAATGCACGAACTGTCTGACATGAGTCAAATCACCATAAGATTTTCAAACCATGACAGATTTAGTAAAGGTTTCTAGTTGTTTTTAATTTTTATGCACCAAATTTGTATATGGCTTTTCTCTAAACATCCTTAGTCTTTTAGTGAAGATGTCAAATAGTGAAGAAGCATTTCCCTACTATTTGGGGCAGCTACCAGAATGTTATTTTAGCCCACTGTTACTTTGTGGTCATTATTCAGGCTCTGCACTCTGCACTCTGCACTCTGGACTGTTGAGACTTACTCTTGAACTTAGTAGCTTCACTTTATGATCATAAATTCATAAGACACCATGTGAAGTGACAGTTAATTTTATAGTTGGTTTTCAAGCTTTTAATGACAGACACTCTTTATCAATATATATGAATTAATAGTTAGTATTGAGTTGTTTGACGATAAACTTTAAATATAAAGTTGGGTATCGTATATCTGTCTCTCAAATGCCTTATTCTGTTTAGTAACCTTTCCATATTCAATCAGGTGTGAGGCCTTCTCCACATATCCAAGAACATATGACCTTATCCATGCAAATGGTGTTTTCAGCTTGTACAAGGATAAGTAAGTCTTTTTCTGGCTCATTATCTTAGTCTCTTTTTTTCCTGAATGAAATCAAGTTTTTCATTGTTTTTCTTCTTTACCGAAGCTCATAAAAATAATAACTGAATGTTCAATATTATTTTTCTTCTGTCTTCACTTATAAATGAAAGCTCAAGTCAGTCACAAAAATGTGAGTACAAAGTGGCAATCATTACAAAAGGTTATTATACATCATTTTGGTTATGGTAGGCAAAATTAGTTAAGCTGTTTCTTTATTCAAATGTTCAATGCAGGTGCAGCGCAGAAGACATTCTTTTTGAGATGGACCGTATACTAAGGCCAGAAGGAGCAGTAATATTCCGCGATCAAGTGGATGTGCTGATGACGGTGAGAAGACTTGCCAAGGGAATGAGATGGGATACAAAAATTGTAGACCACGAGGACGGTCCTCTCATCTCAGAGAAGGTATTGTTTGCTGTCAAGCAGTATTGGGTTGCAGGTGGAAACAACTCCACAAACTCAAGAGTGATTGCACAGACGAAAAGGAAAAAGTAATCGAAGAGTTCCAGATTGCCAATAGTGCAACATGCTACTATTTCTGATTCAAATGACGAAATTTATTTGCATAATCAGTGCAGCCAACGCAAGTAGGAAGCCAACAGAGGTGACATTCTCCAGTATAAGTCATTGATAATGACAGGCCTGTGTTCCTTTTTGTTAAGTATAAAGTAAAGTAGGTGGATATCCTAATTCTGAAAGGTCCATAGATTATTGTCATTAGATGTCCCATTTTTTTGGTCTGTATGAGAATGTCACGGCTGATATTGAGCTTTTGAAGTCAGGCTGGAAAGGAGTCTGGTTTTGGCTTTAAACTGGCTTGTTAATTGTTATGGTTTATGGAAACCAATTTGAGGTTCCATATCATTCTTTTTAACTGGTTTACTGGCCTTATTTCAACAGAAAAAAACATGTCTTGGTTTTAGTATTTTAATTGATTCAGACTCAATGCTTTCAGTTATGCATTTTATTCTTTTCATGTACAAAAAGAAAGGAGCAGCATTTTTTGTTGTGGCACTAATAAGATTGAAAGACAAATTCAAACCAGTTTTTTGTATTTTTGTTTTTATTTATGATAGTATTCGATTTATGAATATTGTGAGTTTATTAAAAATAGTAATTAATAAAAAAATTATGATATCAGTTTTAAAAACAAAATGTATGACTTTCAAGTCTTAAGTGGGGTAGTAATGAGTTCAATTAGCTTGTGAACACTTATGAGTTATTCGTAAAAACTCGGATCGAATTTAACTTATTTTTGAAACTAGTCGATTTTAAGGTAAAACTAGTTAGATTTAATTTTTCAAAACTTAAAATTTATAAGCTCGTTTAATATTATCTAATATATTTTTATTATTTATGTACTAAAAAATAATATAAGTTTTAATTTGATTTGGTAATAATTTATTAAAATGGTTATATACTAATTTTGTTTAGATTTATTTTGAAAAAGGAGTTTATGTAATGTCCGTGTAATTCAAGAGAGAAGTTGTAGTAATTTATTATTATTATTTTTTGAAATCAAAATGTGGCAAAAGAAAAGTATGACAAAATTACAACTTTGACTTAAAATTGAGAATATAATTAATTTGATTTTTAAAAAGTTTTATTTAAATTTAAGAAATAGTGAAATTCAAAGCTGTTGGACAAAGACAGGCAGCAAGACAGATATTAATTTTTTTTTTTTTTTAACATAACATCTCGAAAATGGCCATCATTTCCACTAATGAAATGACAAAAAGATTCTCAGTGAACAGCTGTCATCTATGCATTGGTTGGTTTTGTTACCAACACATCTGGCATCCACGGTGTGTATAAACTCCCTAAACCCTAACCTCAATTTCAAACATACTAGTAGTCCGTTCGAAAGAAAGGGTGCTAGGGTTTTAGACAATCAGAAAGAAAGAAAGGGGAAGTAGAAGGAGGCCGGATTTCATCGAAGCAACGTAGCGAAGATGGTGGGAGACAAGTCGAAGAAGATGAAAGTAGCGGAAAAAGGTGAAAATTCAGAGGAAATTGATGAAAAGCTTGTCCATTCCATAGAGAAATTGCAGGAATTCCAAGAAGAGCTTGAAAAGGTTTAAAGTGCATTCTTATGTTTATGCTTCTGTTGCCTCTCAACTTTCTGTGTGTTTTCGTTTCTAACAATCTGGTTTCGCTAAAAATTGATGCTTTGGGTTTTCGTGCTCAATTAGGTTTTGGATTCCAGTATAGGGGTTTCCAATAATTTATACCCAGAACCCTATAAGCAGCATACCGTGGTTCCATCCTGAATTATGAATATTTGTCTATTTATTCATTGTTTACTTTGATGTGTTTATACTAAAATGAAAATTGCAATTGACAAGACTATCAGACCTAATCTGCAATTTCTTATTTTCAGCTTAAGTATATATCAGATGGTAATTACTTGTAACTGGGGGTATATTTAGTTATTGTCAATTTGTGATGTAAATCAGAGTATAGATAATTATGCTTTTGAAATTTTTTTATAAAAAAACATTGCTCGGGATTTGTAGTTTGTAGTGGTTAACTATATTACCCTTGTTCACTGTGTAATTACTTTCGTTTCATGGATTTTCTAGATTAACGAGGAAGCGAGTGATAAAGTCCTTGAGATAGAGCAGAAGTATAATGAGATACGGAAGCCAGTCTATGATAAGCGAAAAGTGATCATCAATTCTATGCCCGAGTTCTGGGCCACGGCTGTTAGTAATCTGCTTTTATTAGTTTCATTTTCTGAAGTACCATTTTCTTCCCGTTATGATGTTTGGAAATATCTTCTATAATTTTATTATTCTCCTTATGCAGTTTCTGAACCATCCCTGCTCTTGGTGAGCTTCTAAATGAGGAGGATCAGAAGGTTTGGCCTTTTGTTGTGATATTTGCTAGAATTTAAAATTTTCTTCCTATTATGAATTAGGAAACGTCATTCTATACTTTTGGTGCCCTTTGTAATCTCAGCCTAATATTAATGTCTGTAGAAATACCTTCTTTTTTTTTGTTTCTTTGATCAATTATGCATGCCTGTTTAGTAAGTTTTGGCTCATATGTACTCTATTCTGGTAGATATTTAAGTATCTTACTTCCCTGGAAGTGGAAGATTCTAAGGATGTCAAATCGGGCTACTCTATTACTTTTGTGAGTTGTTTCTTTCCTCATGTCTACTTTTAGAAACTATTACAATTTGTAATTAGGTTTTTAAAAGTCATGCTGTTTCAACTAATGGTTTTCTTTCATTTATTATTCAGAACTTCAATCCCAATCCTTACTTCGAGGAGACAAAACTTACAAAGACTTTTACCTTCCTTGATGAAGGAACAAAGATAACAGCTACACCTATAAAATGGAAAGAAGGAAAGGTAAGGCTGTTATCCTGTTACTGTTATTTTCCTGTTTTCTTTCTCTTTCTCTTTTTTCCCTTTTTTCCCTTTTTTCCCTTTTTTTCCCTTTTTTTTCCTTATTTTCCAACATTCATTAATATTTATATTCCTAGTTTGACTTGCATATATGTCATTCTACTTCTTAAATATAAAGGGGATATCAAACGGAGTGAATCATGAGAAGAAAGGGAACAAGCGGGCTCCTGCTGATATTAGGTTAGTGTCCTAATCATCTATCAAGATGATCCATTTTGTAAAGGAGGGAAGATCTTTCATCATTTTGTAGTAGTCTAAATTAACTAATAACTATCATTTTCAATGTGGCCTTGTTTGGGAAAATTTGGATAATGTGTGCCATGTACGAAAGACAGTTCTAATTTTTATTCTTTCATGATTTATCAAGAGTCTGACTTATCAATATGCACTGGATTAGCGTGGAAATGAAGGATCTTTCTGGCTCTTTTCCATTTTTTTATTATTACTTCTGATTTATCAAAAATAAATAAAAAACTGATCAACAAATTGGACATAATAGAGTATGCTTTTGTTTTCAGTTTATTGGTAATAAATGGTATCATTTCTTAAGTATACTGTATGTCATAATGTACATGTCCTGTTTATCTAGAGGGTTATATGAATTATGGCTTCTACTTCAGTTTCTCCTTAGTGTCTCACTCTATTTTACCAAATTGAATGCAGTTTCTTTAGTTGGTTTAGTGACACTGAGCAGAAAGATGTGATGGATGACATTCATGATGAGGTACATTTTCTCGGAACATCTAAATTGTGCTCAGAGCTGAGTATCAATGTTTCGTGTGTCCTCTCTGTCTTTTGTTTCTTTGTCTTCTTTGATCTGGTATTATTTTAAGGTTTCACTTTAAATTGCAGGTTGCAGAACTAATCAAGGATGATTTATGGCCAAATCCTCTTACTTACTTCAACAATGTAATTTGTTTTCTTTTTCTTCCCTCTCCCTGCTTCTCTTAGACTGAAATTTTCCTTCTGAGTATCACTGTGTTGTCATTAGTACTTCCCTTAGTCCCCTCGCTTCCACTCCCCCTTCCTCTTCTATTTGTTTCTGTTTTTGATGGTTGTTGGTGATGTATCTGCAACAGGAAGCTGATGAAGAGGATTTTGATGAGGAAGATGCTGATGGAGAGGTAATTTAAGATTCATTTTTTACTTAACCTTAGGAGATGGGGAGAAATCCTTGTAAACTGTTTATACTTAATTGAAAACCTGACTTTCACTGGATTAGAATTGAATTTTTTTTTTTTTTTCTGAGCATGTGAACCAGGGGCCTGACACTATGTTTTCCACCCCCCAAAAAAGTACTACATATGAAACATCTAATTAAGGGAAGTCTGTCTCCACCAATTATTTTTATATAGTAATAGTACCCTCTCTGTTTGCAATGGACTTTTTGCTTGTGTTTGTATTGGCTTGCCTAAGTTAACTATGTCCTACTCTAGGTTTTCATATTAAATTAATTGGCTTTATGATTGGTAATTTGGTATAACATTCTTGGACTTGTTACCTTTTCAGTCAATAGTGAGCTTATCTGAAGCTGGGTTTCCACACCCGGTGTAGCTGAACTTGGCTGCTCTTTGTGCCTCCATTTCCTTCTATTTCACATGATTTTTGTTACATAGGGATGCACTTTACTTTTAAATGCTGTATCATATAAAAGAAGTTAGTGCAAGAGATGTATATGCTATCTGCTAATCTCTTTTTTTTTTTCCCATGGGTTACTATAGATGGACAAGTGGCATCTGGCTGGATTCTTTCCAATGGAACGTGGTTTTCCCGTTTTTTCTTTCTTGTATTCCCCCTTCTCCCCTCTTTTTTTTTCATGTAGTGCACTGGCACATTGACATGAACTTTTCATTGCCCTTCTACTGCTGGAAGAAAGAATAAATTGATAAAACTTTCACTTGAAATAAGAATGTCTAACACCGTTGAGTTGCTTTTGCTGAAATCAATTGCCATAATGGGTCAAGTGTTACAAACTTGGTTTGATATTTTTCAGTATGATGAACTTTCAACTATCACATGTACTCTAAACTACTGTCATATATTTCTGAATTTCTCCCACTGGCAGGAAAAGGATGAGGATGACTCTGAAGATGAAGATGACGACGATGATGACGAAGGTGATGAAGATGGCAACTAAAAGAGTACATCTTCAAGGCTTATCCTTATGTTTTCTTCAGTAGTAGCTGTATGTAAAGTGGGATCCAGGGTGGTAAAGACATTAACTCTTGATAGGTAATCAGTGTCTTCCAAGTGAGGTTACCATGGTCCATCAGTGGTATTGTTATCCATGGCCTTTTTTTATTTCTTGTTTAGGTTTTTTTTGTTTTCTTATCCCGAGTTATTTTTGATTTTTTTTTTCTCATGCTCATCTTTAGATATATACTAATGGTATATTACTGTTATATTAGCTTTATATCTTTGCATCATGTTGTGAAATTACTTGGTGTGTAACTGGAGAAGGTTGTTTCCTCGCAACCCTCAAATAGGTCCTTTCTTGTCAAAATTGAAAATATTCTGCATATTAGGTCCTAATTCCCAAACTTGTTTACTGCAATATTAGCTTTAGGAGAATGCAACTATAAGGATGGTTGTGAGTGTTGGAGCTTTTTGTTGAAAAGCTCTGGCTATCTGTGCATCAGTTTCAGTTTGACTTCAACTTGCAAACCATCCTTAACACAAATAATGTTATTTGCTTCAAACATTGATGTATTATTTTTTTATACCCGATTGGTATACTAGTAAAACCAGTATATTCGAAATAGAAACAACTATAATTTAAAATTAAAAAAAAAAAAAAAAACAAATCTCTGTTTCTCTTGGCCTCTTGGTGAGGGATAATTCGGACTTTATATACTTTCTTTTTGGTAACTAAAAATTTTCAATAAACAAACAGAAGGTTCATTACAGTTCAACTTTGGAATTGTTCCCTTCAAATCACTCATTTTGCAAGAGAAAAAAGATTGGGTGGAGATCCAAAATTAACCAATCGTGGAGTAACCAATCGTGGAGGAAGGTATTCTCGCTTCTTGGCCATACTCTCTGCCACAAAATTTTCCATATGTATAATAATGTACCTGCTGATTCACGTGAAACAAAAAGACATGCACTCTCAATGATGGACACCCGAAAGACATGCACTCCCAATAATGGACACATAAGGGTGGCTTTTCCTTTTCCCTTACAGCAGTCACATCAACCTTTCGAGTTGGCAATTTGTCAAAATAGGACCACAACTTCTGTGATTTATAGATTAAGTATAATAATTATAAACAGAAATAAGTGGGATTAACAGAAGGATATATAGTGATTCTAAACTGTCAAGCAAGAAAAGATTAAGACAGAAATGGCTGAATCCTCCTGTATTCCCACTGTTGACTTGTCTACTTTCCTTCAAGAAGGTGATGAGAATGGCAGAAGAAAATCCATGGAGGTAATCAGCCAAGCTTGTTCTGATTATGGTTTCTTCCAAATTGTAAATCACGGAGTGCCTCTGGATTTAATGAGAAGAGCCTTGAAGCTCTCCAAGACATTTTTTTGATTACCCAGATGAGGAAAAGCTCAAGTCTAGTCCAGGATCTGGTGCACCACTTCCTGCTGGCTACAATAGGCATCCTCAGCACTCATTGGACAAAAATGAATACTTGCTGGTATTCCCTCCAGGCTCAAACTTTAATGTCTATCCTCATAACCCTCCAGAGTTCAGGTATCTTCATTACAGTTTTTGTTTCTTTAATTTTCTGTCATGCACATACTCTAGATTTGGTTGAGTTGATTCCATTGACATGCATACATTGTATCAGAGCTTTGCAATCTTAACTTTCTTCTCTCTGCTCTTTCACACAATCAACCTTGGTTCAATCTATGTATTCTTTTATAACAGCGAAGTATTAGAAGAAATTTTTGGGCACTTAAGCAAGACAGGTGTTCTTGTGGAGAGTATTTTAAATGACTGTCTGGACCTACCTCCCAATTTCCTCAAAGAATTGAACCATGATAGGAGCTCGGATTTCATGGCAGCCTTGCATTACTTCTCGGCTTCAAAGAATGAAAACAACGGAATCACCGAGCACGAAGATGGGAACTGTATCACCTTTGTGTTCCAGGATGAAGTTGGAGGCCTGGAAGTTCGCAAGAATGGGGAATGGATTCCTGTAATTCCAGCAGAAGGAACCATCGTGGTCAATGTTGGTGATGTTATTGAGGTAACTAGCTAGTCATATAATTAATAAAGTAAGGTACTGTGTTTTTGTTTTTTGAAGGTGTTAAGCAACAACAAATTCAAGAGTGCAACACACAGAGTAGTGAGATCAGGTAGAGGAAGAAGCAGATATTCTTATGCCTTCTTCTATAACTTGCAAGAGAAATGTGGGTAGAGCCATTGCCAGAGTTCACAAAAAAGATTGGAGAAGCACCAAAGTCTAGAGGATTCCTATACAAGGAGTATCAGCAACTGAGATTGAGAAACAAGACCCATCCACCTTCTACACCTGAGGATGTCATCCACATTACTCATTATGCTCTGTAGAGTTAAATCTCTCGGAAAACTAGGTTTTACAAGATTAAAAATAGTCAACAAATAGCCCTCATGACTCCTCATGGTGATTTGAACCCAATCTGTAAGGGAAATGTTAAATTGAAGTAACTAATGCTGAAGATATTTTCGTTTAACAAAAGATTATTTCCTCCGACACCCATCACTTTGCCCAGTAATTAAAAAGGATCACATCAAAATAGTGACAGCTATACAAAGGCGAGGACATTAATAAATTAGCCAAAAAAAAATAGCAGTTGTGGAGTTTGTTTTTTCTTTTTATAAAAAAAATAGAAAAGTTGTATATTAACTAAAATAAAAACAAAAACAAAAAAAACTGTTTCTTATTTATGACTCAAAGAAATAAATTATTTATTATTATAGACCAATATTTTAAAACTCAAATGATGATCAAACAAAAAAATACTATTGAATCTTGAGTCACTGTTCAACTGAAATTGAATTGTTAATTGAATCTGTGATGTTATAAATATATTATATTTATAATTTATAGAAATATGTAAAAAATTATTACATTTGTCATATTTATAATATTATAGAATTATGTCAGTAATCATTACATTACTGTAAATTAGTTTTAAATATTAAAAAACATGTATAATATCATTTACAGACATGTTAATTTAAAATTAACAACTTACAATAAGTTTAAACGTAATTATTTTTTAATAAAATATAAATCAAGCATCCCAATAAATATTTAAATCTTTTATGCTTGTATTGTATTCTTTTATTGTTTTCACCTGTTTTAATTATAATGGAAAAAGATGTTCCAAGAAAAAAAAAATGAGTTTTTGAAATTAATATTTTATGATATTATGTTCCTAGCTAATTTTAATATATTACATGCTAATTGCCAATAACAAGTAATATGACTTGGCTTAGTGGTTGAGCCATTTGATCGGTCCACGGTTGAAACGGTAGATAATTGATCTAGGGTAAATTGAGTACGGTAGAAATGAGTAGGGGATAATACAATAATTTAAATTGTAAAATTTAATTATTGGGGTCAATTGAATCCACTGACTTGTGAGTAGATTCGTCTCTAGTTACGATATTATTAGTTGTGATGTCATAATTATTATTAGTTGTGATGTCAAATTTATAATGGTTTAGTACCATCAATAATTTAAGATTAATTTTTAATTTCTTTTGTAATGCTACCGTTATTTATTAATTTTTTAATATTATCAAAATAATATTTATATCATCAATCAATTATATATACAATAGGAGTCTCCTAATTCAACTATTAATAATACTACAATTTTAAGTTTTATACATAACACGAGAACAAACAACTCACAATTATAAATATGAAAAAATTAAATTAACTACACATTTCGTATTCAATCTTTCTTGAATATGTCATGTTATTCATTTTAATATTCGTATTTCAGATAATTATTCTTAATTACTCAATATTCAGAATCATACCATATAGCCGATCATATGATTGTCCATATATTATATTTCTTTTAACTTATTTACAATTGTAAGATCAAATAAAATTATTGAGACACTTCGTCCACTTCACCCTATCAAGTTTTAATTTTATAGCTCGTACCATACTCAATTGTGTCGTCTTTGTCCTAAAAATTATGATATAATTTTAATTTATTTATCAGTGGGCTAAATAAAAAGGAAAAATTATTGTGTTGCCAGTTGCTACTTACGTGGTAATTGCCACTGTTTGGGCTAAACTTTGCAAGCCCAAAGTTTGAAAGTTTTGCATTGCAAGCCTGATGGAAAGTCCAATTAAATTATTAAGAAAAAAGAATTAATATAAAATGAATAATTAAGACAATGAAGCAAATTAAGAATTAGGCTCACTGTCCAATTAAGTCCAAGGAGGGAAGAATATTGGGTTCCCCTTTCACACAGAAGAAGAAGAAGAAGAAGACGACCAAGACGAAGAAATTAAAGAGCCAGCCACCGGCCTACTAACCCGTTGGAGAGAAGAGAGGAGAAGAAGATAGTTGATTAATTACTCCTTTCACACTATTGATGAACCTAGACACTTAAAACACTTTCTTCATCGAGTGTTCATGATTATCCAAATCTATATTACAAGGATGATCATCCAAATCTAAATTTTAGTCGAGCCTCCTCTAATGTGACTGAAGTTCACGACCTATCCAAGTTCATCAATGACATAAGCAAACAGGTAGGGATTTAAAGATATGATTCCTTGGTAATGCTGTCCTATTATAATTGGTACCATAGTCATTATTTTTTCATATGTATTCTTATTCATTTCTACCTACCTTAATTGTTGATACTTATTTTCTTTTCAATAGTCCACCAGAAAACTCTTATCAAGTAACTTATCATATTTTTTTCTATATCAATAAATAATAAAATCATATGAAGATTATTTTTCTTCTATTTTTTTTTATTAATCGCCTAAATAATAAAATAGCCCTCTATCGTAAATCTTCTCTGTAGAAATCCAAATTGATTTTCTGAAATTAATTAAGGTCTTATTTCTAAGCATATGTCCCAATCATCCTATCTCAAAATTTTATTGTATGACTCATAAGTTATATCCCAAAATAATTATTATATTTTATATATTCCCTTTATTATTATAAATAAAAATAAACGTACTTAATTCATTCATTTATTGGACATTTTTCTTGGTCACTAGAGCCTTATTAAAAAGAATTGTAAGCCATCTTCTAAGCACCGCCAAATCTCGACTATAGAAATACCATTTGACCTCATTATCTTGTTGTCTTTTATTAATTGCATAGTTTTTTTAATCTTGTGTGTTCTAATATAACGTACAAATCTACTGTTTAAATAGAGCCTAGATACATATACATAATTATATTCTATTTAAGGATGTTGTTTTTCTGGATGGAGATTTTGACCATATTTCTTGTCTGAATTTTTTTTTTTTTTTTGGGACATTCGATTTAGCTTTTCTATTTAACAATAAAATCTCTATTTGGTCATTTAAATGATATGAAGTAAGTAATTAAGCTATAATATATATATATATATATATATATTTATATATCTACTAACTAGAGTGCTTATTTAAATTTTTGAAAAACTGATGACATTTGAATATGTTTGAGGTGGGACCAATGGTGGGTTTGAGGTTGACAGGTATGTTGGGTGGAAGCTGGCTATAGTTAGTCCAATTAGTTAGGAGAAAAAGGGTGTGCAATAGCCAATAGATGTTAACAAGCTGAATACCAAGCTAAGTAGTATTCATTTTAGAGGGTAGGCTGGCTTCTTCAATGCTACATTAAGTGTCAAGGCATGTGGTCTCAAGAAAAGGCAACACTGGTTAATATATAATTATATATCATGGTCCACATTATATCTTAGCCATTTATGCCAACAATGACTTCATCATATACAGGAACACAATTTCATGTGCATCTTTATCATTCACACAAGTATTATTTTTAATATATATATATATGGACATAAAAAGTAGAATATTAATAAAGAGATACATAAAAGTTGAAATAATACTAGTTAAAAGGAAAATGAGAGATTTATTATTTATATTGGTTTAGATATATCCAATATAAGTAAGTAAATATCGTGATTTAGAAATGTGACTTAGTACAGGTAAAAGTGACTTAATTATAATTGTTCTAGGTATTATTGAAAATGATATATTCAATTGATGCGAAAAATTAAAAAGATTTATATAACCAACCCTAACTAGTTTGAGATTTAAAATTTAATTAAGTTGAGTATATATGATAAAATTAACAAATATACTTCAAACATATAGATTTTTCATTTTCAATATTAATTTTTATTTCATATGATTTTTTTTTAATTCTTATTTAGATGGTCGATTTATTTTTCTGAGCAATAGTTTCAACTTTCAATTAGTAGGTAGGTCAAAATTAATCAAAGTTGTATTAATTAGACCCAATTAATCCAAGTGAGACTAGGAACGTTCAGAGGTTTGAACATTGTTAAAATGAGTGACTAATTACTAAAGCTCTTTAATGCAAAGAAAACGACATTTTGGGTGTGGAAGATTCTTTGTTCACATGAATAGTGGAAAATGAACGGTGACTGAGCTGTTGTGTAAACCAACACCAAGAGATCTTTTGCTTAAATTCCACCCTGAAAAATTACAAGCAGGATCCAAATTATCAATTTTTATGCATTATATGCATATAATCCATAATGGAAATCCAATCATATATAGATGACCCAAATAATTCAAGCTAATCCAAGATGCTTAGAAGCACAACCAAACCTATGTTAGAGTTTGAATACCTCTTATACCATTATTAGAGTTTTGAAGCTCTGATACGACTATTAATTTGTACCATCACATATTATATTATTACTTAATAGAAAAGAGAATTGCAAATAAATTAGCTTGAAAAAATTTAATCTTAAAATGACACATACTTGTGCTTTAGTTGGTACACGAGCTATTTCAGTTGGCATAAAACTAAAGTCTCCTAAAAATAAAACCTAATTAATGGAAAATAATAACAGTGAAAATAAATCTAAAGAAATAATTTTATAAATAAATAAAATAAATTATAAAAGATAAATCAACACGATAATTATTTAGAAATATGAATTAATAATAACAATATATATAAACATAGAACTGAATTAGCTGAAATCACAAGCTCCATAGTCTAGCTCAGGCACAAAGAATGAAAGAAAAAGGCAGAGACAAAGGCTAGTTGAGTTGAGACTGCAGAACAAAACGCTAAGGCCAAAGGCAAACACGAAATGATTACTTGAATGAAATAGGACCCACTTTGATCAATCTTTCCTTTTCCAGTTCTCTTAATTTTTTGACTTGGGATTGGGCCCCATCTCGGTCACCATTGTCTTTATGAATTTGAATTATTATAAACAAGCACCTCACGTGGAATCTGAACCAAAGACTCTGTCCAACCACAATTAAAACCCAACACACCACAGCACCCTCCTCCACTCCTCCTTTCTTTCTTCACAAAAACATACAAAATTATTTTTTAGAATTTATTTTGATCAAAATAAAAACCCAAAACAATAAATAAAAGCAATTTCTTTTCTACCAAAAAAGAAATACTTTTTAAAGCTCACCCATATAATTCCCACTCATTATCTTTGTTGCTTAAAGCTCTTTGCCCTCCTTCCTCCCTTATCCTCTCCCTCACTCAACCTTTCTCATTTGTCAAACAAATTCTATATTCCTCCATGTACAGCTTACACACACTGTAGACTCACTCTATCATTATTGATCAATATGGACGGAGGTGATCATGATTTCCACCACCGCCAGTCACCACCACCGTTCAAGCTTCCCATTCCAACTCCTTGAAAAGAAACAAGAGAATAATAATCAAGAAGCTGCTTCTTGTTCCACCTCCTCATCTATATACCCATCCTTAGCCATCTCCGCCGGAGAACCCTCACCTTCTTCCGATAACCGATCCAACCAACTACTCACACCTTCTTCATCATCTGATCCTTCCAATATTACAAAAAAACTGCCACCAAAACGAACTTCCACTAAAGACCGACACACCAAAGTCGATGGCCGTGGCCGCCGAATTCGAATGCCTGCTCTTTGTGCTGCTCGTGTTTTCCAACTCACTCGCGAACTCGGTCACAAGTCCGACGGTGAAACCATTGAGTGGTTACTACAACAAGCAGAACCGGCTGTCATTGCCGCCACCGGTACCGGAACAATCCCAGCTAATTTCACGTCTCTTAACATATCGTTAAGAAGCTCCGGGTCCACCATGTCGGTCCCATCTCAGCTAAGATCCTCTTACTTCAATCCCAACTTTTCAATTCCTCAGCAACGAAGAAGCTTATTCCCAGGAATCGGTCTCTCATCCTCCGACCACAACAATAACAACTCCACCACGTTCTTAAATTTTCAATCAAACATGTTACAAGCGAAACAGGAATTGCGGGACGGTGGCGCGTCGTCCACGTTGGATTTATCCGAGGCGGCGGATGAGGGTTTAGGGAGAAAACGAGGACAACAACACGCGCAGCAAGACTTGTCATCTACGCCACATCAAATGGGGAGTACTTATATGTTGCAATCAAGTACTGCAGGGGCAATTCCGGCTAAGTCATAGTCAGACTCCGGCGAATATTTGGATGGTAGCTAATCCTAATAACCAAGTTATGAATGGTGACCCAATATGGACATTTCCACAAGCAGCTAATAATAGTGCTTTGTATAGAGGCACGTCTAGTGGTTTACATTTTATGAATTTTCCTACTTCCATGGCTTTGTTGCCCAGTCAACAATTAGCAACATCAGCAGGGATTGGTAGCGGTAGCGGTAGTGGCGGCGGTGGTACTGGTGGTGGAGGAAATTTAAATGAAGGGTATTTAAATATACTCGCCGGACTTAATCCCTACCGGCCGGTGATAGGTGTTTCGGAGTCTCAGGAAAGTGAGTCTCAATCGCATCATGGCGGAGATGATGATCGATCGGCATGATACCACTCATAGACGATGATGACGATCATTGATCATTCTCCTACACGTGCAGTAGTTTGATGTGTAACACACACGTGAGGTTTGATTGTTCTCAAAAAAATTTTTATGAATTTTTGTTTAATTTTTTTCGGTGTGATTAATATATTATCAGAGAGGATGAATTTTTTTTAGGGTTTGGGATTGATGATGATAATGTTTAGCATTTGGGTAATGGCTGTTTTCTTGTTACTTTTTTTTTTCTGCTACAGAAAATCTTATCATCATTGGTTGTGCAATTCTTTTATCAAAGTTGTTACTTTGTAATCTTATGCTTTTTCTTTGTCCAAGAAAGTGACCAAAACTTTGCAATCTTGCATGCCATACTAAGTTTTAGTATCCTATTGAATGTCGAAATTGTCTTAAAATATCGAGATCTAAACTTATATCAAGTAGAGCACCTTTCCCATTTGGTCCTTTCAATTTGATTGTTCTCGCACATTTTTCTTTTTTCTTTCCTCTGTTACATAGCTACAATGTCATAACAAAGCTTGGCTAGCTAGTATGCCCTAAAAATTTACAGTGCTTTCTGCCATGAATCTATTTCATAAGCTAGGTTTTTACAGCAGAGAAGAATAGGACAGTGGGGTGAAGACCTTATCAGTTCCAGGTGTTGGGCTCAGGTGGTGGGGTCCATATGTTGGTTATTGCCCAAACCAATGTGCAATTAATGTCACTGACAAACAGGTGGATCATTCTCCCTTTTAATTTTTCCTTTCTTTCCTCTCTTTTTCCCTTCATGGGTGTTCAGTTCAACAGTTGCTGGCACCACCAGAGCAGATAAAGAAAGATCCGTGGTGGGTGTTAATGACCCTACTGAAGGAGTATGGCCCACCAATATTCATTTAAATCAGGATCGTTCATTAGGTGGGGTCACTCCTTTTGATGGGTCACAATGAATGATTAGGTCTGTTCATGTTCAGTAAGAGGAAGGGAAAATGTGAAATCTGGATCACTTTCATGGCCTAGTTGTTTCAAGCGTCTTCCTCCTCCAAACAAGTCTCAAAGACTTTTCCATGTTCCAAGTTGGCAATATGGAGCTTAAATTCCATTCAGAGGATATGATTATGAATATGATATATAATATAATATAATATTTTTATTTTAATATGTTTTGGAATCCAACAATATCCCCTCGTGATGAAAATATACGAATACAATTTATATGAAGTTGTTGTAATTGAAAATTAAGTCAGGAAAGAAAATGAAAGTTTATAGGATAAATCCTTTATTTGTGGAAAAACAGATCATAAGAAAAATATAACAATGTTCTTGAGGTTGTATTTTCAAGTTCACCATTTGATTTGATTTGATGTTGATGTTCTTAATTATTAGCTCGACTGAAGGTTGGTATCAGAATTTACTTTATTTTCTTTATTTTAATGTCATGTTAATTTGAAGAATTGATCCCCTTCTATCTATTAAAAAAGAAAAATATAAAATCTTTACCCAAATAAAATGTAACAAAGTGGTACCAAATATCATTATTGTGAAAATGATAAAGACGGTTTGGATTGTACTCATACGATGCACTCTTGGACATCATCTGAATTGTACTACTATAAAACTGGTACTGCTACAAAATTAAGAAATTTTACTCGATTTTCAAATCCTCCAAGATTCGATTAGAAATTCAATCTTTTAAAACTAATGATATGAACACATTTTCTTAACTAGAATAAAAAAAAAAAAAAAGTATATATATGATTAGACTATCTAAATTCTAAACCATTGAGTCTCTAAAGATTTTGGGTAATTAAAGGAATTCATTGTACTTAATCCTACATGCCAATTATAAGCACTAGATTCTAGTAATTTGGCACATAATATCTCTTAATAATTCCATGTGCCTGCTCATTGGTGTTTAGACTACAGGTTGGTTGTTAGGATATAAGTAATACATCAACACGGACCAATACATCCCACTCCATTTACTAGTTTCGGTACATTAAAATCATTGTGATTTTAAAATCCAGTGACATAAACCTTATATCTTCAAAGCTAGCAAAACAAAATTGTCGGACCCAATTAAATTATATATATATATATATAATTTTACCACCTTTTTTTTTTTTCCTAGAATAGAAATTTAGAATAAAATAGTTATCAAAAAAACAGTTCAAAGTTGCATACTTGAACGAATTTAAAGTGAATATTATATTAAATGACAAATATTAAAAGTGATTTATACATATAATAATTACTATATATATAATATATATATTTATCATTCTTAGTAATGGACACTTCACATCCGTCTACATACGTACGTTTCAACTGTCAAAGTAGTGGAGAATTTATTTATTTATTTTTAAAAAATATTATAGATTTTTTTGTCATTTCTAAATTTTGAGAAAAGTGAACATAATTTAAACAATGTTTTAAAAAGCGGGTTGAATAAAAAAGTCCGATTTATTAAACCGGGTCTCAAATGACATTTCGAACCAATTTGAATACTAAAATTGTTTTCGTAGTTAGACCGTGTAAAATCAATAAGAATCGAAAAATCAGAATCGATTTTAATGATTCAATCATTCTTTTATAACTATTTTTAAAATCTAACATATTAAAATTGAATTAGACATCAAATATTTTAATGGGTCATACTAATATCTATATTATTGTAAAAGTCATAAGACCCTTATAATATCATACTTTTAACTCATATTTTATCTTTTAAATAGGTCAAAAACTTCAAATAATAACTCTGCATCTAAAAAAAATAAAATTATTTGGCATATTCATAAGCACGTGCATTGTAGCTAGTAGTAATTATATGCATTCAAATCCAGTTAAAAAATTAAACGATTGTCTTATACATGGTTAAACCAGATTAATTAACTTATAATATTTTGTAGTATAATTATATTAAATGAATTTAGAATTTTCTTTTAAGTTCTTAATATATAACATCAATATTTTTAATTTTTTTATAAGAAAATAAATAAATTCTTAATATAATTATAGTAGGCATAATTAATTATATTATGTTTAATATTATAAATATTAAGTAAAATATATGTATACACACTGCAAGAAAAAGACAGTTTGACGAGGAAATAGAGATTTCCTCACCATTCTCTCAAAAAAAAAAAAAAAATGGCAAGAAAATAGAGGTCTTCGCGATTGCCTCATCATCTAAGGACTCTACTTTTGCTCATATCTCTCTCGCCAAACTTGACAAAGGGATGGTTTCAACGCCAATTCCTCGCTCATATCATAGTCAACTCCTCACCATTCACTCAATGAATCCATGCTGTATTGAAACGATGGGTACTGCTAGTCTGTGAGCAACCAACCATCGTACTATAAAAATTGGGTAAGTTCTATATAGGTCATTAGGACATCCTAAAAAGATATAGTTTATTGAGTTTTGAAATTGAAGAGATCAAGAATTCTCACTATTTCTTAGATTCATGGACCTAATTCAATTCAGTGGGAACTTTCCCTCATAACCTTGGAAAGATCAAGGTGCATGCCCTTGCTGTTTTCTCACTACACCCTTGCCAACTTGAATTTTTTTTATTTTATAAGTTCACTCACCACTCCCTCGCCTTTTTATCACTATATATACTAGGTTTTTTTGGGACTTTCCTTTTTCCATTCCCTTACCTATCGATCATTCGCCAAATTGAAAAGTTTTTTGCATTCTCTTGGCATACTGTGAATGTTTTTGCAATATTATTTATGTTTTCCTCACTTACATTTTAAACTTGCTTAGAAGCATTATAATACATCCTATAACCCTCCCCCCAACCCTCAAAATCATTACAACAACACAAAATAATCAAGTTTTAGAACATTTTAACTCAAAACATATGTGAAATATATTGTAACATCAAAATCATACTAGATTAACCAAATAATTGTAATAATATATGAAATATTGTAATAGTAAAGGTTTGAACCTAAAAGTACAATTTAAACACTAAAGATTGAAATTGGTAAAGAATCTAAGTTAGCGTTCTAAATTAAAAAAAATAGAAAGCTAATCATGATCAAAGTTCTCATTGCCCTTCTCTGCAGCATCATTTGCTCTACCACCGCGACCAGTGCCAACCACCATAGTTAATATATATACTCTTATACTACATTAAATAATGAATGTACTTATTAACTTTAAACAAGAACATATTTCAAAACAAACTTACATGTTGCCTGGACGTCAAGCTAGAGGGGAACAAGTAACTATATAGGAAAGTTGGAAGGCTTCCAGTGTAAAAGCTCTAGGAATTTAATCTTGATTATATTGAACTAAACATATGTCAATTACGGTTAAGCATATAAGTGTTAGAAAATTATCTAATACATGAATTCAGTAGAAATTTTCATGCATTCATTCTATGCATCTAATTTAGAGAATTTTAAGGTAAATTTTCAAATATGGAAAGTATGTTAAATTCCAAAAATGAAAAGTGTGACATCATCATGTTACTAGACGATATCATCATTTAGTTAGTTTGGTTAGGATTGAACGATGGAGACATCATTAAGATGATATCACTATGATATCATCATTGCATCAACATGACATCACCATGACATCACAATTTCCAATTATTAAAACATGTTACAATAGAACTAAATAGTTAAGGAGTGATTAGAATAAAACAAGAAAAAACCAAACTAGGAAGACTAGGTTACCAAAAACGTGGGGATGAAGAATGAGTGGTGTAAATGCATCAATTAGAAATACATAGCTGAAATGTTTATATTAAATGCAAGAGTGAGGTGTAAAAACATATGAAGAATGAAGGGTATGAATGCATTAATTAGAAATACATAGGTGAAAAGTTTACATTAAATGCAAGGGTGAGGTGTAAAAACATGTGGGAATAGGTGAAAAGTTACATTAAATGTAAGCGTGAGTTGTAAAAACATATGGGAATAGGTGGCAAGCCAAGTGTTGGAAAACTATGAGTAAACTAAGAGAAGGAAGCCAAATGTAAAGGAGAATGGCAACTTGGAGAGAAACTAGTAGAGGATGTAAAGTAGAAATGATTAGCAATCATTAATGAAGTAAGAGCCAAAGGAATTAAACTCCTATATCAAACTGGCCATGCACCATTAACATATACACACATTCTTTTTTGTTAACCATAAACTCACCCAAACAAGGAGACAAGCCCTAAACATAAACATACATCGAAAGAAGCCAAACTGTAACTTCCAAGAAAGAAAACCAAAACCGTAAACCAAAGAAAGAAAGAAAGAAAACTAAAACAAGGAAAATGTGAGCTAAAGGAAAAGAAAGCAAAACTGTAGGAGGAAGAAAAGAGGAGGAAAACCGAAATAAGGACGAGGTGGAGGCGTAGGAAAAAGAGAAAGAAAATAAAAAGCTAAGGGTATTAGACAAGTATTCATACATATCTTTTCCTATTTCATCTTGTTTCACTACTTACTTCCTTGATACTCTTATATTCTTCATGATAATATCATGTCCTTCATGCATATGAAATGAAAATGATTCCCTTTTTGGGAAATTTAAAAGAAAAGGAAAATGATAATAATTCTAGTTACTTGTCTTGAGTTCATGTTGGCTGATGTTTCCAAGCATCCAAGAATGATGTCCAAACCATAGTATAGATCCTACTATTGAGAGGTGGTGCCATGTATACTAGAGGTTGGTATCTATGGTACATCGAAGTCCTTGTAAGGCAGCCTCGAGTTTACATGAACGGATCAAGAATAATTACTAAGGAGTGGGAAAAAGGAAAAAAATAAAGTTTGCATTTACATATTCCTATATTTTTAAAACTGCTATCAAGATATTCTTCATTGTTATGTGTGAATACTTATTGAGGTTCAACTCACTTTTCCTTTATCTTGATGTGCAGGATAACTAAGCTTATATGGAGGTATTCATAGTTCAAAGTTTCTTTGTATTTTGTTCTTCCTTAGAGGATGGCATCGTGTATGTTACTGAGCAGTGGCAAATTGTAGACTGGTGGTACAAAGAGAGGGATGAGGATAGCCCTCTCATGGCCATTCGTGTGATTCCACTCACCACTTAAGTGGAAGAATGGCCTATTAATTTTGTGTTGTGGTCATTGGGTCCTAGGTGAATCCAAGAAAAATTTGGTGATGGCTATAATTATAAATATGTAATTAGTTTAGATTTAATTTAGTTGTTTAAGGGAAATTTGTTAAATACTTGAAATAGTTTCCTTTTGTTACAAACTTAATATAAAATCCATGTAAATAATATGTATCATGTAAATAAATGAAATAGAAGACTATGTCCCTTTTGTAAGTCTTAATTGTTCAAGTAGTAAATTCGGTCAAGAAGTATTCCTTAGGAAAAAGAATTGTCCAATTCGGCTAAGAAGACTTTGAGCAGGAAAAGAGTTAAATTCGGCTAAGGCAAGAAAGTATGATGACTATTAACATAGGATAAATGAAACAAATGATATAATACAAGATAAGAAGAATTGACTAAGGTGTCTAGTACTAATTGGTCATGGAAGACTAGAATTAGGTAAATAAAAATCAATAGTAATCCTAATGGGTAATTTGGTATGCAGTCTTAATAAGAAAGTACTTTACAAGGTAGTAACTAAATTAAGATGTAAAGGAATTCTAATTTCAAGGTGTAGCCAAGAAAGAAGATAAAAGAAATAAGGATATTAGGTTAAGAATTAATAAGAAATTAGAAATATGAATTAATCTAAGTGGTGGATATGAATTAAATTGGGTAATAGATGGAGATTTACTAAAATCCTAAGTCTATGAATTAATTAAGTTAAAAGGCTAAATGAAGAATCCTACTAGAAAATACAGAGTAATAAAATATAAGTCTTGAAGAAGATAAATTGAATAAGCAAATTTAGTTAAGTTGTGTCTTGTAATAAGCATCATTAAGAGAACCAATTAATTAAAAAGGAAATGAAGGTAACATGTTCTCTTGTAACAAGTAATGAATAAAATTCCACTTAATTAAAAGTAGTTGAATTTGGCCAACGGAGAAGATAGAAGGAAACTTGGTAATTTGATTTAATGAATTCAGTCCTAGAAGAATAAAAAGAAGAAAAAATTTTGTAGAGAAATTGTCCAGAAACAAAGGAAGCTTTAATGTCTTTAGTAATTAAAAAGTAACTACAAATTAATTTAGGCATCAAGACACTAATTAAATTTAAGTTTAGGATTAAGGAAGTAATGTGTTACATCCAGCACTTCTCTAAATGCATCATCGACGACGCAGCGTATTTGGTCGTTTTGGGCCAAGAACGCATCTAGAAGGCTTCTGGCACTCACCATGCCACTTTGTTGAAATCTTGATAGCATTTCAATGGCCTTCTAAATATACGACATAGACATGAACACACGGTGTCTATGTATGCACTAGGAGGGTATAGAGAAATGATAACTGTTGAAACTTTGAACATAAGTATGAAAAGTTTAGCAACCATATGAGAAATGATGTTTCGTTTTCCTAAGTTGTCCAAATTGGATAATTCAAGAATCAATAACAAATAAATTCAAATATTTGTCTAAATTATATGAACATGAACATATGATTTCATTTCTAATTATCGACCACTGAACCAGATTCTAAGGTTTAATGACTATGTATCCATGGTCTAACAAAAGGGGTTGATTCCAAATAACTATTAAACCTAGCAACAAGGGTTAGTTCAATATAACCATCAAATATCCTCCAAATCAAATACTCATTTCTAAAACCTAAAATGAGAATGACTTCAATAACTTATTACTAAACCATTTTAGTGCATCAATCTTAAACTTTTTATAAAAATACTTACACACATACACTGATTCAATTGCTTTTTTCTCTTGGAATTTTTGTACTTCAACTTTAGTTGCTTCTTTCTCATAATTTAAATTCTAAATCTAAGCTAGGCTAGTGTTCAAACCTTTAGCCATCTGATCACAGTTTCTAAGTTACATCAACTTGTAATTGGACCCCTTATTGTGGATTCTACTATGATGTCTCAATTTTCATATTTTCATGAATTAAGGGTTTTTGATACAAACAAGAAAGCTATTTTTATTTTTCTTTTAAGATAATTTCATAATGTGTCATTTTGTATACATTGGTTATCTTTTTAGGGTTTTCAATCTTGGATGAACTAAATTTTTGCTCTTTAATCTTTCATTATAATTATAATTATCTAAATTTTAGAAATAACAAGAAAATAACTATAATTTTATCAAAATTCTTAATAAATAACAAACTAGACTACTTTAGTTTACTAACAAGTAACAAAGTAGCACATGAGTTCGCATCGCCATTCTCGATATCATCATTCTTCTCAATTTTGTTCCAACCTTCTTTCTACAACTCTTAGCTTTAAAGTCATCTCAAAATTATATTAATCAAGTAACAAATAAATTCTAACCCAATTTTTCCAGATCAACCCGTGGCATCCAAAATAAACAAGTAATTTACACAAAATAAATGATACCTAATTCATATAATCAACTAATTCAATGAAAACCTAAAACAACCACAATAGAAACTTAACTTAAATCTACCAAAAACTAACAATTTCAATTCATTCAATCAATTAAATTCAATGAAAACATAAAACAATCAAAATTAAAACTCAATTTCAATATGCCCAAAAACCTAAATCCTCGTATCATGGCTGAAACTCAAAATTTATGAAATATGGCCGGAGGTGAATGATGATTGGTTGTTGGGTAGCAAGCGAATACCTTTGAATGATCAGTGGCAATGAGTTTGGGAGGTGGTGGTGGCAGGGAGCAGAGTAGGCAGAGGGAGATATAGAAATGACTAGATCAAGGGCTACGAGCCATTTTCTTCAAAAAAATGATGAACAATATTCATTATCTTTGCCTCGCCATTTGAATTTTGAATTACTGAAATGCAACGTTCTAGTTACCTTGCCTAGCCATAAATGGCAAAGGACAATAGTTCTTGTTATTCTCTCTCCATATTTTCTTAGTAATATGGAGAGGAAGTGGCAAGAATCATAACCATCACCATTCTAGGAGAGGCTGGTATTCATTGCCATTACCTTGCCTTAGTCCACACCAAAATTGGCACCAAAAGAGTTTTTGTGAAACTGGTTTTGCACTAAAATAAGGCGAGAGAATAAGTGTTTCCTTTCCCTCCACTCATGAAAATGTGTTTTTCTTTTAGTGATATTATCAATTCGATCATCTATTTAATCATTGTTGAACCGTTGGCTTAAAAATCGATCATTTTTTTTAGTTCGGTCATCAATTCAATTTTTAGAATATTGGTTACAAATTAATAATCTATTCTTAATTAGTAATTTGCAAAAGAGACATTATGCATAATCATGTGTACAATATTACTAGTTTTCTTAGCTAAATAATTTTATTGATATTTAGGGGCCTTTTGGATCGGGTCATAATGTGTACTCCTTTGGTGACTATGTCCGGAAAACATATTGATGGGAAAGAAGTTCTTGAACAAAATTAGTTTTCTGTTTAGGTTTTACAAAATTTGTTCGAGTAATTTTTTTATTTTATTCCAATTTCTTGCTTTTAATGTGGATGAGTATTCCTAGGAATACATAAATTTTATAAAAATATCCATGCAAAGGTTATTAATATTTTACCTGTAAAAACTCTCAAGTTTCTATATATATATATATCAATCATCCAAGATATAAACTAATAAAAACTAATATTATTCACATAATAACCATAAAATTGAAAAAAACTCTTGCATAATGTAAAAAATCATAAGTTAAATAGTCATAAACACATAATTACCAAAAAGTTAAAACCTTAATAATAGGTGTTGTATATACAATTGTCTTATATCTTGAGGAATTGAGAGAAAATACACATCATTGTCTGCAAATAGCAATTCGCCAACCTTCAGACTATTTTATCACTTATTCCATTAATTTTCATTCACACCTCATAAAAATTTTGATTCTTAGTGCTCCCTCTCATACAAATACTATTGTTTTCTTCAATTGGTCCAAGACAAGCCTCACAATTTTCATTCTTTGCATTTTTCATATCATCCCCATATATATCATCATTCAATATTTCATTTGCTTCATTAATTTTCTTCCTCTTAACTTCATTCAATTGATCCACTTCATCAATACAGTTATTCCTTTTCTCAATGAAGATTACGTCACTGCCATTTTCTCTTTTATTATCATCGTTAGAAGATTCATTATCATCCACAAGTACTATTAGGAAATTTCAATAGTTTTAAAGTAATTTGACTTAATCCAAGAGTCATTATTTTTTGTTTAAATGAAAATAAGTTATTAAAGTATTGAGAATAGTAAAGTTTTGTTAACGTGACTTAATGAAAAAGTCATTACTTGTTACTTAAATGAAAAAATATTTGTTTTCATAAATTAATTTTTTCATGAACATGAATGTTTTTTCATGAAAAACCTATAAGGATTTTTATGGCTATTTACTTAATTGAAAAGTCATTCCTTTTTGATAAAATGAAAAGACATTTCTTTTTAGATATTAACTTCCATATAAATAGAAATGTCCTTTTATAGAAAGTCTATAAGAGTAACATGGTTAACCTTTTTTTTTCATATCTCTTCTTCTTCCCCTTTTTTCTCTTTTCAAATTATAGTTTTTGTTTATATCTAATAGCAACATTAGATATAAAAAAGCATATTTATCTTAGAAGGCTTATTTGCTATAACCCGTTGTATGCAAATATAGTCTTAAGGAAAAAGAAATTCTAACTTGACTAAGGCATTTTAAGGTGTTTTATTGTTTCTATAATATTTTATACTACAATCTTAAGACTATATTTTATGTAACAATGGAAGACGCAAGTCCAGAAATGCCTTGCTATAATTGATGTTGTCAAACTAGATTAGTTTGATGGTTCTTGCTTCAAACGTTGGAGGAGCAAGATGTTCTCTTTCTTAACAACCTTGAAGATTGCTTATATGTTGAATGAAGAAAAGCCTTCTCTAACTATTACAAATGAAGACAATTTAGAAGAATGGGCAACCGAGTATAAAGAACGAAGAATTCTAAAATGGAATCAAGATGACTTCATGTGTAAAGGATACATACTTACTGGTTTGTCCAATTCAATTTTTGACATTTATAATTCTAAATTTGCTAGAAAAACTGTTAAGGAATTATGGAAAGATTCTGATCACAAGTATTAAGTTGAAGATACTGAAAATAAGAAATTCCTGGTTAGTAACTTTTTTATTTTAAAATAACCAATGACAAATATGTTTCATCTAAAGTTCATTAGTTATAAATTCTCATGAATTCTATAGTTTCTGAGAGTCATTATCTTGATGAATAATTCCAAGTCTCTACCATAATTTCAAGTTTTAAAAGGCTTTAGTCATAGAAAGTACATCTACTTCACATGGCAAAAAAAGAAAGTATTCCAGTCAAAGACAGAATTCAAATAAAAAGAAGAAAAAGGTTGTGAGTTTGAAGTGTGGGAAACCTGGACACTTCAAGAAATAATACCGAGCTTATCTGAATCAGAAAAATGACCAAGCCAACATGGTAGTTAATAATAAATTCATTTCTATGGTTTCTAAAATTAATTTAGTTAGACAAGATGAAGAACGGTGGCTGGATTCTGGTGCTACCAAACATATTACAAATGACAAGAATCTATTCAAGAATTATGTGCCATTAGAGGATGAACAAAGTCTTTTTATGGTAAATGCTTCTGTTGCAAAGTCACAGGAAAATGAATTGTTATCCTGAATCTGTCATATGATAAATAGTTGATTTTGAATGAAGTTTTGCATGTTAACAAGATTAGGAAAATTTTGATTTCTGTAAGCCTACTTAATAAGTTTGGTTTTAAGATTATGTTTGAATTAAATTGTGTAATTTTGCCTAAAAGTGAGAACTATGTTGGAAAATGATATGTAACTAATACGATGTATAAGATTACTATTACTAATAAAGTTATTAATTCTGCTTACGTTGCTTCTTCTTCCTCGTCTCATTCTTCTATTTCTACTCCTTTTTTTATATTTATAACATGCCCGTTTGAGTCATGTAAACTATAATAGTATTAGAAGTATGAATAAATTATGAGCAGTTTTTGTTAAGCCATCCAATGACTTAGAAAAATACAAAACTTGTATCAAGTCTAGATAGTTAGGAAGTTTTTTAAAAAGGCTAGAAAGAAATGCACAACTTTTAGATCTAATACATTCTGACATATGTCAATTAAAAGGTATTCTAACTAAATGTAGTAAAAGGTATTTCATAATATTTATCTATGACTGTTCTAGGTATGCTTATATATATTTGTTAAGGATAAGAGATAAGGCCTTTGATAAATTTAAAGTTTACAAAGTCAAGGTAGAAAATCAATGAGAAAGAAATATTAAAATCCTACAATCTGATAGGAGTAATGAATATCTTTCTTTCAATGATTTTTGTGAAAAGAATGGAATAATCCATCAAGTTACTGTACCTTATAGTCCTCAACAAAATTGTGTTGCAGAAAAGAAAAATAGGACCTTAGTCAATTTGATAAATGCTTTGTTATTAACTTAAGGGTTACCTAAGAATTTGTAAAGAGAAGCACTCATTACTTCTTGTTACACACTTAATCGTATACCCTACAAGAAAACTAATATTTATCCTTATGAATTATGGAATAAGAGAAAACCTTTTCTTGGCCATTTAAAATTTTGGGAATGTAAAGCATTAGTAAGGTTATCCAATCTTAAAAGACCTAAATTGGAGAAAAAAACGATTGAGTATAATTTTCTTTGTTATGCTCACAATAGTAAGGCATACAGATTTTTTACCATTGAAGCAACTTTTCATAAATCAAAATATAATTATAGAATCTAGAGATGCAGAATTCTTTGAAAATTCATTCTCTAGAAAATGAAAAAGAAATTACATAAATCAAAAGGATCACGATGATTATACAAATTTGAAAATTCAAAGATATGATTTTCAATCAAATTTAGAAAATGAAGAAGGAATTAAGCCTAGAAGAGGTAAACGAGAAAGAAAAGAAAAAAAACATATGGTCCACATTTCTACCAATACATGGTAGAAGAATATATATATATAGTTCTACATATAACATGGAGCATGATCGTTTACATATAAAGAAGCTATGACCGCAAGAGATTTTGCATTATGGAAAAAAAGCTATAAATGATGAAATGCTTTTAATTATGATTAATCAAACTTGACTTTTGACTAATTTACTGCTAGGTTTATAACCAATAGGTTGCAAATAAATTTTTAAGTGAAAACTTAAAATGGATGGCTCTATAGATAAATATAAGACCAAGTTAGTAGCAAAATGGTTTAAACAAAAAGAAGGAATAAATTATTTTGATACATGTGCTCTAGTTGCTCTATTTATACACCAAATAGATGTTAAAGCTACTTTCTTAAATGGTATATTAGAAGATGAGGTTTATATGGATCAACCCAAAGAGTTGCCCTTAAAAGCCAAGGAAAGAAAGTTTGTAAACTTTTTAAATCTTTATATGGCCTAAAACAAGCTCCTAAACAATGGCATGAAAAGTTTAACAAAATCATACTTTCACATGGTTAGGATAAACGAATTGGACATATGTGTTTATTCAAAGTTTAAGAATGGAAAAGGTGTTATAATTTGTTTATATGTAGATGATATGCTAATCTTAGTACTGATTTAAGCATGGTATTAGAAACTAAGAAATTTCTATCAACAAATTTTAATATGAAGGATATGGGAGAAGCAAATGTAAATTTAGGAATTAAAATTACAAGGTCTATCATTATAATAAGAAAGTGTTAAAGAAATTTAATCATGAGAATTGTAAACCATTAGTACTCCATATGATAATTCTATAAAATTAATACAGAATGAAGAAATGTGTATTTTACAATTAGAGTACTCAAGTGTGATGGGATACTCAATGTATCTAACACATTGTATTAGACCAGATATAGCTTATGCGGTAGGTGGTTTGAGTAAGTTTACTCATAAACCTAGAAAAGATCATTGGAATGTCGTTTCTAGGGTAGTAAAATATCTTGAAGGCACAATGAATTATGCATTCAATTATGATAATTTTCCTGCAATAGTAGAAAGTTACACCGATACAAGTTGGATAACAGATTCTATTGAATCAAGATTTACAAGTGGTTGAATTTTTATCATGGGCGGAGAAGCTATTTCTTGGGGATCTAAAAAATATACCTTGATTTCACATTCTACTATGAAGTTATAATTTAATACATTAGCAACCGCAACAAAGAAAGCAAAAAGGCTTAGGAAATTATTATTGAAAAAATGTAGCCTAAACCAATGTCTGCTATATAAATATTTTATGATAATGAAGCAGCACTATCACGAGCTTATAGTAAAATATACAATGGAAAATCAAGACATATTAGTTTAAGACTTAACTATATAAGAGAACAACTCAATAAAAGAGTTATGACTATTAGTTATGTAAGGTCAAAGGTTAATTTGGCAGATCCCTCTACTAAAGACTTTGGTAGGGATATGAAATGGAAGACATCTAAGGAGATGTAATTAAAGCTTTTAAAATGAGAAGTTACTCATGTGAGAAACTAACTAGACCATTCGAAAAAGTCCTAATATTCTAGTTTTAAATGGAAACGAACATGTAATTAAAACCAGTTTATGCACTTTACAAGCATAAAGGTTAAAGAACCTTTATGTCATCTCAAAGTAAGTGCATGATAGTACAGAGACAAATAGAGAGTAGGTTTAACCTTTAATGAATCTATGCCCTAAAGGAACAATGCAGAATATATAGTGCATTTATAGATTCACCTATGTACATATGGGAAGTATGGTCGCTTCTGTGAGATCAGAAAGCTTGTCTCAAAGACATATGAATTCCTAAGATGTAGCACATATCCATTAATGTGCGGAAAGTAGAAATTATAATTGAAAAGTTATATGGATGAATAATATATATGATGTCATCTAAAGATTTCAAATTTCAAGACTTAGGACACTTTTGAATCTGATATTTTATAATTACTAGAAAATTTTCAAGTCTAAAGATACCTTATACTACCAACCAATGGTGACAAGAGAAATAGGCACTTACAAATCTGGTTTCAATACTTTAAAATTTGGGAGAAATTGTTAGGAATTTTCAATAGTTTTAAAGTAATTTGACTTAATTCAAGGGTCATTACTTTTAGCTTAAATAAAAATACATTTCCTTTCATAAAATAATTTTTATATGAATAGCTATTAAAGTATTGAGAATAGAAAATTTTGATTAATGTGACTTAATCAAAAAGTCATTACTTATTACTTAAATGAAAAGATAGTTATTTTTATAAATTAATTTCTTTATGAACAAGAATGTCTTTCCATGGAAAACCTATATGAATTTTTATGGTTATTTGACTTAATTAAAAAGTCATTACATTTTGATAAAATGAAAAGATATTTCCTTTTAGATATTAACTTCCATATGAATAGAAATGTTCTTTCATAGAAAGCCTATAAAAGTAATATGATTAACCCATTTTTTTTCATATCTCTTTTTCTTCTTCTCTTTTCAAGTTATAGTTTCTATTTATATCTAATAGTAATCTTAGATATAAAAGAGTTTGTTTTATCTTGAGATGCTTATTTGTTGTAATCCATTATAAGTAGAGTGCAAATATAATTTTAAGAAAAGATAAATTCTAACTTGACTTAGGCATTTTAAAGATATTTTATTGTTTCTGCAATATTTTATATTACATAATAACCAGAAATAGTCATTCTTATTTTAACACCATCACATAACTTATTCAAATGGTAACTAATAATGAATTTATGAGCACAAGGCAGACCATCAAACTTTTTTCTAGTAAATTCTGAAATTGCTTCATTTATAGATGAACTTTTCAAGTCAACAAATAATTGTCCTAATCATCTACACCCAAACAAATATAAACAATCATATTATATTTTTGAATTAAAAATAAATAGGATGATTCTAAAATTAAAATAAATAGAACTAATAGGCCCAGAGGGATCACAATATCAAGCATTATAAAGGAAGTATTAATTAACCTGATTCTGCAATTCAGAGGGTGCCATCACCTTTGCTAACTTCTCTTATGTCGGATCAACTATTTATTGTTGTTGTTCTACTACGATAAAATAGAGAATATTCATATTCTAACAAATCAGGTTTTTTTTTTTTTTTTTTTTTTTTAACTACTAAAAATCAAATACACCAAAAACCCCAATTTCCCCCATTGTGTATTTGAAATATATAACCGATATTTTTAAATCAGACGAAAATATTCATTATAAAAGCACAAAAAAACCAATAAACTCTAACTACCATAAAAGTTCTAATGAATTTCTTAAAATTTCAGAACCTTAGAATTGTAGTATCAAGAAAGAGTTTTGACGATGAAAAAAAGAAAAGAGTTTTACGATGACTTACCTTAGTTTCAGACAATTTTCAAATTTGTCAAAGCTTAGAACAAAGATGGAGTCGACAAATGCCACCAATGTTGATGGAGTCGACAGTGACAATCGGAGTTTATGTAGCCACCAGAATTGCAGATGAAATGTGAGGTAGGGGTGAGCAATGATGAGTGATGACTGAAGGGTGGGGAAGGGGATATATCAGCTTTGGTGGATGGGGGAACATTACTGTGACATTAAAGGTAGGCAAGATGATAATTTGCCTCTATCTCTTAGGATAATAAATAAAATAATTAATAATTTGAATAAGTAGTTAATTATATATTAGTAGTAAGTTATGAAATTATAATGAATTAGATTAGTGAAAGTTTTATTGTTAGTAATAAATTTTTAATTTTTATTAGTAGTGAGTTATTAGTTAGTACAGAATTATAAGTTAATGAGTTAATATTATTAGTATACTTATTTATATATATATATATATATATATATATATATATGTTATATTGGGTTTTATAGTATTTGGAGCTTACCTCAAGTAGCATCATTACAAAATAAATTATTTTTTTATAATATTAATTATATATTTTTTAATATCTATATGTGTATTTGAGAGCTCACCATATTTTCAATAAAAAAACAATTATGATGTGATGTCAGGGAACATTAATATCCTGGGTAAAAATCTTTATTTTTATCGAACATGTATAATCATTATGCCAGATTGTATTTTCTTGGACAAATTTGTTATTATGCGAACAAACAACCCCTTATAGCAATAATTAGCTCTGAAAAATCTCTTGGTTAGTGGAGTTTTTTCTTAGAATAATATGCTGTCATGTTGGACAGTAAATAGCGTAACTTAAATGGTGTAAATAATAGTTTATTCTTTGTAAAATTAGAGCCAGAAAATTTAGATTTCTTTGTGGCAGAGCCAGCGTGACAATCAGGCAATGTCTTTGTGAGAGTTAGAGACCTGTTACTTAACATACACCTGCCAGTTCGCCAACGCCAACAACAACACGAGTGACTGCTTTGTGGGGAGGTTGAGACTTTGTGCCTTGAATGGGTGGATGGTGAAATATGGGTAGGATTGGGAATTGGTGGAGCCATTCAAAAACTGTAGCTTTGATCTGGCTAATCTCTGCCTTTCTCTTCTTCTCCTTGTTCCAAATGGCCCTCCGCAACTCTTCACAGAACTTACCCTCATCATCTTCAGGTAATTATTTCCTTACTTTTATTCTTCTCGTTGCTCAATTATGAAGTTGGGTTTGCGTTGAATGTGGTCAGCTCTTTCTCCTTTTTTTTTTTTTTTCTTTTTTTTTTCTTTTTTCCCTTGCCCCGTTTGCTTACTGGGAAATCCTAGGAAATTCTCAACAACTCAATGGTCTATCTAAATCGTGGGTTGATTAAAATGAAGAATGGATGTTTTATTTCCTTATGAGTTGGTGGATTTTTCAGCTGAACAGTATAACAAATCCGAATTTGTAGCGTGACACTGTGAGCTAATTAATTACTGAGTTATAACGGCAACTGGTTTCCATTTTAGGGGTTTCTTTTGCCAATTTATTGCTAAATTTGAATTGTATCTTCTGTATCATAAATATCTTGTAAATCTGCTTCCATTGTTTCACGCTAAAGGGGATTTCCATAATTGGTAACTCGAACTTGAACTATTGGTCTTGGGATTTGTTGGTAATTTGATACGCGCACACCAAATTGAGAAATACCCAACTGAAGCAAATATTATTTGGTTGTTCAGCTTATAGTCTCCTAACAATTGCTGAAGTGCTGGACATTCTTAAGGAATTCACTTCTGCAGTGCAATGTCTATTGTTGAATTTATATTTGATATTCTAATTTTTATGTCTTGGTTCAGCCTACCAACAATGGTCTTTGATTTGAATTTTGATAAATTACAACTCATCTAAAAGCTCAAACTTGTGGTGCGGGAGGCATTCAATCATTTGTATATTCTAATAAAATGATATATTTTCCAAGTTGCTAGTTACTTCACAGCCTTATGGCAATCCAAAGTTTATGTATAATACTCTCTTGGATTAACCCTACAGAATTTGTGCATATGTTTAAGTTTCTTTTGTAAACTTCTTCAATCAGGATGCTTACCTGGATTTTGTGTGTGTTGTGTTTGTATATCTGCTTAGACTGGTACACTGATATTAATGTTGGGAAAAAATTGCATTAGATTCTGAAACTTTGAACAACGAGCAAAGATCAAAATTGTATGATAAGATGGCAAGAGATTTGGATGAGCAAGGACCGGTGTTCCTGGAACATGGTGAAACATCGCAATCGCTGTCCCTTTCTGATCTCTTTACTCTGAAGGATGGATCTGTAACACCTGTACTTAAGGTAACAAACGGGAAATTAAGTTGTGATCCATCTTATAATTTTTCCTTCTTCTTCATGCAATGAATTATGACTTCCTCTTTCTCTGTAGGCGGCAAATCCTCCTGTACGGGCTAATGTGTTGTATCTGAGCACTGAATACTCTATGCCCATCTCGTAAGTGTTGATTTCTATTTTCTATTTTTTTTCGTCATTTATGATAATCTATTTGTTTCATCATCTAATTGTTTTGGTTTTCTTACTTTATGAACTCATTAATGGAAATCAAGCATTTTATGTCTGTATAACACAATTTATGATTGACTTGCACAGGGAAGCTGTAAAAGATATATTTAATCCATACTTTGATAAAGGTAAGCTATGTTTTGACCAACCATTTCGTCTTCATGCTATTGTTGGACATTTTTTCTAAAATTCATTTGTTTATTCTTTTATATGTTGATATATTCCAATTTTATTATTGCTGTTTTGTTTTATTTGCAATCTTATGTGTATCTTGGTTAGCAATCTGGTTTCAGAACTCTAGTCTATACCATTTTAGCATGTTTCATGCCTCACATCATATTGAACCTGTACCTGCCACCAAAGAAGAGGTAAACTCCATTTTGGATCCTTTTCATGTGTCTCCTTATTTGTCTTGTTAGTTTATTGATTAACTCTCAAACATGATTTGGTTCCAGATTGAAGCTGAAGCACATGCTGTTCAAGCTGTGGCAGGGAGTCTCTGTCCTTTGAGAATTGTTTTAGATAGGGTTCTTTTGACTTCAACTGGTGTGCTTCTTGGGTGCTGGCAGGTTACTTCCTAAAAGACACACTCTCATTTGCTTTTCCTTACTTGATTATGTGTATAAGGAGACACAACGTCCGATTTCAACCATGACAATTAACTGTTCACTATTCCAGCATGTGAGCATTACATGAATTAGAGCATCACTCCCCTCCCTCCACAGTATATTTACTGGCATAGGTTCATACATATCACATGCACAACAAACAAAGAAAAATGGTGCATATTTCTTCAAAATCTTCCGTCCATCTATAGTTGTCATCACCAAGATAAATTGAAGCTGAGTGTGGTTGAGGTCAGATTAAGAATAGAAGAGACCAGAAAAAACTTAGGAGGAGTTGACTGTGTTTTTCCCTTAGTTATAGTGTTTATGCTTTTTAATTTTTTTTAACCTTCAAAAGTGTAATTTGATTTTGAGGCAGGCATAACTTTGGCATTCTTGTTCTCTCCTTGGAAAAGATTTTCATCTCTTTCAAGGAAGTTTTGTATATAATTCAGAATTTTGAACTCTTTAACTTTTGTTGATAATTTGATATCATTTGTACAGCCTTCCTTTTCTGCAACTGATAACTGAATGATGATTATTGTTACATTTATTGGATTATATTTATTGGGATATACAAAGAGACATTCTATTCACGTGTCGATTGTTGTATCAAAACTAGACAGAATTGTTTTATTGAAATATCTTTATTTGGATTTTTGCAACATTTTAATGAAAATACTACACTGAGTCTAACAAGTTATACTTTTCGTGTAGGTAACCTCTGGGACAGATCCCATAGAAATTCGTGCTAAATTGCGGACTGCACTTCCACGTGCACCAGAAAAGCAAATGGTAAGAACCATATGAATATTTTTTTCTGATGAATACTCGGTCAATAGATTCAACTTTCAAGCATGAGTTCCTTCCATAACCTCTTTGGAATTTTTCTTAAACTATCGAGAGGAGCCTGTTGCCATGGCCCTTCTTGAGTTTGAGCAGTCCTCTAGAGTTCCATAAGTTAGAATAGGCCACTCCAAAAAGAGGAAAGAAAAAAAAAAGTGTTGTCCAACCCCAAGTTTTGACATGTTTAGGGGTCCACAAGCGAAGGAATTCTTCAGTTTGACTTACCAAACCTCTCTCTCTGCCTCCACTTTTTATTCCCTGTTATGGTAACAATAGCACATGTGCCGTTAATCATTAATATTACAAAAGAAAATATACATGTCTTGTATAAGATTTCATAGCTGTTTCACGGTCGGTTCTGATACTGGCTTTTAAGAGATCGACTCAATTAGGAAAGTCTGAGATAACTGGGTTAAGGATAAGCAGCTCATCCAAGGAGCCCATGCCAAGGGACCACTCAAGGGTATCAACCCTAGAGCTAAAAAATAGGGCAGATTCATTTTTGTGGTCCCTTGCATGGGTTACTTGGATGGTGGCTTATCTTTAACCCACTTTCCTGAATCCTAACTGAGTCGGTCCCTTTGTAACCTGTTATCAAATTGGTATAAGAGCTTAGGTACTCATGGATGACAGAAGCCATGATTGTGCACACAATGTTGATACTAATTTGATATCTGGCTAATAAACGAGCAACATTTGAGTGTATATTTGTTTGCCTCCTTTTGGCTTTTCCTTCCACCTTGTATCAGAACCCATCTTTGTGAACTATGTCACTGGTTCCTTATGGAATAATGTGTACTGTTTTTATTTGTTATATGTAAATCATAATTCATATTTCTGCCAATAGATTTCCTCACGTTTGCAGTACTTGTTAACCTGCCATTGTTTTTTGCCGCAGTCTGATGCAGCTATTCTTTACACTTCTTTTGCCAGGCTTTTGGGTCATCCTACGGCATCTCTGGTAGTACATCTCAATTATCTCTAAAGTTTTCTGTAAATCAAAAAATTCTGCATGACATCACCAATTTCTGAAAATCACAAATGGCAACCAAAAGATTGAACATTTTTGTGGACCTTGTGGGATCTTTTACTAGGTAGTAATTGTAACTCATGCTTGTCAATAACTGTCAACTTATCATTGATATTGAGAAAAAAAATATTACTTCATGCAAGAACACCTTGACTTTCTGGGAGCTTTAAGAAATTGCATAAATAATCTGAGATAGACATTTGTGGAACTGTATATTGGATGAGTAACATATTCATTTTTCTTAATATATTGCTGTTTTTTGTTTTCTCTCATCATTTTTAGGAGCTGCACAAAACGTCAGATGAACTCCAGTTCTTCCATGAGTTAGTTGCTCGCCTAAACAACAAAATTCGTGGAATTGAGGTACATGCTATGTCAATTATTTCTAGAAAGTAAATTTTCTATCAATGATTTCGTAGTTAAAAATTGAAACCATTCTCAACAAATAGTTAAATGCTACTACTACTGTTTGTCTATTTGTTTGCACTGGTATTAGAAGGCACGGTGAAGGTAATATTTGGCATTATTTGGGAACTCCATGTCATGCAAACCCTGTATGGTGAAATGCAAGTTTCGTTCACTCTAGTAATGTGATAAGTGCTTTCTGAGAGCAGCATACAAAGCGGGAACGCACATGCTAATCTTCCACATTTAACATTCTATATCTTTTACTACTGTTTTAGCTATATAGCACTATATGAACTCTGATGATTCTTATAATATCCTGCAAATTTGAACTCAGGCAGTGGTCTCTGAGCTCTGGTATGTGGAAGAATATGATGTGCTTGCTCTTGCATTGAATGGAAGAATGAATGTCCGCAGGTTCCAACTTGGCTGCTCAAAACCATGAAGTTCAATCAAGTATAAGTATATATCCGTATCAGTATATCATAGTTAGTTGTATAATTGAATGAACGAGGAAATCTTGGGGATTCTTGCTAATATTTTCTACTACTGGTGGTGATTGACTGTGATTTGGGTTCTCCCTCAAACTTCAGCACTTGCAAAGTGGTATAAATCTGTTATAGCAGAGACATACTTACTAGAATAAATAAAAAAATACTTTATTTTTTCTCCTACGTTCAATTTTATTGTTTTAGGATAATGATATTATCATTTGAATGATAATTTGACCCTCTTTCGAGAGAAAATGAAAATTTTCAGTGTTAAAAATTTGGATTGGCAATCAACTCAAAAAATTTATTAGTTTTTGAGTCATTAGTTTAACTGAGATGTTATAAATATATTTAATTATATATTATAAATATTATACATATTATATATTTTTTTATTAAATAATAAAAAATTTATATAACAAATGATCAAATATATTAATAATTAATAATGAAAACAATAATGTAAAATACAATTATTTTATTAATATTTTAATATAAAATTCAAATATTTCACTAATTTTTATTATTATTACAAAAAAATTTGTTCGGTTTAATTAATCTAATACTAATTCTTACTAACTCTAATCCTTAATCTTAACCTTAATTCTAATTATTAAATAATTTTTAATTTAATTTAGTCTAATTTAATTTTTAAATAATGATATAATTAATCCGACGAACCAATCAATACACTTAATAATCCAATCACTATCGAACATATCATGAATATCCACATAAGATAACCATGTGACTGCCGCACGCTGCGGGGGAAAAAAAAAAAAAGAACTGAAGCGTTTGTGTGCTACCTGAATGAGTGTAGCATTGGCTTTTGATGCGTCATTCCGTGGATGCCACACGCTTATTTCTTCATTTTCACTGCTCTCTCTCAAGTAAAACATTCTAGTCTCAAATTTAACCAAAAAGAAGGATAGGTCATAGGTGCGTTACGTTTTTGTTAAGTTCAAACTCAGAATTTTAATGTCAGTCATTTTAGTATTCTTAAACTCAATCATTAAAAGAAATTCTTATTGTTTTGAGAATCATTTACTTTTTAAATCCACAAAAGTAAAATAATAAAAATCATAAAGATTTGTTTGGTTATTTAATTTTCTATCACCCAATTTCTCTTACTAAAAACCACTCAATCCTAAGGGAACGTTCAAGGTGCGTAACTTTGTTTTAGGAGACTGCAAGAAATAAATTTTTTAATATTTTTGTCTAAATTCAAAAATTAACTAATTAATACGCGCGACCCATTATTAAAATATTAGATGGATGAAATATATTGAACCAAAAGAAATTATACAAAGGGGCATAATGACGTGTTGAGCAGTCAATACATGGAAAGGCCAATAGGTACCGAAGGCGGAGTTTCGTAGAAGAAAAGACAACAACAACTGGCGTGGCAAGCTCACTGGTCCTTGTTTATCGCACATTCTCATCTGCAGAGCATGCGCTCACCACACGCCCTCTCATGTCCTGTCCTCTCGCGCCACACTCTCTGTATCTTCCGTGACAACTTGCAAGGTTTCTGTTCTTTCTATTCTCTCCAGCCCTAATTTCCTCGAAACTTAATCCATTTCTCGGATCAAAATCTTTGTGATGAATTTTTTTCTTTTAAGGTTAGTTCAGAATAATTTCTTGTTTTCTACAATCGTGGGTTATCGGCTTTGATCTGAAGGTAACTCCTTGTTATCTGATTTGTAAATTAGCAAATAGGATGATGTTATTTTTTGTTTTGGTCAGTGTCAAATTTTTGTATTTCTATTAATTCCTGTATGATTGCTTACAAACTTTGGTGAAGAATGGGGTTAGGGAAATGGAAATTTGGAAATTGGGCATTGTATGTCGATTGGGTTCAATCTTTCCTAGCCGTAGAAGTAAGGGGGGAGTTTGTTTTCTTTTGGGTGTAACCATTAGTATCATAAAAAAATATATATATAATTTTTTTTTACCAATTTTTCCCTTTCTAAATTTTCATAGGAATCACAAGACGTTTGTTAATTGAATAACTCCTAAGAAATTTAGTACTCATTAGCTCTACTATAGTTACAAGTTACAACAGACTGTTGAAAGTATGTTTCTATTCATGAGAAGTTTGAAATGGGTCTATTCTGTTTAGGTATACTGCACTGTCTCTATTTGGTTCATTGTGTATAACATGGGATCAGAGGCTCCGGCTCCATTGGTTGACAACGTCAATATGTTGAAAGAGGCATCAGGAAAAAGGTAAGTGATCAATGTGTTCAGTTACTTACAGGAATTTATACAGACTTTTAACTTCTAATTGGTCGAGGCACAATTCATACGGTTGAATCTAAATGATTGAGATGCATGAAATGGGCTGCTAATGCCGTTCCTATATTTAAGTTGTAAACTGTGGATCTTATGAGTTTTCTGTCGGCTACTATCTCATCATAAGATGTACGGTAACAGTGTGACTGTGAATCTGTCATGTTTAGTTTCTTAATGATTCGGGTCGTTTCTAATTCACTGTTTGCATCATATAACATTTTTCTTGTGTGGAGATCAGAATTACAATTGAATGTGACCAGTAAAGTAGCAACAAATGGGTATATGATCAGATTAAAGAAATATATGACATTTGCAGATGTCATTAAAAAATCCTAACAGTTTGGGCATAGTCTGATACCCTTTAATTGAAGAATCTTAGTTTGTTTCTTGTTAAAAATTCTGATCGAGCATAGTAAAAAATGTGGGACATTCATATAAATAGGCATCTTTGTTTAACAACAATTTTCTATGTCTGCGAAATTTGTCAAGCGAGTTAAAATAAGATGATCTTTACTTTAATCAGTAATGATAGCCTGCAGAATGTGATACGGGTCTTAACTCTTAATTAAATGTTACTGCTTAATCATCACCGTCTTCTTTTTTGTTTTTCTTCTCTTTCCTTCTCTAATAAAGAACATCGCTAATCAGTGACTCCTGGTTAAGTATTTGCTTTCATGTTGCAATGGCAGATTATTAGTTATTTAACCCTTGATATCCTGCAGAGTTTAATAAGATTATTGAATGCCTACTAATAATATTCTTTTTCCCCCATTAAGTTAGATGGCTCTCATGATCTTAATGTTATACGCCAAAAACTCTACTTATTATTTGACATCTTACTGCAATCTTTTGTATTTTTCTCTTTTCGTTTGCTGAATTGGGTATGTGGGGACAGCAAATACTGGATTGGCTTCGCTTATATAATTATGGAGCATGTTCATGATTCCCTCCAACTTATTTTGTGTTGTCTATTGCTCATTAATTACTAACCTTAATTAGGTCTATTTCCTCTGGCAAATGTACCAAGCATGCGATTCAGTAACCTGATACTGCAATGCTACCATCTCACTGATTTTGTGCTCTTTCCATTTTTTAGTTGTTTTAATTAGTTGTTGATGCTGTTGTTTGTCCGTATGTTTGTCGTTGATAAAACTGTTACTAAGAAAGATGTAGTAACCACTTGTAGGTTACTTTTCAATTTTCACGAGCTACGTCTCTGTAAGTAGCTGCGATGTGTGGGTTCGATTTCTGATAGCTGTATTTGATGCAGGCTGCGTCCTAGCAAAAAGAACCCAGGGAAAGCACCTAAAAGGATTCATAAGGCTGAGAGGGAGAAATTGAAGCGTGAGCATTTGAATGAGCTCTTTCTTGATCTGGCCAATGCTCTTGGTAACTTCTTATACCACTAGCTTTGTTTTGAGCTTGTCAGGACTTGATTGATATCATACTTGCTTCAATGTACCTTAGACTCAGCCTGTTTATGTCGTTATGTTGGCAAGACATTCATCTTTTTCTTTTGACTTTTTGGGACAGAACTGACTGAAGAGAACAATGGAAAGGCCTCTATT